>LPNX010926134.1:148053-294282 GCA_001517045.1 Pseudotsuga menziesii | reverse complement strand
CATCCACTGGCTGTTATCTAGCTTCATTTTGGTGTGCTTGTGGTGATGATACCCCAAGTTCAAAAATGGGCAGGTTCACTCCCTGTGCTTACATAACAGTCTTCTAAACAAAGAAGTTGAGGCCAGGTGAAAGCCCTGAATGATTTTAAGAGAATAGATACCCCTTGGTCATGGGCCGTGGCTCTTAGTCAAAGGTAGTCTATGTGTTTTCAAGCAAAACTTACATGGAGATTGATAACCACAGGGATTAACTACCAAAAGGGGGAAAAACACATGTCATACTGCTCCACAGTTACCTTCTTTCACAATCCATCCGCTGTCTACATTTCCCAGAACATTGTTGCTCTTGTATATTATAGAATCATACAAATAATGGAAGGCCAAGAATTAAATCAGTGCCTTTTAACATGTGACCAATGAATGGAACATATTCGGTATTATGATCAAATGCAGAGAGCAAGTTAATCATGATGGATTAAAAGAAAGAAGGAAAGGAAAAAACACAATAACCAAAAATGAATTTTAAGTTGTAAATAAGTATATAATTGTTACCAGGTACTTTTGAAAATAAGATACAGATTTTACCTTAGAAAACCATTGACATATCATCACTAAAATGTTCTCATCGGTAATGTACTATGAAGATGAGATTATTCTTAATGCATCAACGTATTCCCATATTCTAAGTGCTGTTAACTGTTAAATTCAGCCGCATATGCTGAGATAGGATTTCAAGAAGCACTAGTGAATCACCATGTGTGTGACCATCAAAGATGAACCAGACTATTCCCAGTGGCAACAACAAGGATGAAACAGAAAATTCAAGAATCACTGAATAACTGAATGTTTAGACAGTATATGCTCATAAGCTAACCTCTTGAAAGCTTCACTACATGCTGGGTCTCTATTGATGAATACGTTCAATAGTGAACGTTTTATATGCACTTCCAAGCATGCAATACATAACAATTTACCACCATGCAACAGTTTGATGGACATCTGCCATGTGTGAGAGAAGCCAAACTACTTTCTTATGAGAATATCAAACATTTTGATCGAATGTTTGAGTCAGAAAACAAGATTAAAAAACCTATATTAGAAAAGGATGGCCATACATCTGTCTCCTTTGAATGGACATCTTGAAACATGTAAAATTGTAAATAACCCCCTGTAGTGTGCCACAAATCCCTGTGGACCTGTTAACCCCTATATTTGCTCATATACAAATTGGAGGGTTAAAAGCCAGCTTATTTCATCAGGATGGTATTTAGACTTGTTATCATACATTTTGTATGGGGGTACTACCCCTTGTATTTTTTTGACAGAGAAGAACAGAGTTCTCTTCAGTTCCTTTATAGTGAGTAGTAGAGACATATCATGTATGATTGATGGATTGAGATTATAATCAGATCCCCACTGGATCAGATCTTGTTGGCAGAGCCTCAGAGCAGGGGCACAGGTCTCTCCTCAGATTCCTCGGGACAGGATGGTGTAACTGAGCTATGTAAGGGAAGAAAAGAACATGAGATTATTATTGTTTCTGATGACGAGGTAGAAACAGACAGAGAGAGTTGTGCTCCTTCACAATCACATTCATGTGCAAAAGGTGGATTTCAGAAGCCACTATATTGTGAAATTGAAAAGACTATACAAGCTGATAAAAAATCTCACAATTCTCTCTCAAATCATAAGAGTTATAGTAATAGCAGACATGATTTTTCTTTGGGTACAAGCTATAATAAGATCTGTACTATAGATACTACTACGGGGTCTAGTAACTCTGGTATAAAAGAGCCTCCATTTACACACAAACCGTCTGATAACAGAGGCAGTATAGTTCCACAACCTCCTGACCTGATTTTTAATGTTCCTGTCAGCACTCCCCCGGTATCATTGTTATATAATTCGTCATCTTTACCTACTGTTGGTGATGAAAAACATGTTTCTAGCCAGAAAATACAAGAAAGCTTGAAAGATTTTAACAAAAGCAAGATTTTAAATAGAACTGGGGATGCAGCAAATTTTGGAACTGGTTTAGAGTCACATGGCATTGGGGATGAAAAATATGATGCTGAAAATATAGCTAGAATATCCAGGGTGCATAAACCATCAACTGTCTGCAAATTTGGTGATGATTTGCTCTTAAAGTAGTTAGTGTCTGCTTGGAAGGATGATCCTCTTGAAGCTGCACTTGATGCTGCAAGAAATGTGCAAACATTATTACCAAAGCTTCCATCTCCTCCAAAGCGTCAGTTGATCCGCCTTCAGATCCCATTGGAGAACAATAAAGGTAGATTTGACAGGCTGCAAAGTGGGATGAGAAAGTGTAAACCTCCTAGAGTAGATGATTGGTACAAACGAATTCTAGAACTAATTTATTTCTCTGTGGTTGGAATTAGTCTTTCTGGAAGTGAAAACTATCCCAGGGCATCCACAGTACACTTTAGGTCCCACTCTAGCTCTTAATCCAATGGGGTTCAATCAAGACTTTGAAAGCAAGTATGCACTGTCACCTCAGCAACAGCGTTGTTGTGTATTAGTTTTAAAGTTGAAGCACAAGGAGCAGTTGAAGCGCTTAGTTTTATTAAAGAGTGTATTTTTTTCTCCAGATTGGCATTCTTCTATTTACAAAGAAGCCTGTCACCAACTTAATGAAGAACGTGTCAGTGCTCTTTGACGAATTCTATAGCCACAACTTTCAGTTGATGAAAGAATGGAGGGGGCTGGTGTTTCAGATATGTCCTATGGGAATTGAGGTGGCCCATCCTTTGCAATTGAAGATTGCAGTAGCAAGTTTTGCAAGCACATGGAATCTATAAGAGGGTATCTTGTATGATAGATGGGTAAGGGGCTGTTTTTGCAACTTGGTGCATGGTGCATGTTACCCCCATATTTATATGGGTCTTCCCTAATTCATAGGTGGGAAAATTCTAGGTGGTTTTTTGGGCCTCAAGATTCTCGTTCTAACTAGAATTCCATCATGGCCTCAAGATTCTGGTTTCTCAGTAACTCCAAAGTATATTTGTGATGTGTTGGTCTAACAGCATATCCTATCTATTCTGAAATATTCCTTTCAGTGGATACACTGTAGAAACCCTACGAAGGGCACAAACATGTTTAGGATATTTTACTTCTAAACTGGTATGATTGACCAGTTGTTCACCTTTTCATTGGCTGGATTGGAATGTTATATCTACTGAGTTGATCTATTTTGCAGTGTATTCAAGTTTACAAGTTTTGTTGAACGCTAAGATGCTCACTGAGTATAAAACACTAAGAAGCTCAACACTCCATCGTATCCCCCCAGAGATTGGGCTTTTTATGCTCGCAAATTATAGCAATTAGGGAAGATTCTACGCTTGCAACAAAACTAGAGAGTGTTGTCACTGATAATTGAGCCGGATATCTCTTCAAAATAGGAGCCTGTATCCAGTTTCAGAAATCAACTGTCAAGGAATTATAGATGGAGTATAATAAATCAGAAGAAGGAATACATAGATTTGTCAATAAGGGCATTGATTATTACCTGAAAAGAAATACATGCAGACCAAACAACTACACTCCCAAAGACTAATATCGAACCCAGCATAATATTATGCTGAGAATTGTATGTCATTTTATGGATTTTAACACCAGGTGATAAAGATAGAAGAGCAGGACCTTTGTATAAGGTCATGACCATTGCACCACCGACACATATAACTTCCCCAACAACCTTTACTTGTCCTCTTAAACTTCTGATATTAATTATCTCCAGTCTACAAAAGAATTAATTAGTTGAATGACCATCATGAATACAAAAAATTAATTAGTAGAATGATCATCATGAATAGATTGCATGTCCTACGTTAATAACTTCACATGCATTGAAGCTCTGTAAAAATAGAATATATACACAAAATAAAAAATGAACTTGAATGCCTGAGAGGTACTACGATTCATAAAAAAATGGTTCACAATAGTGATATAAGAAGTTCTACTTTAGAAATATTGCTATTGAAAATGTGATAACGGGAATTAGGTTTAATACTACTGAACCGTACACTGTCAATTTGTGGACAATATGGCATTATCCATTTTAGATTAGCACTGTAAATTTGTCAACTTCATTGGATGAAATCATGAAACGACATGATCTATTACTGCTTGTCTAGGGTTGAGCCCGGTATTTGGTGGTGGGACTACTTCACTGCATGGTCATGGTGTACTAGCTGGCTATCAGAGAACAAGGTTGTGGCCTATAAATAGTAAAAAATGTTGAGGATATCAAACCATCAAAACCTAGAGGACACAGAGCTGCTTTGACATATTCACTCTGTCAAGACATTGCACACCAGATGAAGCTTAATTCCTTTATTATTTGCTTGGTAGGTTGGTAAAAAATGAAACTAATTTAGATATTTTCACGTTAGAGAAATTTGAAAAGATGAGTGTTTTGTATCTCAACCTTTTTTGCTACATTTTTGGACAGTGACTCACCAAATAGTGCATTGCTAGAAAAAAGGAAGGATTCTAACCACTAAAATTAAAGCAAAATCTGGGCATGATTGATGAACCTTAGTAGAAATTCACACAACCAAAAGTACATTTGGTGAGTTTGACTAAAACCATAGTTCCAAAGGAGTGGAATGTTATGAGACGACTCTGAAGATGCAGTTTGATACAAAGACTGAAAATCATGGTAAGAATCTTTGCAATTGTAAGTTTCTTTCCTGCATACGATCCAGCCACGGAATGCACTATTGCAGCTTTTGCAAATAGCCAAAGGGTAACCAAGAAAGGGAAGCAGAAAGTCAATGAAAGAACACTCTCAGATAATTTTCGGCACACGAGTTTAGTAAGATGGCTCTTAGGCAGCCCAGATGCCTCTGCCACTAATCTAAACCTAAAAGACAGTTTTTAAACCACTGATTGCTCTACAAAGGCATTTGAGAGAAGGATTGCAGATACAGGGCAGATGAATAGCGCTGCAATTACCAGGAATCCTGTGGAATTGAAGCGAAGGATTCTAATGGTTTCTCTCAAGATATCCAATGCACTCAGAGAGTTGAAGAGAGTTAACAACAAGGTTACAACTGCTCTGTATGACAAGAAGAAATTTTGCTGCTATCCCCGCTTCAACTGCAGTTGAGGTACACTCTTCAGGTGCCAATTTACATACAGTCCACAAAATTGACAAGGCATGCTGTTTGTAGTTTTCAGAAACTCTCATCAAAACTCTAACTATGTTAGGGATTGTACAAGAACAGTCCTTTAGAGAAGCCCTACCCTCTGGTGTTGTAGAAAGAATGTCCATAATCGCCAGGGAAGTCTCTAAACAGGGGATTGTTACATAAGGAAGAAGCTCGACCAACTGTACAACTAATCCAATACCCACAACCTGAATCCTCACCTGCTTGCAAGAACATATAATTCTAAGCAAACTGAGTCCTGCTGCCATAGCCCTTGGATACTTCTTGTCCTTCACAAGCCTTAACAAGCCGAATAGAAGCCTAAAACTCGAAACGTTCTCAGACTTCAGATCTTCGATATCCACCAGAGTTTCAATGAGCTTTGCTGAATTTATTCTTGTCTCCATGGTACCCTCGTGCAGAAGGTACACCATTAGAGAGATCTTTGACAGTTCTGTGAGGCTTGTTTTTCCTTTTGAATCCAAAGGAAGCCTAACTATAATACCAATGGCTTCAGTCCCAACTGCATGAGAAGTGAAGGGACCCAACAGAGACGACAGCAACATAACCCCTCCTTCATCCACTATACTCTTTCTTGCAGATTCATCTGTTTGTGCAATCAACCTAAGTGCACACAGAGCCTTTATTCTAGTCTGCCCTTTAGCCTTCCTGAGCTTCTCCAGAAGCTCCTTCACTCTCTCTTGAACATTTTCAGCCTGCTTTTTCTGCATCATATATCTGTGTGAGAACCACTTGTAGATGAGATGGGAGAGGGTCGTGTTTGGAGTAAGAGAGACATCCCAGAGCTCCTGCATAGTTGTCGGATAGATGTAATGATGCCCTATTGAAAACCACTACAAAATATTGGATCATTCATAGGTCTGGCCTGTACAAAGGGTAACAGGATCCTGCATAGGTTCCACAGAAATGGGGCAAATGAACACGGAGGGCACATTAGAGCAATCTAGCTCTTCAATCATCTATTTCAACGGAATCCCATCCTTCTTCCCATTGATCTTGTGATCAAAACCCAAATCATGGAGGTTCTTGCTGCGTGGGAAATGGACAAAACGTGTTAAGGATATCCAATGACCTTCGGATAACAACCAGGACAAAGGAGCATGAGGGTAAGAATATTGCTACCTTTGTCTTCCGCTTACTACAAAAACTTGAATACTTCATGATCAGTTGATCTCCCCGCCTTGTTCCATCAGACAGAAAGGCAACCGCTCACATATTGCACAGCTTTGGAATGATAGGAGATCCATATTGCTTGGAAAAGGAAAGAGCATCGATCATCCTTCTCCCTCAAGTGATTAATCTCTTCTCCACCTAGTCCCGCTAATTTGGACATTGTAAAGAATTTAAAGGATCTGTCGCTTAAGAGACGCTTAGTACCTTCTTCTTATAATTGACCAATTAAGTTTATTTATTTAAATGATTGACCAATTTGAAACGCCGTCACTTAAGCGACACTTATGAGGAAATCCATCACTTAAGCGATGCTTATGAGCCTAGCCGTCGCTTAAGCTATGCTTATGACCAAAATTTTAAAAAAAAAATCTAACTTTCTAATTTTTGGTAGGTTTAAAAGAAAAAATCCACGCGCCGTCGGAAGTAACCGTCGAATTTTGGATCGAAATGTAGTAGTGACTTTCTGAATTTACCCAACTACATCCTCAACTGTTCACGCATGCTCTCAGCTTTAACCTCCATTGTAGGGACCTGCAATATGTTGGGCTAATAAAGAATTCAAAAGGAAAAAAAAACATGGGTATCCGAGTTCAGCATGAACCTCCAAATACGCAATAACTGAGATGAAATGCTGAAGTTTTCACTATTTTTGAAGCTGCAGGCTAGACTGAATTCTTCCAATGCCTAAATGGCTTCCATCGAGAGACAGCTCTATAATTTTCTTTAAATCTTATAGAAAACCACTCAGTGGTTAGGGGGTTACATATAGAAGTCTCTAAAGAAATAATGGCTGAAGTCATTGTCCTTCCTCAGGTGGGAAGAGCCTGGTTTCGTGAAAGAACCCCCAATGCTTTCGCACTACAAGATTTTCTGATAGAGGGGGAACAAATTCATTAGTCAAGGCAAAGGATAGTGTTACAAACAGTTCCTCGACCATTGTATCAAGTAGCAGTCTTCCTCAAAAAGTATATCGCCTTTGATGGTAGGTATCAGATTATTTATTATTTTGAACTTCCTCTATTGTCTCATCTATGCCATAAAACCTTATTGAATATTCCATCTTATCTATTTAAATACCTACACCATATGGCGGGGTTTGTCAGAACATCCAAGCATCCAAACTCCTCCCTTACCCACCACAGCCTAATAAAATTAATAATCTTAAGGGCCTTAGATCATAGGAACCAAACCTGGGAACAATTCACAGGTCAAACTCCAATAAACCAGGAACCTGCCTTTTTTCCTGGAATTCCAATAGAGGCATAAGTATAAGTACTTGTACTCTTGTGGGCTGTTCAAATCCAAGAGGAGCATGCAAATGTACAATTGGGGGAATATGAGGAGCAACACGGGAACCAGAGTCCCTCCAATTTAGTTTGGGGGGGGAATGAGACTAGATCAGATGATCAATCAGATGACCAAGCAGAGGAATTGGAGGAAAATTCAAGAGAAAACACAATGGAAATATTAAATAATGTGGAAGCTCTGACAACAAAGGCTGAAGCTGGAGCAGCATTGGATGCTGCAACAGTTGAAGCCGAGGATGTTAGATCCATGATAATAGAAGATAATTTATAGGTATTGACCATTGAATCTTCCCCTAAATAGGGGGCAACTTTGATTGAAGAAGAAAAGGAGGACGCTGAGAAAGAAGATATCACTTCCACATCAGCTGCAAATATGGATATTCCTGCACCATGAATGAAAAGAAGGAGCTCAAAAGAGGAGGTGCAGGCATCACTACCGATAAGAAGAAAAAGAACCAGGTCGGTTACAGTAGCTGAAGTAGCACGGGAAAGATGGGAAACCCTAGAAGCACAGATTGAATTCCCCATTCTGAAACCCAAAGCAAATGATGCCCCATAGGAACTTGCTGTAGAAAAACCTCAAATTGAGGGATTTTTGCATGAAAATGTTCTACTGAAAGAAGAAGTACACACACTTCAAAAATAACTAGAAAACTGGAAGGAGGCATGCAGGAAGCAGGTAGAAAGGAAGCTGCACAAACTTGTTGAAGCTGCAAACCGATTAGAAGGATCACCTCCTGCTGAGGACGGTGAGGAGGACGAGAGAGTGGTCTTCCCTATTTGTGGGGAAATATTTAATGAGTCAGACTACAAAGTCATAGTTCATGCCTTTGTGACACAACAACCTGTACCAGTAGCTATGGAAGAACAAGGACAAGAAGCACCTAAGGTGGAAGTGAGGGATGCAGAAGAAATGGAAATAGAAATGATCCCTGGTACATAAAAGGGAGAAAATGAACAATTATAGTCACAACCAGCAGAAGAAACAAAAGTGCTCCTTGGAAAATCTGATTGGAAGGACAGT
This sequence comes from Pseudotsuga menziesii, assembly GCA_001517045.1. Taxonomy (NCBI): domain Eukaryota; kingdom Viridiplantae; phylum Streptophyta; class Pinopsida; order Pinales; family Pinaceae; genus Pseudotsuga; species Pseudotsuga menziesii. The sequence continues at coordinate 285,586 of LPNX010926134.1, read as the reverse complement.
GAAGCTCCCAAAGAGAAACCTCAACAAATGGAATCAGTAGATAAACAAGGTGCTAATACACAAGAATGAGCATCCTCGAACATTCTTGTTGATGTTTCCACCCAAATTGGGGCAGATGAACCAGAAACTAAAAGCATTCCTGATTTTAATGAAGAAGTCTATGTTGTGACTCCTGAACTGTCTCGGGGCACAGAATTAATAGAGATGGAAGATCAACAGTAGGATAATGATGAAATTAAACAAGATGTTGTCACACGAGAACCAACACCTCCAGAAATTTCTCTTCAGATTCTCATATAGCAAGAATAAATCAATCTTGATGTGGATATAATTCTTGATTTGAATCTCGGAGAGGATGAACAAATGCAATGACAGTCCTCAGGGGACACTGAAATTCTCAAATAATAGATCCATTTTGTAGAAGACATGGAAGTAACTCAAGAATAACCCTAGCAACAAGAAGAAATAGAAGGGATGGGTTGTGATACACAAGAACCAGTAGCCTTGCATCTCCCTGTCAAAGCTGCAGTTGAAAATCAGGCATATGTGGAGATTGAAATTTAGGAAGAGGTTGCCACACAAGAACCAACACCTTCAAAACTGGCTGTTGAGGTTGCTGTAGGAGAAATTCAAGAAGGGATGTTGTTACACAAGAACCAACATCCCCAGAAGTTGTTTTTGAGGAACCTATACCAGTCGAAGTTGCTGTAGGATAAATTCAAAGAAGGAATGTTGTTACACAAGAACCAATATCCCAAGAAGTTGTTTCAAAGGCACCTATGCTAGTTGAAGTTTCTTTAGGAGAAATTCAAACAAGGGATGCTGTTACACAAGAATCAACATCCCCAGAAGTTATTGTAGGAGTACCCATACCTGCAATACATAATGTTCAATCTAAAGCATCAGGTGGCTAGGTATGGACTCAACTTTAAAATTTTTGTCAATTTGGATTCTGATAATGAAGATCATGCTGAAGATGAAGGGATCCAGAGGCTGACCCAAGAGCTCTCACTCCTAATAATAGAAGTGAGGAAGTGGAAGAGTCAGATGGAGAGGTATCACGAAGGAATGGTTCCCCTTGCTGAACATAGGAAGACCATCAGGGAATTAATTGAAATATGGGGAAAATAACTAATGTTCTAGCAATTTCACTGGGAAGAGATATAGAAAGAGATGAAGGTGCCGAAAAAGTTCAAATCCATGTAGGTGGAAAAATACCAGTTGTACACTCTCTCCTAGGAACTGATTGGTACCAGAGTACCATCTTCCTCTTACCCTGTTTTTTTATTTGAACAGCTCATTTGGTTTAAACTGAAGGCTGTAAAAGAAGGGAGACCTTATGAAATAGCAACCTCAGATAAATTCCTGGAAACATTTATGGAAAGTGATTTTACTGAGCAAAACTTGCTTTGTGAGCTTTATTTACATGAGTTGGCTTGTCCCTTGGACCACCATTCGAATCCTACCCCTTTATTAGGTGATTTTAAGCTAAGGGATTTTGCCTCCTTTGTTAGAAATCATGTTCAGTGGAAAATATCCTTCCAAACTTTTTCTCATAATGAGTCCCACTCTAACCTTTGGGTTTGAAGTGAACCTCAAACCCATCATCTTCTCCTTGCTCATCGGAAGCGTAGACTTGCATGTCCCATCCAAACTCTGCATATGATGGAACTTCAAGAAAAGGTTATCTCTACCTATGTCAGCCATATTTCCAAACATCAGCAATTGGCTTTGGAAGGTAGCTAGCATAGATGGCAGGTTTCCTCTTCAACCTTGAGAAATAGATATACCTACTGTTACAGGAATTTTAAACATGCACTTTCCAGGGTTGAGGGATATGTGAGATGCATGAAGGAATATGGAGTTAACTGGCTAGGACTCAAATTCAAATTCCCTCTCATCTGGTGGCCAGCAAAACCTTACAAGGAAGACTTCTCATTGACAAAGGTAAAAGAAAAGAAGTGTTGGAGATATTGGGTTTTCTATAATGGGATTTTGGAAAAACAAGAAACACATGAACTCCCATATAACTTTTCCTCTCTCCATGAACAAAGTACAATGCGAGAGTTAGACATAGATTAATGGAGGTTGTTGCATAGGGACATGCAACAGGACAGCTGGGGGGAGATGTTGGGCTGATAAATGACCCCTTTTTGACCACATTTACCTATCCCTTTTTTCCTTATCTTACTGCATTATATACACCAAACCTATGCTTTCCTTCACTTGATCCCTCAATTCATATAGGTATGGTTAATTATTGTCTTATCTTATTAATACTTATGATTGTTGTAATTAGGGATCTATATCTTGGATTATGCTAACAGATGGTGATTTTATAAAGATAATTCGAGATGTAAAGGATACAGGTGTAGCAGGCTGAATGAGTAAAGAGAGAGATGAACATTCATTATTGAGATGATCACCACCTAGTCCATCTTTGCACAAAGGATGAAGTCAAAGGTTACTATTCCACGCAAGCTGTACAAGGGTGGCTACAACAGGCTTGGATGCAACAAATTAGGATGCAACAGTGCGTCACTTCTCAAGGGTAGCTGCAACCCATGGATCATCTTCTAGATTAATCTTTTTATATCACTGTTGGCTCGAGTAACGACCTTCCTATATTTTTTTCTTCTATCCTACCCACAGTTGTAACAACTTATCATAATTGGGGCAACCTTAAAATTAGAGATCTTCATGGCTTCCCGATATCAGTGGGTAGAAGTTATGATTGTGCATATATAAATATTGGAAACTTCTCCGAGCTAGGGGTTGGAAATTAATTGATTTTATTGTATAAGCTGTAACAGAGACTGTAGGTTCAATTTTATTATTTAATACAAGGAGCAGGATTCTTCTAATCTCAACGTTTGACATGTGTTAATTTTCGGCGTCTCTGTTTGAGCGTTGGGCCCGCCTTCCTACAGAGATTGTTGATTTAATTAGGTATTTATTTCCTTTGTTGTGTGGTGTGGATGTTACAATAGATTCATTCTTTTCTAACAGCTACAACAGTAATGATTTATTGTGTTTGCCTTCAATTGATTAGTAATTGCATTCCCTGTGAGCTGCAGCAGAGTGGTATGATAGTCGACTGTGTAGACTAATTTCCTTTATGCATATTGTGTGCTAGCTATAACAACCGATCTCATCCTTAGTTTCTTTCAATTGATGTATTTCTTGAGTTTTGTTAATTAATTCCATTTGTTGTTATAATTGTTGAAGTTCAATTTATGCATTCTTGAAGTCTAGATCAAGTTGGATTGAGATAGTTATAATGGATCTTCAGATGGCCTAGTAATTTAGGATTCAACTTTATGCAAAAGTAAATCTAGATGTTCATTTTTTGAATATCTTATTTCTAGATTAAGGATTGTAAGAATGAGATTTTTCATTCTTAAGAAGGTAAATTAGATTAAGTTGATCTTGGGATGAGTTGGGCTGAACAGGAAGGCAGGATAATTCATTTACAGTATCAGCTACTTAGTGTTTAAACATATACAATGCACACTATATTCGAAATAAAAGACTTCCATAGGTTGACAATTTATATTGAGCACTCTATATGTTGGCTTTAATTAACTTGCATATAGGGTGCCCAACATATGTCAAGATGGTTACAACAAAAGGGAATAATAGGTTATCCTTTGTCATTGTTGTCAAAGGGGGAGAAGATTTAGGTGTTTCCATCAATGACAAAGGGGGATATTGTTGGCAATATGGAATGTGGTTGTCATTGATGTCAAAAGGATCTCAGTTTTGACAAGGGAATAATCAAGGACATGATATGGCAAGATATGATGACATGGCATGAATGATGATGTGGCATGATTGGTAAATGATGACATGGCATATATGGTGATGTCGCATGTGTAATGAGGTTGGAAGCTATCAGAAATTCATTATAACAGTCTGAGATAGTTTTGAAAAATATGGCAATTTGGTGAAAAACAAAAAAAACGACCAAGTATGGGAATCTAGTAAAAAACTGGTTTAGGAAAATGGCCACCATAATTTCTAGGAGAATGTAAATGCTCGCACCATAGGGGGGTCTTGTAGATTTTTGTTTTTCCTACCTTACCATGTCTACATTTTGTCGTGAAAGTGCCCGAGGAAAACGTTATGAGCTTGCCAAAAAAGGTATTTAGCAAGCAAAAATGAATAAAGCACCTCAGAAATATGCCTGCCATAATTTTCGGGTGAGAGAAAATTGCCACAGCATATGGGGGTCTTATAGCTTGTTAATTGGCATACCTGAACATGTATTCATTTTTCTTTGGAAGTCAATAAGAAAGAAAATATGAATCTGCCAAAAAGGGGTTTCATAATAAGTTTTAGAGGAAATCTTGAAATCAACAGTGTTATAACTGGTAATAAAAGGTCAGTTAGAAATGCCCTCCAGCCTTACTGGTTGATGATAAAAATAAAATGAAAGCACGATGATGTATCTTGTTCATAGGTGCACATGAACATGGTCTCATTTTGATTTAAGAGTCTTTGAGGAGAAAAATAAAGAATTTCCAAAACAAGGTTTTAAGCAGTTTTACTGCTTTGATGTTTGAAAAATTAGTAAAATTGGCTTCAGTAAAATGCCTGCCAGAGGTTGGTATTGTACAAATAAATTAGTTAAAGAGGATGCAAATGTTCCTTGTTGAAGTGGATATCCATCCAAGAAGTCATTCTTCCTCTGGGTGTGCACATGTGTGAATTATGAGACTGCCAAAATAAGAAAAAATGTGTTTCTGATCTTCAAAAAGGTTGAGTAGCTAATTTCAAATGTCTGCCACGTGTCACTCATGTGCCCAAAAATTAATATGATAACATGAGTGTGTTCCTTGGATATCTGTCTATCTATCAATGATTTATTTTTCCATTATGGTGATGACATGAGGGAGAAATCAACTTGCCAAAATTGAGAAAAATCATGTTTTCCTGTTAAAGTGAAATTTGTCTAAATGTTAAAACTAGTAATAAAAAGTCATTTTGGCAATGCCCGCCACATGTTGTTCTTGTGCCCATAAATTCATAAGATGACATGGATTTGTTCCTTGATTAATTTTCCACCTAGCCATGGTTTCATATTTTAATATGGAGACCACACGTGTGAAAAATCAACTTCCCAAGTCGAACAAAATTTTTGTTTTACACAGAATTTGAATATGATAGTAATAAATATGAAAATATTTGTTAAACAAGTTTTTATTAAAATTGACCATCTAAGTCAAATTAATAAAAATAATTTAATATGTTATGAAATAAAAGGAAGGTTGTTGGTAAAGGACATACTACAGGAAAGTAAATGAAGATATAAACAAAGTTTTTAAAAAGGATCAGCTACGGGAATAAATTGGACAGAGAGGATAAATGAAGGTTACATTAACTAATTTAACAATTAAATAAACTAACATATTTTTGAAGATTAAAATAGAGATCCGAAAGGGCATGAGATGGTTTGAAAAAAATGCAATAAATAAAAAATTCCAATTGAAATGAAGTCAATGAAGTTTTATGTTTTATGATGAGTAATACTTTAATAAGTTCCATGTTGTTAAGAATAACAATATAAAAAATTAAAAGATATGTTATAAAATATACAGACATGTTGTTAAAAATAAACAATATAAAAACTTAAGTGATATGTTACAAAACATAAAGAGGAACGTATTGTGAAAAGTTATGATGTTTTATAACAGATAAAGACATGATGTTTTATTTAAAATAGAAAACAAAGGAGGAATTACATTATTATATAAGTTAAATTCTTAAAGAAGAGACATGTCCTCTTTCAAAAGGATATCATATCATTTTAAGAGTCATGATGATTGAAGTTCCAAGACTATTGAAGCATATATAAATTTGAAGTTAGAGTGTGTCTAAGTGTATCTCAGTGGATTATATATAATATTTTGGTGGATATTCTATCATTGATATGGACCTTGTGTTCATACAAACAGATTGGTGTCTATAATCAGGTTGGAGCCTGAATGAGGGTTGGATTCCTCTCTACATGCTGAGTCATGTATGCAAACTGGTTTTTGCAGGAAAGTTGAATCTTTCTAGGAAAGTTGGGTCTCTCCATCTAACTAGGTCTAGATAAAATTATAATTTGTAAACAAGAATTTTATTCAATAAAAGTAATTAATATTGATATTTATTCTTCGTATGTATCTTTATGTTCATAATATATATGAATGATTATATTAAATGATTTGGCAAGATATTCACTTAATCTAAAGATAGGTGCCAGAATTAGCATTTTAAAAATGGTTGGAAATGTAGATGATAAAATCCCCTTGTTTAATGGATATGACTATGCCAATTGGAGGGATTCCATGAAGTTTCAGTTGAAGTCCAAAGGAGCACATGCGTGGGATGCAGTAGCAAGTAAGAAATGGTACTTGGAGAACAAGACCAGAATATCAAAAGATGATCAGAAATTTAATTCTATCGCTTTGCAAACTATTAAGAGAGCCTTATAAAATGATGTCAAGATGAGACTAGGGAACTACACCTCTGCAAGAAAGCTATGGATAAATATTGAAGAAAAATATTAAGCCCAGTATCAAAGTGCAAGAGAAGATACAAGTAAAAAATATGATGAATAAATAAGTGAAGATATGTTGAGCAGTGAAGAGAACAATCCCTCATTTGTCTCATAAAAAATCAAATAAAACATTGGGCTAGATGAAATTTAAAATGACAACTTTTATGATGATAAAGTACTCTCTAAGGAAAAAGAATAATACCTACTAATTCTCAAACATAAAATCCTGATTACTAACAATGAAGACTTGAAGAAATTAAGGGAAGACTTTCTTATTGCAATTGAAAACACCAAGAAAAAGATAAGTTTTTACCCTATAACTGTTTTTGATAAGATTGAAAACATGTTTATGGTCACTCTAAGTGAGCTTGAAACTAGTTTTAAGATCAATGAGTTACTACATGGATTGTGGATGGAATCCAAAAATTCTAGAAGAACATCCCAGAGTCAAGTAGATACAAAAAATGACTTGAAGATCCTACAGGATAAGTTCTATGCACTAACCAAGAAACATGAGGCTGCTGAGATGATATTGAATGAGCAAAGGATCCAGCTAGATGACAAGGAAAAATAATTGAAGAACGCTTTCTCTAGTTTTAATTTACAATTGGAAAACAAAATTAATGAAATAAAAGAGATAAATTCTAAAGTATTTAAACTTATAAGAAAAATTGAAGCTAATAAAAGAAGGCTTCCTGACCAAGAGAACCAAATGAGAGGAAGGGAGCTTATAGAGAGGCATGATTTACTGGATTGGGAGAAAAACCTACAAGAAAGACAAGTAAGGTTTATAGAAGGAAAAAGGTCAGTAAATCAAAGAGAAGAATATTTTTAAATGGCCATAAAATAGATTGAGAAGGAATTGGAGGATGACAAGAAGAAGATAGAAAAATATCATGCAACCTTAAAGGAGAAAGAGGTTAGGTATCTAGCAATGGTTTACTTAGTCTCTAGTAAAGAGGATGCTACTAAAGAAAATATATTATTAACAAAGAACAGGAAGAATCTGCATGTCTCATAGGAAGTGAGATAAAGGAAAGTTACGCTAGTACAATAAAAAAAGGTGGAGAAAGGAAAGCAATGGCTTATCTCTAATCCAAATATATTTCTCCATACAAGAGAAATGAGAAGAGCAATGTATATAATAGCTAAACCATTATAGATGAAATTTAGGGTAAGCAAAGACTGTTCCATGACAAAACTGGTCTTGGATAAAAAAAGGATGAAGAAGTTGAGAAAGGGACTCCCATGTCCAAGGATGAGGAAGGTTCTTCTTCTTCAAAACGACAGAGGGTAATCACAAATCAGATACTAGATCAAAAATATGCCATGAGAATGAATTATGGAAGACAAAGGCTAAAACATGAAGCATATCAAAAGGGAAGCTTATCATATCATACTAACACTTTGTATGATAACATATTAAATGGTCATTGCTACTCTTGTCACGAATATGGGCACAAAGCAGTGGATTGTGATGCTTTTGAAAATAAAAATGGGAAGAGTTCCTCTAAAAAGAGACAGTGTTGGAGATGCAAGCTTGTTCGTCATACAACAAATTTTTGTCACTCCATAAGGTGTTTCAGCTGTGAAGGATTTGGGCACAAAGCACAAAATGGCATGAATTCAAAGACACAATACAATCAAAAGGAGGATGCTCTAAGGAGTCAAAGAAAGGATTTAAAAAGAGACAACATACAAACTCCAGAAAGAAATATGCCTCACGACATGTCTTTAAATATGGAATCTTGTCAAATCCATTAAGAATCAAGAGAGACAAGTCCACAGAGGAAGATAAAGAATGTTTAAAACCAAGAATATGAGGTCTTAACCCTCATGCCAAAACAAGTGAATCTTATGGAAATGAATCTCTAGAAGAAGACACTCATTCTATAAATGATGACCACTCCATGGTTGAAGAAAATCCTAGTGGTGAAGAGGACTTGGAAATGACTCTTTTACTTTGTTAAAGAATCCTTATTAGATGTTAGAATTTAGTTTCTCCAGGTCAAGATTAAAAATGGACTTAAAAGACCTAAAGATGACTTAGATCAAAAATCAGTATGTAATTTTGGATAGGTTAGCGACTAGTGTCCTTAAAAAGAAGAAAAGTAAAGATAGTTCTATATCCTTGAAACTGATAAGATCTGCCAAATAAAAGGGATGTTATGAATAAAATAGGATTTCTTGGTTAATTGGTATTACATGTTTAAGAAAGAGCACAGTGATAGGGGGAGTCCATAAAAGGTTCTCATTCAAAGAATCTCTACAAGAAGGTAAAGAAGGATGATTCATAATGGTTAGCATCAAGTCCAAGTTAAACAAGAAGAAGAGAAGACAAAAAGACAAGGAGAAGCATATTGGAAGAAGCAATGTCAAAGTGGAGAAAAATTATAAACTCTATGTCAAGATGGTTACAACCAAAGGGCATAATAGGTTATCCTTTGTCATTGTTGTCAAAGGGGGAGAATGTTTAGGTGTTGCCATCAATGAAAAAGGGGGAGTTTGTTGGAAATATGGAATTTGGTTGTCATTGATATCAAAAGGATCTCAGTAATGACAAAGGAATAACCAAGGACATGATATGGCAAGATATGATGACATGGCATGAATGATGATGTTGCGTGATTGGTAAATGATAACATGGAATATATGGTGATCTGGAATGTGTGATGAGGTTTGAAAAATACATGATGGTGTTCTGGAAGCTATCAGAAAGTCATTATAGTAGTCTGACATAGTTTTGAAAAATATGGCAATTTCGTGAAAAACAAAAAAATGAATATGGGAATCTAGTAAAAAACTGGTTTAGGAAAATTCCCACCATAATTTCTAGGAGAATGTAAATGCTTGCACCATAGAGGGGTCTTGTATATTGTCATTTTAACTACCTTACCATGTCTTCAGTTTGTCATGAAAGTTCCTGAGGAAAAAGTTATGAGCCTGCCAAAATAGGTGTTTAGCAAGCAAAAATGAATAAAACACCTTAGAAAGATGCTCGCAATAATTTATGGGTGAGAGAAAATTCCCACAGCATATGGGGTTTCTTATATATTGTTAGTTGGAATACCTGACCATGTATTTAGTTTACTTTGAAGTTCAATAAGAAAGAAAATATGAATCTGCCAAAATGGGGTTTCAGATTAAGTTTTAAAGGAAATCCTGAAATCAACCAAGTGTTATAACTGGTAATAAAAGGTCAGTTAGAAATGCCTACCATGCCTCACAGGTTGATAATAAAAATCAAATGAAAGCATCATTACGTATCTTGTTCATAGATGCACATGACCATGGTCTCAATTTGATTTAATACTCTTTGAGGAGAAAAATAGAGAGTTTCAAAAATAGGGTTTTAAACAGTTTTACTACTTTAATGTTTGAAAAAATAGTAAAATTGGCTTCAGTAAAATGCCCGCCAGAGGTTCCTCCTGTACAAATAAATTAGTTAAAAACGATGGAAATGTTCCTTGTTGAAGTGGCTATCCATCCAAGAAGTCATTATTCCTCTGGGCGTGCACATGTGTGAATTATGAGACTGCCAAAATAAGAAAAAATGTGTTTCTAATGTTAAAAAAGGTTGAGGAGCTAATTTCAAATGCCCGCCATGTGTCACTCATGTGCCCAAAAATTAATATGAAAACATGAGTGTGTTCCTTGGATATCTGTCTATCTATCGATGGTTTATTTTTCCTTTATGGTAATGACATGAGGGAGAAATCAACTTGCCAAAATTGAGAAAAATCATGTTTTCCTATTAAAGTGAAATTTGTCTAAATGTTAAAACCAGTAATAAAAAGTCATTTTGGCAATGCCTGCCACATGTTGTTCTTGTGCCCATAAATTCATAAGATGACATGGATTTATTCCTTGGTTATTTATCCACCTAGCCATGGTTTCATATTTTATTATGGAGACCACACGTGTGAAAAATAAACTTCCCAAGTTGAAGGAAATTTTTGTTTTACACAGAATCTGAATATGACAGTAATAAATATGAAAATATATGTTAAAGAAGTTTTTATTAAAATTGACTAGGTAAGTCAAATTAATAAAAATAAGGTAATATGTTATGAAATAAAAGGAAGGTCGTTTTCAGAGGACATACTACATGAAAATGAATGAAGATATAACTAGAGTTTTTAAAAAGGAGCAGCTACAGGAAAAATTTGGACAGAGATGATCAATGAAGGTTAAATTAGCTAATTTAATTTAACAATTAAATAACCTAACAGATTTATGAAATAAAGATTAAAACAAAGATCTGAAAGGGCATCAAACGGTTTGAAAAAGATGCAATAAATCAAAATTTCCAATTGAAATGAAGTCAACGAAGTTTTATGATGAGTAATACTTTAATAAGTTCCATGTTGTTAAGAATAACAATATAAAAACTTAAAAGATATGTTATAAAATATAAAGACATGTCTTTAAGAATAAACAATATAAAAAATTACATGATATGTTATAAAACATAAAGAGGCATGTATTGTGAAAAGTTATGATGTCTTATGAATGATAAAGGCATGATATTTTATTTAAAAAAGAAAACAACGGAGGAATCGAATTATTATATTAGTTAAATTCTTAATGAAGAGACATGTCCTCTTTCAAAAGGATATCATATCATTTTAAGAGTCATGATGATTCAAGTTCCAAGACTATTGAAGAATATATAAATTTGAAGTCAGAGTGTGTCTAAGTATATCTTGCTGGACTAAATATAATTTTTTGGTGGATATTCTATCATTGATATGGACCTTGTGTTCATACAAACAGATTGGTGTCTGTAATCAGGTTGGAGACTAAATGAGGGTTGGATTCCTCTCTACATGCTGGGTCATGTATGAAAACTAGGTTTTGCATGAAAGTTGAATCTTTCTAGGAAATCTCGGTCTCTCCATCTAGCTGGGTCTAGATAAAATTATAATTTGTAAACAAGAATTTTATTGAATAAAAGAAATTAATATTGATATTTATTCTTTGTATGTATCTATGTGTTCATAATATATATGACTGATTAGATTAAATGATTTTGCAAGATATTTTTAAAGTTTTAAATAGACAATGATTCACCCCCCCCCCTCCTCTTAGTGTCTGAGACCTGTTTCATCAAAATGTCAACATTGTGACGAATGTCGACAATGATGGTATGGAAGAGGAGGTGGTTCAAACACCACATGTAAGTCAACTGTTCATAGCACCATTGACTCCCATGACACCGGGACATGGTTCAACACAAGGACCATCAACAAAAGTGGCTACTCAAGCTGCACCGACAAGCACACCAAGAGGACAAGAGACTCCATCAAGCATTTCGTCAAGGTCAACGTCAAGAGAACCGGTGAAGATAAGAAGTTTGTGTGAGATATATGAAGATGGTACACCAAATTCATTCTCTCTCTTTGCATTATTTTCTCCTATATATGATCCCCTAAAATTTGAAGAAGTTGTTGAAGAAGAAGTATGGGCAGACACAATGGATGAAGAAATAGAATGCATTGAGAAGAACGAGACATGGGAGCTGGTTGATGTACCAAAAGGAAAAGATGTAGTCCGTGTCAAATGGATTTATAAGACAAAGTAAGATGCTCATGGGAATGTGCAGAAGCATAAAGAAAGAATGGTAGCAAGAGGGTTCACACAACAACTCGGCATAGACTTTAATGAAACGTTTGCACCTACTGCATGTATGGATACAATCAGAACAGTCTTGGCCATTCCTGCAAAAAAAAAATGGCTTGTTTATCAAATGGATGTCAAGACGACATTATTAAATGGATATCCAAAAGAGGAAGTATATGTGTAATAGACACAAGGCTATGAAGTTCCAGGTCAAGAGCATAAAGTGTACAGGCCGAGAAAGGCACTCTATGGTTTGAATCAAGATCCTAGAGCTTGGTAAAGTCGGATTGATTCCTATCTCACTGAAAACGGATTTCATAGAAGTGAAAGTGAGCCGACATTGTACACCAAAGGTGATGAGAAAGGTAACATGTTAATTGTCTACTTGTATGTAGATGATTTAATATTTACTGGTGATTATGGAATAACATATTTTAAAGTAGTCATGCAAAGCGAATTTGAAATGACTGATCTGGGGCTTATGAAGTTTTTTTTGGGCATTGAAGTTCAACAGTCTGAAAGTGGTATTTTTATATTATAGACAAAGTATGCAAGTAAAGTTTTGAAAATATTTAACATGTATAATAGAAAGAGAACCCCAACACTAGTAAAATAAGTTTAAAATCGAGCAAGGATGATGAAGGATCAACTGTAGATCCTACACTGTTTAAAACTCTTATTGGAAGCCTTATGTATTTGACAACAACAAGACTAGACATTATGTATGGAGGGAGTATGATCTCAAGGTTCATTGAGTCACCAAAAGAATCACATTGGCAAGCAGTTAAAATAATTCCGAGGTATGTAAGTGGCACAAAAGGCCATGGAATTATGTATTCAACCTGAAAACGATAATGGATGCAACATAGATGATAGGAAAAACACATCTTGCTACACATTTTATTTTGGTTCCGGTGTTGTTTCATGCGATCAAAGAAACAAACCATAGTAACTCTATCTTCAGCAAAAGAAAAGTATGTTGTAGCAACAAGTGCTCCATGTCAAACTGTTTGGATGAGGAGAGTGTTAAATGACTTGTCATAGAACCATCAAGAACCAGCAACAATATTCTTTGAAAACAATTCAGCCATAGCATCATCAAAGAATCATGTGTTCCACAAGAGAACCAAGCACATCGACATAAGGTTTCATTTCATAAGAGAATTGGTGAACAACAAAGAAATTTGTTTGGAATTTTGTATGTTTGAAGATCAACTTGCAGACATCTTTATAAAACCATTGGAAAAGGATACTTTCCAATATCTATGTAATGAACTCTGTCATGCACATAGCAAGTCTAAGATCTGAAACATTTTGTAAATTAAAAAAAAAAAAAATCCCCATTTTCTCATAATTAAGGGGGAGTGTTGGAAAAAGTAATTACTCACAGATCTGTATCTGATCTTAGCTAACTCTGTCAGAGTCAGTATCAGTCAAGATCTTATCGATCAGTCTGAAAAGAGTGAAGAGTCCACGATTCGACAATGTAAACCTGTCGAATAAATTTCTCAAGATAAGTTTCTAGGTAGATAGTTATTATAGTCTTTAATGGTGAGTCACTCAATTCATGTACAAGTAATTTTCAAGTTTCCTATAAATAGAAAAAGAAGATTGTAAATCAGGTTAGACACAATAGGGATAATAGAGAGAACTCTGGGTGAGAAAAGAGAGCAAGAGAAGTTGAAGCTCAAGATTCTATGTATGTGATTTTGTCGAAGAGCTGAAGCTCTGTAAAAGGATCAGTCGATGTGACGACAAGTTTCGATCAACAAGTTTGTATTACCTTGTTATTTCCACACAAGCTATATATAAGAGATAGTTTATGGTTGAATGCATGTTTATTTGGTTGCACATTTCCTCCACATTTACTTGTGTAAATGTCTTTTACAATTATGGTTGAGTGAAAGAACAAGAATCCTTAAAATTCTCACTATGTGAAAGTTCCAAGTTTTACGACACATTGGTCGAATCAAGTCTTCCTACATATTTCAATATATGTTTTATAAGTTATGTTGGATTGTTAATGGGTCTATTTTTACTTCATCTTACTCACAGGTGAAAATCATTTTTAATTTCTTAAGTCTTTTAGACTAAGAAACATACTTTGTAGATTTCGACTAAAACTAAGTGAACCAACAAGGTCTGTTGAGTAATCCGACTAGTGGTCGAAGTGATGAGCTGACTAGTGGTCGAAGAGGTCAATTGACTAGTTGTCGAAGTGAAGTTACTGAAAAGTTGTCAAAGTAAAATCAGTCGGTAAAACTAACAAGTTGTTGAGGTAAAACAAGTCGATAGAACCGACAACTAGAGGTAAATCAGTCAAGTCTAAAAGGCCGACCAAATTTTATAAACTTGTCTAGTTGGGAGTTAGACAAGTTTCACCCAACAAGTAAACAAAAGAAAAAGAGGTCGGCATGAAAAATATTAAATTTTATTGACTGAGAGGTGATATCAAGTTTAGTCTGCTTGGTTTTGTCTAACACTAACTTCGTAATCCGATAAGCCCCTTCAGCCCATGGATTATTTCCCCTTTGAGCGATATCTTCTTCTCTTAAAAGAAAGAAGGAAAGGTTAATTCAGAGACTGAGACTTTGTCTTGTAGTTCATGCTCATCTATGACTCGTAGTTCTTTCTGCTTCTAAATCATAGTGAGGTTGCTTGCTCAATGTTTTTTTTATTACCCTAGGCTTATAACATCTATATCTAACACGAACGTGTTATCATCTTGAAAACCCAAGCATGTCTAGTTGGTGGTAATACCTTTAAAGGTATAAATATTTTTACTTTACAATTACCCTAAGATTTATGCATACTGATAGGATGATACCCTTGTTGCTTCATGCTGTAGATATGGAATGTCTGTAGTGACCAATGTTTGGTAGAATTTGGACCTGCACCCTCCAAATCGTAGTCTGCCTTTAGTCTGAATTTTGAAGTGTTCCTTAAATAGTGTTGGCCATCTATTGGTCTAGAGATTTTACCCTAACCACATCTTGGACTGGTTACAGAGGTGCCTAATTAAGAGCACGCAATGATCTTTTAGTATTCTAGTTTGTTGCTTTTTCTTAGCCTAAATTCATTATTCAATAAATCAACATATAATATCCTAAATTTTGGACCTAACACTTATAGGAATGTTCCTACTGATTATGATGATTATCTTGACGTTTTACTTTTATATTGGGTCGAAGACCCCACTGCATATGAACATGATGATTTGTTTTATATATTGGGCATAAGCCAATTATTGATGATTTATGTATATACTTTCTTGTGTTGGGCATGGACCCTGAAGCAGATGATTGATGAGATGTTTTGTGTTGAGCGAGAAGCTCTGTACCACTTAAGTGATTTATGAATTGTGTTAAGCGAGAAGCTCTTAGCACATGAGTACTTACCTTTGTATTGAGAGAGAAGCTCTGGAACACATGAAAAGATAATTGGATGTGTTAAGCATAAGCCCTAGAGCCTTCCATGTTGATGTTGAGCATAAGATTTGGAGCCTCAGATCCTTGGCCATTGTATTGCTAAGTGTATCGTACAAGTACATCCCAACATTTAGTGCTGAGTGAGAGCTATGGAATTGCACTATGTTTGTAACTCCTTGTTATAAGCATTGTGTATGGGATCTAGTAAGTTCTAGGGGTTATTGAAAAGAATAAAGTCATTCCTGAGTAAAAATGACTCGAGAAAAATATTGATCTCATCATACTTATTTTTAAGTGATTAAATGAAATTTTGAATTTCTGTATTTTCATAAAGTACTAAATAACTACCACGTTATACAAGGGAATCCAGCATGGAAGGATGTTTAGAGTTTCTTAGCCTAGTATACCTAAGCCATCTATCTATTTGACCTTAATGAAGAAGTGTCATTAATTAAAGGGATCATGGTACATGATGCCCAAAGACAATTGTTAACAAGTGTTATAATACTATGTATTTTCTACATATTATGTATAAATAATTAATTATGGTTAGATTAATAATTAAATTAAAGAAAGAAGAGAAGCTCCATCAATTATTATTTATTATTAAAGGATTAACAAATAGTATAATTCCTATGAAAGTCTAACTAGGAACTAGTTAAAAGTTCCTAAGTTAAAGTATTGAAAATTACCCAAGTAATTAAAAAGGGTTAAATAAAGAAATCAATGATTTCTTGATTTAACTGTCCCTTTAATAGAAAAGTCTGTTTATAAAGACTCAAGCCAAGAAAAGGCTTGGGGTTTTGATTTTTTTTTCTGGGAGAATTATTATTTTGCCTGTTCTTGCTCTCAAGTGAATTCTTGGAGAATGTTTTCCAACAAGGAAAAGTAGAATTGATTCTGAACTAAATACTAGTTAGGAAACCCTACGTTAGGATCTCTAAGCTACTTGCATGTTGGAGTCCATCTCAGGGGATTCCATATTTAAACTAGAAACAGTTCTAGGTTATGGTTGGGTGGAACATGGTAGTTCCCAAGTGATTTTGTCATCAAACAGAGGTCAAATCTACATTGAATTGTTAATGTTGGTTATTTGAGTGTGCAGGTTTAGTCATTAACAGAGCTTCAAATTCAGTTATGAAGCCCTTAACTACATATTCTATTTTCATAGATTAACTGTTTTTTATGCTAGGTAAATGATTTCAATACATTTCCTAACCATATGTGTTTGATTTTGTAGTTAATAATCTGTCGGGGTTTGTATTTCTTAAATGTTAACCTTATGCTGTAAATTTTATCATATACTGTATATAATTAGAGGAAATTTCAACTCAAAATGGGCCTCCTAAGCAAAATTAATAAAATAATAGTTAAAATAATAAAATAGGATTTATTAATTTTGGAGAAAGCAAAGAAAAAAACTACTTTTTTGTTTGTATTTTCGACATATCTCCCTATGGTTTTACTCAAATTTCGATCAGGAGAGCTCACTGGATCCATAATTAAATTCCGCATCCAACGAGTACCCACTTGCCCTATTTTTTATGGACCCCGCTACCCCAAAAGCCAGAAACACCTCAAAAATTGTTATGATGACATCATCATCACCTTTTTTAGGTATTTCTTGTTTTTGGGGTAGAGGAGTCTATTAACAGTATTCCAAGTGGGTACTCATTGGATGCAAAATTTAATTCCGCATCCAACGATATCTCCCGATATAAATTTGAGTAAAAACACAGGGATATATGTCGAAAATACGAACAAAAAAAGTTTTTTATTTTTTGATACCTATCCCCAAATTTATATTAAAAATTTGTTTAAGACCTATATGGTATTTCAAATTTAAGTCAATTTCATTGGCTGACAGATGATGATATGAAATTTGAATTAGACTTAAAAGTCCCATTTTGAATTGAAATTTCCTCTAATGTACTAGGGTGTGTATCTGTAAGTTGTTTTCTGTATTATTCCAATAATTAGTTTATGTTTACTATATCTAGGTTTTGCTATCGGTAGTATATATATTTTGTCCTTTCGGTTTTGGTACTGTACTGAACTATTACAATTGTCAGCAGAGGCTTGTTTCAGTTTTAAATTAAAACTAGTTCAGCAGTAAATAAACCAGAATGCTAAATATAACTATTTAGTAACAGATCTAGAATATAAATTAAATCAACTAAGAATAGATTATAAATAAAACAAGGATAAACAAATTTTTAAAGACCTTTCAAGGCGTGTCTTCATAATACAACTAAATATCATAACCTTTCATTTAAATAAAACAACATCATAACTAAATGAATAGAGGAGGCATCGTGACCATCCATGTGGTCCTTTATCAAATCTATGCTCACAAATATAAAAGAATCCATAGTTATTTTTAAATAACCATAATCGCATAGCATTAATAAACTAATAATTAAACCCTTAAATGCCAAGAGAGGTCACGACATCTATTCCTATGGATGTCCAGACCTAAGGCCAAAATAGAAATAATAACCATAGAATAAAATACACAAACATAAATCAAATAGCATCACCATGTTGTTGTTCTTTAATCAACTAAAAGCCACAAAAATTACATAATGCACAGAAATCAATTCTTTTATAATCTATAATATTTACATGTAGGAATGCCTAGGATTAATTCTTGTAGGTCATTTTATTATTAATCTAAGGTCACACTATACATTTGGGTATATGGGAAACAAATTTTAAAACCCACCATGCTTCTCATAGAAACATCCAAACACTATTATCAACTAATACATTAGTTACAACGAGGGTTATAGAACCAATGCTAAGACATAGCCTCAACCAAAACTCTTTTAAATATACAGTGCATTCATGAGAACCTATAGCATGATAGTAGTCATGGGATTTCCACATAATCCACATACATAATAAACCAAAACGAACCAACAAGAAGTGTAACCATTCAAGCTAGAACAACGAGTCTATCATGAACCAAGGCCATACATGTCATGATTTTACCCTTTCGCTTCCCATAAATCACAGGTAAGTAATAATTATAAATGTGCACAGAGCACCCATGAAGGCAATTGCCTCATCCAAATACTAGTAACCTATTAGATTTTTATCATTCAATCTAGCATTATGATCTTAGGATATTTAACTGAGAGAATAACATGCATAGCAATAAAACACAAGAGACAAGAGACACAAAGAATTTTCCTCGAGGAAACCATAAAGGAGAAAACCCCATAGCTTCTTTAGAGATAGAATCAAAACCAAAAGTAAAACCCAAAAACATAAAGATGATCTCTTAATAGCAGTAGTCTCTCCCTTTTATCCCAACAACTTTTCTTGCACTCATGCGCCCCAATGAGTGAGTTTGTGTGTGATAAATAGAGAGGTTCACTCTCTATTTATATTCTTTCATTCACTTGAAACCCACTCCAATATGTCATCCTCACTTAACAATTACTTACTAGAGCCGACATCTCTAGGAGTGTCTAATAATCCTAGCGCCCCACATTTTATGGGGACTTTTCCTCCTCTTACCAACAAGGAGGTTTATCCTTAACACAATGGTGGGGACTATTGCCCTGACTTACAATGACTCACCTAGGGTCGACTTCTCTAGGATAGTCTAATAACCCTAGGGCCCCACAGCTACGGGGACTTTAACTCTTGACCAATATGAGGGTTACCCATAATGACTTGACATGAGTTGTTTACATTCTAGAAACTTCCCGAAATAAACATCTGTTAGATTTTTATCATTCAAGCTAGCATTATGATCTTAGGATCTTTAACTGAGAGAATAAAATGCACAGCAGTAAAACAAAAGCACAACACAATAGACAAGAGACACAAATAATTTTCCTTGGAGAAACCATAAAGGAGAAAACCCCGCAACTTCGTCAAAGATAGAATCAGCACCAAAAAGATAAAACCCCAAAATAGTAAGATGATCTCCCGACAGCAGCAGTCTCTCTCTCTCACACACTGAGAGAGCTTCTCCTCTCTCACTCATGTGCCCCAATGAGTGAGTGTATGTATGAGTATCATAAATAGAGAGGCTCTCACTCTCTATTTATATTCTTCCATTCACCTGTAACTCACTCCAACATGCTGACCTCACTTCACAATTACTTACTAGAGCTGACATCTCTAGGAGTGTCTAATAACCCTAATGCCCCACCACTTGTGGGGACTTTGCCTCCTCCGACCAATAGGATGGTAACACAATGGTTGGGACTATTTCCCTGACTTACAATGACTCACCTAGGGCTGACTTCACTAGGATAGTCTAATAACCCAAGGGCCCCACAACTGTGGGGACTTTAACCCTTGACCAATAGGAGGGCTACCCACAATGACTTGACATGAATTTCTCATTATAGAAACTTCCCAGCATAAATATCGGGGTATGACATGACTCAAATACATTACAATACATCCTAGAATAGTCATTGGGTTACAATACATAAGATATATAGATGAATACATTCCAAAGTTACAATTACATCAACACTCCCTTTTAACTAGGAAGGTATTCTCTCGACACAATTTATTAGCACAGGTCTTCTTCTCTGTATCATCTGAATCATCATCAAATTCTTGTCATATTCATCTTCAATTCATCTTCATCTTTAGGTCATCTTCATCTGGATCGAGATCATCACTCGATCTCGATCATCATCACTGGATCTAGATCATCACTCAATCTGGATCATCATTGGATATCGTCACTGTATCTGGATCATCACTTGATCTGGATCATCACTGCTGGATCTGGATCATCTATCAATCTAGATCTCTCAGAGTGATCATAACTAGATCTGGATCATCTCTCGATTTCGATCTCATCTAGTCATCATCATGTGTGCTATCTCATGATTCTTCTCGTCATAGGAAGTTCTATAGAGATAGCCTTCTTTCATGCTAGTTGTAGGCCTATCCATCATGTAGGTCTTCTCCTAGCACTTACTTCCAACCTACTCATTAGAAAGGCACGCCAAACACTCACATCTGATCTTGTAGAAACCTACAATCACATCAGAAAGGCCCAGCACTCACATTCACTAGCATGATAGCACATCACTATCATTTATGAAAAGGGTTTACCATTTATTACCTTACCTGGAAGGAAACATGTCCTCCACCCTCGCCAGAAAGGCTTGCACTCACATCTAACCTGGAAGGAACTAAATCCTCCACCCTCACCAGAAAGGCCCCTAGTCCCAGACTAAGCTACCTAGTAACAGACCAGGTGCCTCCATTCTCCCAAAGAATGGCAGTTGCCCTTATATCTGACCTGGTAGGAATGAAATCCAACACCCTTGCTAGAATGGCCTATACTCACATATGACTTGGAAGGAACCAAATCCTCCACCCTCATCTGAAATTCCCCCGGTCCCAGACTGAGCTACCTGGTAACGGACCAGGTGCCTCCACTCTCTTAGAGAGTGGAATCTGCCCTTACATCTGTCCTACTCGATATAATGGTAGCACTCATATATGACATGGAAGGAACTGAATCCTCTCACCATGGTAGAATGGCTCAGTCCTTAAATCTGACCTGCTTGTCAGAATGGCTATGAATCTCAACACTCATATCTGACATGGAAGGAACTGAATCCTCTCACCATGATAGAATGGCTCAGCCCTTACATCTGACCTGCTCCTCAGAATGGCTATGAATCTAAGCAATCATATCTAACATGGAAGGAGCTGAATCCTCTCACCATGACAGAATCACTTAGCCCTTACATCTGACTTGCTCGTCAGAATGACTATGAATCTCAGCACTCATATCTAACATGGAAGGAACTGAATCCTCTCATCATGAAAGAATGGCTCAGCCCTTACATCTAACCTACTCATTAGAATGGCTCTGGGACTCATCACTTTCCCTTGGAGGAAACCTCGATCTGGAGAACACCAAGCTTCTCCCTGAAGTACTCAAATTTCACTCTGGCCAATGGCTTTGTCAACACATCAACTATCTATTCCTCCGTCGTAACATACTAGAGCTTCACTGCTCCTCTCTGCACCATATCCCTAATATAGTGATACTTTATCTCGATGTGCTTCAACTTGTCACGGAACACTGGAGTCTCTGACAACCTTACGCAAGTCTGGTTTTCACAATGTATACAAGTAGCATCCATCTGGAGATCAAATAAATCAGATAGTAGCTTCCACAGCCATACTGCCTCACAACTAGCTAAACAAGATATGATATACTCTACTTCAGTTGTACTCAGTGCCACATAGGATTGATTTTTTCTAAACCAAGAGATCACACCTAATCCCATACTGACGCAGCACCTTGAAGTGCTCTTCCTATCGATGGCACTGCCTACCAAATCCGAATCAACATAACCCTCTAGGTTAATCCTTTGATTCGCATCGTACTTGAGCCCATAATCAACTGTACCCCTCAGGTACCTCAGAATATGCTTTGCAGCAATCAAGTGAACATTTCTCGGATCTGTCAAGAACTGGCTCAAGGTGTTCACAGCAAAGCAAATGTCTAGTCTTGTGTTTGTTAAGTACATCAATGACCCAATCATCTGACGATACATCATGGCATCAACTGGCTCTGAAGAAGCATTACTCAATAGCTTCATGTTCAATGCCATAGGTGTGGCCATAGTCTTTCATTCCATCATCCCAAACCTCTTCAAGATCTCTATTGCATACTTCCCTTGTCCAAGGAAGATTCCATCTGCACTCTGCCACACCAACATACCTAGAAAAATAGTGCATCGACACATAACAGGAGCATCACTGGTATTTCGTCTTCAACTTTGAAGCAAAGGTTGGAATCCACTTTACTCTTAGCAAATCCTAGAGTCATCAGTAATCTATCCATCCTATCGTACCATGTTGAACGTCAGGATCTTCTACAGTCACTCCCTCTGAAGCAGAGCATCATACTCCCTTTGTATTCTGTACTCTATGCACTGAAACATTCTGTACTAGAGTGACAAGTAGTATCCATCTAGGATCATTGGATACCAAGATCCTCTATTTTGAACTTTTTCAAAATTTCTTCTCACATCCATCTGTGAGCTTGTCATCCTTTATCAACCTTGTAGCAAAGGTTAAGATATTCATCAAGCTCATCATGTATGTTTTATCCCATGGGTGTCTTCTCAACTCGTACAAGTCCTTCTTTCATTTGCACACATGATTATGCATGTCATGTGACTTCACCTCCAATGGCTGCAAATGTCTCTTCGTAGTCTATGCCTTCTTTTCGTGAGAAGCCTCATGCTACGAATCTTGCTTTGTATCCCGTGATGTTTCCATCTACTGCATGATGGAACTATGAAATTCCCTTCACATATCGATACTGCATCCTAGAAATCATTCTTCTTCAACTTCTTCCTAGCTGGAAGGTTTTGTATCAATGATGTCGCTACATTTGTCATATTATTCTTCATATTGAACAGTCGTCACTTGTTCTTCAGAACAAGTCTCATCCTTCTTTGATTGTAGGTGATTATGTATGTGATATTTCCTACAAGTCAAATGCATTTGTATTGTTAGAAACATTTCATAAGGAATATTCATACTGGAAAATTCTTATGCATAAATATATGATCATGCAACTACTTTAGCCAATATAACATTCATCCATATCCCACTGAAACTTTCTAGATGCCTTCCATCTCTACCAGGACAACATTGAGATTGTGCACTAATCCAATATGTCAGCAAAGAGGTTTCATTCTATATAAGTAGGAATGGAGAGTTGTATAGCACCATGGGATACTTACGCATCACATGCATATTAGTAGTATACTGTCATTAATGCAAACATCCTATCATGCATAATACATCAGCTGAATATAAATAAATGCACAACAAAAAAATATCATGAAATGACAATTGAACACTTATCTTTATTTGTTTCATGGGTAGACTCCTTCTTGAGCCCTTAGCTTCAACGTCTTATTCATTCATCATAGCGTTGTTTCTTATCCAAATTCTAAGGTGGATAAGAGGTGCTTTCAAGAGTTGAGTTCTTCATATTCCTCATCGCTTGAGGGATCTTCTTTGGATGGTGAGAGCTTGATCTTCAATTGCTCCCATCTTCTCTTCTCTTCTTATGAGTCGAGCTTCTTCTTCTTCCCAGAGTCTACTGAAAGTAATCACTTCCTTCTGGCACACATGCCTCGAATGAATGAATCCCATGATCCTGGGAGGCCATTCAAGGTGGCCATCACCACTTCCGCATTCTTCACTTCTTATTTTACCACTTCAAGTTGTTCTTTGATTTGAGAGACCCTTATGACTGCATGGTCTCTACATTTTGGATCTTCACATTCTTCAACTTGTTTCTTAAGGTTATCTTCTGATGTATGTTCTTCCCTTCAAATAGCTTGGTCAAGGAATCAAACATCTTCGGTGTCTTTAGGGAAGAAACTTGTGGTACAAGTTGATCCGTGATTGAATCAACAATTATCTTCTTGTGAAAGGCTTCTAACCTCATGTCCCTCTGGAACTGGAACCTCTCTACTCATGTAGTTGTCCAATTCATTTTCTTCAGAGAGATCATATACTTCCATACTTGGAAGGTGTCAAATTCACCAAGATTATCATCAATATTATGTGATAGATCACTTTGAGATGAGAACCTCAAATGAAAATAGAAAAGGCTTAGATCTTACTGGTTTGAGGTGTCCGTCTTGGTTCCGAAGCTGGCTGATCTAGGGTTTGTCATAGAAACCCTAATTTTCAAAACTTGGAATCTTCCTGATCTGATTGGATATAAAGATATATCTATTGAAATGGAGCTGTCCCATGTACTCCTTTTTTGAAAACAGTGGAGGAAATCTCCCAGAATAGGAAGCCCTAATTTTCCAATTTCTTCTCCAGAAATGTCTGTCACTGTTTCTATGATATCTCCAAAATTACTACTCCTCTATGTATGAAAATTCTCACTGAGGTAGCCTCACATATCCCTGATACAACACCATAGGTTCATCAGAATTGGTTTCACCAATTGGTATTTATGATCCTTTTCCCAAGCTGACCTCTTACAAGACTGTTCAGAACAACAAAGTTGTATGGCATGCCACGTGTCACGTGTTCATCTTCTGAGTCTGATATTTGGACCACCAAAATGAAATTTTGTACCCTTTCTAGCACATCTTCAGGAATTCCATTTGGACCTTGGTAGCCCAAGATATTGCAATTCTCACTAGGTGTCTTGTTTAGGGATGAATTTTGGAAGAGGCTGGAACCTTAACGTGGAGGGATCATATATCCCAAAATATAGTGAATCAGAAGATGAATTTTGGATACAATGTACATCCTGATTCTTTCTTCATCCCCTGAAATTTTTTGCTTCTGATCCTTCTCCAATCTCAGGATATAGAGAATGTACCAAAACTTAGTCGTTTTAGTATTTAGGGTTTTTCTAGCTTGGGGTCAAACTAGGGTTTGAATTTCCTATAGTTTCACCCAACCAAATTTATTGATCCAATTCTCTAAACTTTGGTTTTGATGAGGAAAACAATCCTATTCTGGGCTCACTCAAAAATTCCTCTTTTGTAGAAATCCCTAATTTCCGCATCAAAAATTGAAAATGCTCAGAATCGAATTCCGCTTTGACAGAAAGATGCATCCTTCAATGGAGAGTCATCCTAGAATACTTTTGCTGATGGATTGTTGAGAGAGACCCAAAAATTTATAATCCCTAGCTTCTATAGCTGCATAATGTCTTCTTCTCAGGTTAGCTCTAATACCATGTTAGATTTTTATCATTCAAGCTAGCATTATGATATTAGGATCTTTAACTGAGAGAATAACATGCACAACAGTAAAACACAAGCACAACACAAGAGACAAGAGACACAAAGAATTTTCCTCAGGGAAGACATATAGGAGAAAACCTCACAACTTCCTCAAAGATAGAATCAACACCAAAAAGGTAAAACCCCAAAATAGTAATATGATCTCCTGACAGCAGCAGTCTCTCTCTCACACACTAAGAGAGCTTCTCCTCTCTCACTCATGCACCCCAATGGGTGAGTGTGTGTATGAGTATGATAAATAAAGAAACTCTCACTCTCTATTTATATTCTTCCATTCACTTGGAACCCACTCCAACATGTCGGCCTCACTTAACAATTACTTACTAGAGCCGACATCTCTAGGAGTGTTTAATAACCCTAGTGCCCCACCACTTGTGGGGAATTTGCCTCCTACGACCAATAGGAGGATAACACAATGGTGGGGAATATTTCCTTGACTTACAATGACTCACCTAGGGTCGAATTCACTAGGATAGTCTTATAACCCAAGGGCCCCACAACTATGGGGACTTTAACCCTTGACAATTAGGAGGGTTACCCACAATGACTTGACATGAATTTCTCATTATAGAAACTTTCCAGAATAAACATCGGGGTATGACATGACTCAAATACATTACAATACATCCCAAAATAAACATTGGGTTACAATACATAAGAAATATAGAGGAATACATTCTGAAGTTACGATTAAATCAACAACATCGGGGTATGACATGACTCAATTACATTACAGACACATCCTAGAATAAAAATCAAGATACAATATATAAGATATACAGATGAATACATTCCGAAGTTAAAATTATATCAACACTCCCTCTTAGCTATAAAGGTATTCTCTCAACACAATTTATCAGCACAAGTCTTCTTCTCTGTATCATCTAGATAATCATCGAGTCCTCCTCATCTTCTTCTTCCAGTCATCTTCATATTCAAGTCATATTCATCTTCAAGTCATCTAGATTTGGATCATCACTTGATCTGGATCATCATCACTGGAACAACATGATTGGATCTGGATCATCACTTGATCTGGATCATCACTACTGGACCATCATCACTGGATCATCATGGGTGCTATGTCATGATTCTTCTCGTCACAGGAAGTTCTACAGAGCCAACCCTTTTTCATGCTAGTTGTAGGCCTAGCCTCTATGTAGGTATTTTTCAGTGCTTATATCTGACCCTAAGTCAGAATGGAATGCCTAGAACTTATATCTAATCATGTAGGAACCAATCTTATAATCATATCAGAAAGGCATGCCCAACACTCACATCTGACCTTGTGGGAACCAATCCCACAACCCTATCAGAAAGGCCCAGCACTCACATCTAACCATGAGAGGAAACAATCCAACATTCATGTCAGAAAGGCTCTACACTTACATTTGACCATGAGAGGAATCAATCCAACATACATGTCAAAAAGGCTCTGCACTTACATTTGACCATGTGAGGAACCAATCCAATGTACATGTTCGAAAGGGCTCTACACTTACATCTTCCCATGCGAGGAACCAGTCCAGCATACATGTCAGAAGGGCTCTACACTTACATCTACCCATGAGAGAAACCAATCCAGCATACATGTCAAAAGGACTCTGCACTCACATCTGATCATGTAGGAACCAATCCTACAGTCACATCAGAATGGCCCCAGGTCCCAGATTGAAATTTCTCGGTAACTGACCAGGTACCTCCATTCAAAGAATGGCAACAACCCTTATATCTGATCAAGTGGCAACACATCCCTCAATCACAACAGATGGCCATGTGCTCACATCTAATCATGTAATCCTACATCTTACAGTCTTATCAAAAAGGCCCTCAATATTAGACCGAGTATTCTTGGTAACTGACTAGGCACCTCCATTCCAAGAATGTCAACAACCCTTATATCTGATCATGTAGGAAATAATCGTACAGTCATATAAGAATGGCTCAGCACTCATATATGACATGGAAGGAACCAATCCTCTCACCATGACTGAATGGATCAGGCCTTACATCTGACCATAGAAGGAACCAATCCTCTCACCATGTCAGAATGGCTCACAGACTCATCACTTCCCTTTGGAGGGAACCTCGATCTGGAGAACACCAAGCTTCTCCCTGAAGTATTCAAACTTCACTCTCGCTAATGGCTTCATCAACACATCAGCTATACGTTCGTCCATCGCAACATACTGGAGCTTCACTACTCACCTCTGCACCATACTCCTGATATAGTGATACTTGATATCGATATGCTTCAACTTGTCATGGAACACCGAGTTCTCTGACAACTTCATACAACTTTGATTCTCACAATATATACAAGTAGCATCTAATTAGAGATCAAATAAATCAGACAGTAGCTTCCTCAGACATACTGGCTCACAACTAGCTGAACAAGCTATGACATACTCTGTTTCAGTTGTACTCAGTGCCCCACAGTATTGCTTCGTACTAAACCAAGAGATCACACCTGATCCCATACTGAAGCAACACCCTAAAGTTCTCTTCCTATTGATGGCACTGCTCAATCTGAATCAACATAACATTCTAGGTTAATCTTCTGATTTGTATCATACTTGAGCCCATACTCAACTATACCCTTTGCAACCATCAAGTGAACATGTCTCAATGTGTTCACAGCAAAGCAAATATCATGTCTTGTATCCATCAGGTACATCAATGAACAAATCATCTGACGATACATTGTGGCATCAACTGACTCTGATGAAGCAACAATCAATAGATTCAGGTTCAATTCCATAGGTGTGGTCATGCAATCCATCATCCTGAACCTATTCAGTATCTTTACTACATACTTCCCTTGTCTAGACCTCCATGCCTAGAATGTAGTGCATTGACACATAACAAGAACATCACTGGTCTTCCGCCTTTAACCTTGAAGCAAAGGTTAAAATCCATTTTACTCTGAGTAAAGCCTAGAGTCATCAGTAATCTATCCATCCTGTCATACCATGTCGAACCTTAGGATCTTCTTCAGTCACTCCCTCTGTCTTTCGTGCTCTATGCACTGAAACATTCTATACTGGAGTGACAAGTAGCTTCCTCTACTACTAATATTCTATGTATCCATCTAGGATCACTGGATACCAAGATCCTCTATCTTGAACTTTTTCAAAAGTTCTTCTCGCACCCATATGTGAGCTTTTCATCCTCTACAATCTTTCATCTTCAACCCTGTAGCAAAGGTTCAGATATTCATCAAGATCCTCATGTATGAGTTACGCCATGGGTGTCTTCTGAGCTCGTATAAGGCCTTGTTTCATTTGCACACATGAGTCTGCCCGTCATGTGCCTGACCTCCCACTGGATTCAAATGTCTCTTTGTAGGCTATGCCTTCTTTCCGTGAGAAGCCTCGTGTAATGAATCTTTCCTTGTATCCCACGATGCTTCCATCTACTGCATGATGGAACTATGAACATCCCTTCATGTATCGATACTGCATCCTAGACATCATTCTTCTTGAACTGGTCTTCCCTTTCTTCTTGGTTACTTCTTCATAGCTGGAAGGTTCTGCATCAATGATGTCACTGCATTCATCATATTATTCTTCATCTTGAACTGTCGTCACTTGTTCTTTGGAACAAGTCTCATCCTTCTTTGCTTGTAGGCAATTCTGTATGCGATCTTTCCTACAAGTCAAATGAATTTGTATGGTTAGAAACATTTCATAAGGAATATTCATAATGAAAAATCTTTATGCATAAAGATATGATCATGCAATTATTTTAGCCAATACAACATTCATACATATCTCACGAAAACTTTTCTATATGCCTTCCATCTCCACCAGGACAACATTGAGATTGTGCACTAATCCAATATGTCAACAAAGAGGTTTCATTTTAGATAAGTAGAAATGGAGAGTTGTATAGCACCATGAGCTACTTACCCCTCACATGCATATTAATAGTATACTGCCATTAATGCAAACATTCTATGATGCATAATACATCAACTGAATATAAACAACTGCATAACAAAAACAATATCATGAAATGACAATTGAATACTTATATTTATTTGTTTCATGGGTAGACTCCTTCTTGATCCTTCCACTTCATCATCTTCTTCATTCATGACTTCATCATTTATTATCCAAACTCTCAAGATCGATAAGAGGTTCTTCAAGAATTGAGTCCTTCATATTCCTCATCGCTTGAGGGATCTTCTTTGGATGGTCAGAGCTTGATCTTCAATTGCTCCCATCTTCTCTTCTCTTCTTATGAGTCTAGCTTATTGTTCTTCCTAGAGTCTGTTGAAAGTAATCACTTCCTTCTGGAACACATTCCTCAAATGAATGAATCCCATGATCCTGGGAAGCCATTCAAGGTGTCTATCACCACTTCTGCATTCTTCACTTCATCTTTTATTGCTTCAAGTTGTTCTTTGATTTGAGAGACCCTTGTAAAGTATGATGACATGGTCTCTGCATTCTGGATATTCACATTCTTCAACTGTTTTCTTAAGGTCATATTCTGATTTATGTTCTTCCCTTCAAATAGCTTGGTCAAGGAATCAAACATATTTGATGTCTTTAGGGATGACACTTGTGGTACAATTTTATCTATGATTAAATCAATAATGATATTCTTGACCTTGACTAAGTTCTTCTTGTGTAAGGCTTCTAGCCTCATCTCCCTCTAGAACTGGAACCTCTCTACTCATGTAGGTGTCCAATTCATCTTCTTTAGAGAGATCATATACTTCCATGCTTAGAATTTTTCAACTTCACCAAGATTATCATCATGCTGATGTGATAGATCACTTTTAAATGAGAACCTCAAATGAAAATAGCAAAAGATTAGATCTTACCGATTTTGAGGTTTCTGTCCTGGTTCCGAAGCTGGCCAATCTAGGGTTTGTCAGAGAAACTCTAATTTTCAAAACTTGGAATATTTCAGATCTAATTGGATAGAAATATGGATCTCTTCAATTTGAGCTTTCCAGTGTACTCCTTTTCTAAAAACAGTGGAGGGAAGCTCCCGGAATAGGAATCCCTAGTTTACCAATTTCTTCTGTAGAAATGTTTGTTACTATTTCTATGATATATCCAAAATTATTGCTCCTGTGTGTCTGAAACACCTCACGTAGGTAGACTCTCATGTACCTATTCCAACACCATAGGATTCATTAGAATTGGTTTCACCAATGCAGACTAATGATCATTTTTCCAAGGTGACCTGTTACAGGACTGTTTAGAACAACGAAGTTGTACAGATGGCCATGTGTCACTAGTTCATCTTTGGAGTCTGAAACTTTGACCATATAACATCTTTAGAAATTTCATTTGGACCTTTGTGGAACAATATATAGCAATTCTCCTCAGGTGTCCTATTTAGGGATGAATCCTAGAAGAGGATGGAACCCTAACTTGGAGGGATCATATCTCCCAGAATATAGTGAATCTGAGTCTGAATTTTGGACACAGTGTAAATTGGGATTTTTTATTTGACCTGTGAACATTTTATATCCTAATCCTTCTCCAATCCTGAGATATAGTGAATGTACCAAAACCTATCAGTTTTAGTATTGAGGGTTTTTCCAGCTCGGGGTCAGACTAGGGTTTCACTTTCCCGGAGTTTCACCCAACCAAAAATATTGATCCAGGTCTCTAAACTTCAATTTTTATGACGAGACAAATCCTATTCTAGGATCACTCAGAAATTCCACTTCTGTAAGAATCCCTAATTTCCTGCACCAAAAACTGAAAATGCTCGAAATCGAATTCTGCTTCGATAGAAAGATGTGCCCTTTAATGGAGAGTCATCCTAGCATACTTGTGCTGATGGATTGTGTAGAGAGACCCAAAAATTAAGAATCCCTAGCTTCTACAGCTGCACAATGTCTTCTTCTCAGGTTAGCTCTGATACCATGTTATATTTTTATCATTCAAGCTAGCATTATGATCTTAGGATCTTTAACTGAGAGAATAACACATAGAGCAATAAAACACAAGAGACAAGAGACACAAAGAATTTTCCTCAGGGAAACCATAAAGGAGAAAACCCCACAACTTCTTGAGAGATAGAATCACCACCAAAACTAAAGCCCAAAAACATAAAGATGATCTCTTGATAGGAGTAGTCTCTATCTTTGATCCCAGCAACTCCTCTCTCACTCATGCGCCCCAATGAGTGAGTTTGTGTGTGTGATAAATAGAGAGGCTCACTCTCTATTTATATTCTTTCGTTCACTTGAAACCCACTCCAATATGTCAGCCTCACTTAAAAATTACTTACTATAATCGACATCTCTAGGAGTGTCTAATAACCCTAGTGCCCCACAACTTGTGGGGACTTTGACTCCTTCGAACAACAAGGAGGTTTATCCTTAACTCAATGGTGGGGACTATTGCCCCAACTTATAATGACTCACCTAGTGTTGACTTATCTAGGATAGTAGAATAACCCTAGGGCCTCACAACTGCGGGGACTTTAACCCTTGACCAATAGGAGGGTTACCCACAATGACTTGACATGACTTGTTTACATTATATAAACTTCTAGGAATAAACATCGGGGTATGACATGACTCAATTACATTAGAAACACATCTTGGAATAAACATCAGGGTACAATACCTAAGATATACGGATGAATACATTCCAAAGTTACAATTACATCAACATAACCGAAATGACTATCGTAGCATAAGAGTTAACACCAGTCCCTTTATTAACTATTACATAAAATGTAGAATAAAATCATATGCACACTATACCATATTAACCATTGGAATTTTATAACAATGTTACGCAATATCTACTTACACCGAGGTTACATAGTTACCATTAACGACCGAAAAAGAAGCTTACATAGGAAAGCTAATGGGCTATGGCACCATTGCAAGCAATGGTGCAGCCCATGGCACTAACGCCCAAATATTCAAAACGATTTACTTAACCAAAAATTATAATTTACTTAAACAAAGATAAAGGCTGCTAAAAGTCCCAAGTATTTTTGTATTTGCTACTAACAGTACACATACTTACAATCCCAAACTTAAAATGCTTACACAGATTTGAATGGCCTTAAGGTTCAATTTATAGATTAATGCATTCACATCTAAAAACACTAGTCTGTCCCTTACAAGACCGAAGGAGAAACTGAAAACCCAAAGCATAAAATCCCAACCAAGCAACAAATCCAAACGTAGTTTGCCCAAAAGGGCCAAGAGGTAAAAAGTATAGACTTGCTAGCAAGCTTACTGTGGCCACTTTGCAACACCTTAGAGCCGACAACAAAGTATGGAGCCACCCCACTTTCGCTACCCTGTCACCTACAACCAAAATCGAATACGAAATGGGTGAGAAGTATGACCACATTTAAATGCAACAATGCAAACTATAGTAATGCTGAGAAGCCAAATGGGTGCTTACCTTTGCTACAATGGAGGTCGCCTCCATTCTCCCCTGCGTAGAGAAATACCAAATCCCAGCTCAACCAAAGCAAATGAAAAAACCATCACATGCCAAGCCCTAAGCTTGGGGCTGTCACATTTTCCAAGAACATTAAATGGTACCAGCTGGTGACCATTATCGCATTGCCAAAACTCACTCTCTTTAGTTCAATTTCGTTATAATTTCATGACCTCCAATGTAATGCATAAAACCCTCTAATCTATGGTTCAACCATATGGTAAACACGCCACCCAAAACGCTTTTCCATATATCATATATTACAAGGTGTATGTAATGTATGCTCCATACAATGTTTTGTCACCACAAAACATTAATGTAGGACTTAGATTTTATTACAGGGTCTCATTCATACATGGTAGCCACTAGTCCAAAGTCAAGTTCCAAAGATTAAGTATATAGGAAATATATAACCCATATGTCTAGAGCTTAGGGCCTTATCTCCCTTTTGTCAAAGCATCAATGTTTAAGGACCATGGCATATGAAGTATGCCATGATAGTATTTTTGTCTAAATTAAGACCAAGGTCTGAATGGTAAACAAGTTTATGACATGCCATTAAAACAAGATAGTCGTTAATAACAGTAACAAAAAAGACAAAGTATATTTGTATAGATTATTTAGGTATCACATAGTTAATTATCTAGGCTAGATAATTGACAAATAATATTACCTTGCTATCAATCTTGTTACAACCTAAGTTGCACTTAGTGGTTTTTTATCAAGTGAGCCTGGTGAACCGGACAAAGATGATTTGTTCGGACTTCAGAAGACCTTCTGAATTGCCTATGAGAAGTGCTTGTTGTACTATATCACATGTTCATACCCCATGGGGGAGTTGTAATAAAATGTTCTAGCATGATAGTGCCTGTAAAGACTCGGTCTCTTGGACTTTATTTGTCAATCCAATAAGTCCAGGGTGTTTTTTCCCTTGGTTATTATTGGTTGTTGAATAAACGACTTATAATTTCTGAGTTTTTCACTCAATACCTTGAAAGTTGGGGTGGTTGGCTTGGAATTTAGGCATGTTGAGGTTATTAGAGTCTATGTGTCAATGTATAAACATGCTAGGCATCATGGTCGAGTCATATGAACATGTCTAAGTCCCCCTAGGTTTTTGTTTATTTTTTATTTTTTAAGTTTTTAAATTTTAATTTTTCCACAAAACTTAGGCTATTTTTTAATAGTCTAATTGGAAAAATTGGTTTTCTAAAAAAAGTGGGCTTAATAATAATTTTTTGTCATGGGGGTTCTCATTTTCAAGCTTAGAGCACCATGTAAACCCATAGACCCGCTTTTTCCAAGTTTTGAGTGATTTTCCATCACTCAGGTCACAAAGCCCCAAAAAATAAATTACTAATTATTTTAATTCATAAATTGATGAATAATGGAGCAAATCCAAAATCCTAGATCAATGGATTCTCAACTGATTTTATTGAAATCAGTCTCATCGGTACCAGATTAACCAGAGATTGCAATTCCTTGACTGAAGGAGCTAATCAGGGCAGATCCAGAGTTGAACTTCGGCCTCCTTTATGGGGAATTTCATCCTCTCTCTCTTCCACACATGTGGGCTCTTCTTGAAGCTCTTTGGTTGATGATTCAATCAGCAAGTTGATGTGTCAGCTCAATCAGCCCTCTAATTGATAGTTAGACTCAGTGGAAGCTCAGTTTAGCTTCAGATTAGGCATTGATGGACTCTACTTCAGCTACATTGTCTATATCCTTGGGATTTGTGCCCCCTCTGGACTGGGGTTTCAATTTTTTGTATAATAAAGCATGGCTGCGTCCTTTCCGAGTTAGTGAGAGTTGGATTGAGGAGATATTGCTGTTATAATACTATGTAATATATTTTTCTATTGGAATATAGTGAATCTTTAGAGGCCAAAATGGTGTAATGCTCTTATGTGTGTAGAATTAACATTGTCTTCCAGCTTTTGTTGTTAACAGTGTCTTTCTCAATTTCTGCATCTGAATCTTGTCTAGCTTGAGTGATTCAGTTGAATCAATAAGATTATAGTTGGGAAAGTATGATTACCTATTTTTCAATATCTCATAGCATATATTTTTGAAGATTCATATTATACATGTTTAAATAATTTTATTTGCATGTAATCCCTCTCTTTTTTCATATATATATATTTAGATCTCATAAGGTTTTTGTGCAGGATTGTTTGTTAGTTTTTAGGTAGCAGGGATTGGACGAACTATGGATCTAGCTTGACTCCACTAGGAATCCTACTGTTTTGGAAAGGTATTGTCCCTCGGCATTCCACTAACTAGTCTTTTTTATAGATCCATTCCAGCAACAAGCGCTCTTCTTTTCCTCTTCCTCCTTCAATTTTTAAAAAAATCAGTCCAGTTACTTGTTTTGTAGCTTTAAAATTGTTTAGATATATCAATTTAACAATTCATTTTACATATATATTTCTGCCTTAAACCTCATAAACTAGATCTCATTCCTAAAGAAAATTTACAAGCATTCTAGATCTAGTTTTAGGGAAAATTGTCATTTTTCAAGGCTGTGAAAATATATCTAAAGCTTGTTGAATGAATGGTTGTTTCCTTAGTATATAATAAGATATATTAAGAAGTTTAATTCATTCATATTTTCTTCCCTAAAATCATACCAATATCCCAAGGAAAGCTTGCTTTCCTTGGTTCTTTTTTCTGCTTCTTTAAAAACTAGTTTTAACATAGCATTTTTGGGTAAAAGTTGTGTTCATCCAAAAATACTTTCAAAGTACTTTTGGGAATATTTAAATGTGATAATATTGCTGGTTTTTAGCAGGTTTAATAGAAAGGAGGAGGTGGTTCTATCCAGAAAGCATTTTTGGACCATTTGAAACCCCTAGGGGGTCTCTGTCTTCCCAAAATTTCAAAATTTTGCAATTTGTAAACCTTTGGTATCATTCTATATAAGGACCAAGTGGAGAATTTTCATTTTTTATAATATTTTAATTTCTACCAATAAAAATAAAATTCTCTTCGAATAGGCTCTTTCGAGCCTATTCACCACCCCCCCTCGAGTATATCTGGAATCCCCTTTTTCACCTAATTTAATTCATTCACATTCCACATTAATTTAAAATATACCAAGAGACATTTGGAAAACATTCTTCCAAGTGCATGCAAGCACATTATTTTCTCTATTGACTCCATTTAAGGAACTGGTGATTTATTTGATCAATTGTTTTGATTATATATATATATATATATATATATATATTGAGTGTCATTATTGTGCTTATTTGCTTTAAATCTTGCATCTTGTTATATTTTGTTTCCACTGGTTAATTTCAAAAAACTCCTAAACAACTTAATCAATATAACACCATCACGCTAAGTAATTAGCCTTAGTAATTCAATACGGTCTACCCTCCTTTGCTTCGTTAGGAGTTAGCCTAAACGGAGGAGTAAAGAACAAGGTAACAACCTTCGCTCGAGACTTGCCCCCAAGGACACACCGAGTGGCTTGAATATTTCTGCCACGTAACCTAAGTGTGTGAAAGGTGGCAACAAATCTGAAGCAGTAATGAAGCGTAATGATGAACAATAAGAACAAATAAAGATTGAAATGATCCAAACTCCATACTAAGCCTTTTTACATGAGGTAAACCTGAAAGTAAATAAAAAAGGTGCCTTAGTTTGATTGAAATAAGTAAGCCTACGTAACAAGTAATACTTTACCTCTTAGACCGTCATAGGAGAACGATTTCTACCACTCCACCCACTTTCTTCCCACAAACAAAGTTAAGTCATAACTTAATAACCAACAAGTAAACATGCGCTGAAGTAAACGAGGTTCTATGCACATACTTAACACATCGACAGTAATGACAAAACATGAGGCTAGTTTATCAAACAAACTCATGACATCGTAATTAAAATGTAGTAATAATAAATGGCCTAAAGTAAATGACATAATGTAAGGACAACTTATGAGTAGACAACAGTACAAGTAGGGTACGTATTTTCCAAAAAAGAGTAAAAATGTTCCATTTAGGTAGATTTTACTAC
Source organism: Pseudotsuga menziesii (assembly GCA_001517045.1). Classification (NCBI taxonomy): domain Eukaryota; kingdom Viridiplantae; phylum Streptophyta; class Pinopsida; order Pinales; family Pinaceae; genus Pseudotsuga; species Pseudotsuga menziesii. Next base: position 248,730 of record LPNX010926134.1, on the reverse strand, counting down.
CTTATAAATTTTTTTTTTCAATTTTTGGGGACATTACAAGTGGTATCAGAGACCAGTTTCAATACTAAGAGACCTATGCGCACACCAAGCTATCACCGCAAGGAAAATAGAAAGTATACTATTAAATTTCGGTTTGTAAGAGAAATATTTCCTGTTATTAAATTTTTTTGTAGTTATGGGAATTTTTACAGCACTGTTCAGTTTAAAAATATTGAGGAAGAAAATGATCCGCAAGGAAATATGACCACCCCCACTCCATAAGAAGAGCTGGTGGTAGAGCTAAACTCTAATGTTTTGAAAACTTTACACAGTCTTCAAGCTGAATTGAAAAGTTTCAGAGAAGGCGGGCTGAATGAAAGGAAGGAGACACAAGCTATAAATGAAGCGTTATTGAGAAATATGACGGGAGGAAGCCCACAAGGTAAACCTACTCAGTATACAAGCAGTTCCAAAAGAGAGCCTTACCCAAAATGGGCCAGCATCCCAAGCGGAGAGGGAAAAGATGAACGCACCCCTGAAGCACCAAAAGGATATCATCACATTCCTTCCAGTGATGACTCTCTTTCTCCTTGAAGAAAGAACTAAAGAACAAATGACAGTCTTCAGGTGGAGTTTCAAAAAATAAGAGTCACAACCTATGAAGGTGAAGTAAACACCCGAGAGAAGGTTGAAGAATGGCTGCTAGGCATGAGTAAGTATTTCCATGTTCATGACTATTCAAGTGAGATGAAGTCTCGATTTTCCATATAAAACTTAAATGGTAAGGTAGCAAGATGGTGTAGGGATTTAAAACACACTAAGAATGATGAGCTGCGAGAAATGCGCTGGGATACTTTCCAAAATATTTTCTAAGAAAATATATGTCGAAAAGGTTCTTTGACTGAAAAGTAAAAGAGTTTCATGAACTACGCATGGGATCCATGACTATGGATGTCTTTATTAACAGATTTCTAGATCTGTTGCATTACGTACCATACATCAAAGAAGAAAAGGTAAATATCCACCAGTTTCTAGGATTTCTTCCTCCCATTTTTTGGGTAAGGATTGAACTCGACATTCCTATGAATTTTTAGAATAATCAACCCATAGTTACCTACCTTAGACATTAATTAACTGATTTTTTGTCTTATTACCTAGTTTCCTAGATTCCACTCTATTATAGTTTCCTTCTACATGTCCTAGAAGTCAACACATGCTAAGACTGAGTCATGGAGCACTTGGGAAACATCCTGGAAACCCATTTTACCATGTCTTCTTTATTCTAGATCCTCCAAATCACATATCTACTTTTTCGGAAAAGCTTCCTGTTTTATTGATATTTAAGGCAAAAGGAAAAGCTAGACTAGGTGTAGTTGACTTGTTTTTTTCCCACATCATCCTCCCTCCTTTTATCCTAATAAAAGAATGTATGAGTTGTCTTTCCATCCCTCTTTATCTTTCCTACTTGACTTAGCCAATTCGTGAGCATCTTGTTGGATTTGGAAATTGCTTTATGCACCTATGGGGGATTTGACTAGATTTAGTGAGCCTGCTTTTTGACCTTTTTGAATGGAATCCCTATGCATTCGAATATCTCCTATAATTATATATTGTAGCATCCTATTACTTCAGAAGGTTGGATATTGTACACTTACTCAATACATATTAGTGTTATGGTCCAATTTAAGTCTCCTTTGGTGTAAATTTTGCATGTTTAATTAGCAATTTTGTGAGTGTAATTGTTCTATATATTGGGCTCAATTTACACATGGTATCAAATAGTTTTTATATCGATTTCTCTCCTTCCATATTTCTACTTCAGGATCAACATACTAACTGGGAGCATATTTGGTTGACTGAAGGGCATAGTTTCTGAGCCATGTACCAATCTTAGAAGATCATCTTAACTCCATTTAATTTATTTCAGTGGAAAGATGAGATGGAGATATTTTTGAGAACAAAATGTCTCTATAGGGTGACTATGGAAACTAAGGTAGAGCCCAATGCAGCTGCAAAGAAAATAAAATGGCTCAACAGGAGGGACGAGGCCTATGGTCTTTTGTGTCTGAGCATTTCAAGAGCCCTCCTCTTCCATCTTAATGGATTCACATCACGTAATGAAGTGTGGGAGAATCTTGTAGATATTTTTGGAACGAGAGATGAGATGAGAGGACATCAAATTGAGAATGAACTGATCTCCTTGAGTCCCAGTAGCTTCGAATCCTTTCAACTTTATTTTTTCAAGTTTAAATCCCTTGTTTTGCAGCTAAAACAGTGTGGGATCAAAAATAAGGAAGAGAAACTAGTTTTGGCCATACTCTCTAAGCTTGGCCCTGACTATTCAGTGTTTTTTTTTACCTTCCATGCCACCAAGTTGATAGCTCGAGCCTGGAAGATGCCTAAGCTTGTAGAGTTCATGGAATCGCTCACATAGGAACAAGATAAGTTGGTGATGATGGGAACCATCAAACCTTCCAAACACCAAGCTATGGTTGCTGGAGATTCAAGGGTGGATTGAAAAAGAAAGAAAAAAGATAAAAATCAACCTGAGCAAAAGAGAGACAAGAACAAATCTCAAGAGGATCCCCAAGGTTCTAAGAAGAACTCCCAGAAGAAGAAGAACAAAGGAGAAATGAGCAAGTATGAATATTGTAGTAAGGCCTATCATCTTGAGAGCTCTTGTGTGAAGAAGCAAATTGACATGTTGACCCAACTCCTGGAGAAGAACAACATCTCCCTTCTTGATTTCTCAAAGAAGAGGGAAGGAGGATCAAATTCAGAGGACAGAGAGAGAGAGTAGATGCCTTGGTTGCTAGCACATCAAGCTCACCTAGCTTCATCATAGACTATGGAGATTCTAGACATATAGTTTTGACAAAAGAAGCATTCTCCTCTCTTAACATGTCAAAAGGTACACCAATAGTTTTGGGAGATGACTCTCTCACTAATAGTTTCGGGAAGGGAAGGATTGATATTGACCATGGTAAGTTCAATAATGTGTTGTATGTTCTAGGTCTTTCCTCTAATATCATGTCAGTGTATCAGATGACTCACATTGGGTCTCCAAAGAAGGCCATCTTCTCCCCTGCTGATGTTGAAATCACTGAGATTTTGAATGGTAAAGTCATAGCAAAAGGTGTTGTTGATCACACTTTGAAGGTATACATGTTTTCCCATTTTCTACCCTACTCAAACCCCTCTTTTCTTCTGATTCATGCTAATGAGGAAAGCAAGATTTGGGATGAAATATTTGGCCATCTTAACTACAAGTATCTTTTTGATTGGACTAAAAAAGATATGGTCATAGGGTTACCAAAGATCAAGTTTTCTAAGGGATTTTTGAAGGTTGTATCCTAGAAAAACACCCAGAGCACAAGTATGAAAGAGCTAGTCATGAGAGAACCTCTGCACCTCTTGACTTGATCCATAGTGACATTGTTGGTCCATTCCATCATATGTCCATGAGTCAAGCCAAATATGCACTAACATTCATAGTGTTAGATTTTTAACATTAAGCTAGCATTATATTAGGATCTTTAACTGAGAGAATAACAAGCACAACAATCAAACACGAGAGACAATGAACACAATGTTTTTCCTCGGGGAAACCATAAATGGATAAAACACTACAACTTCCTCAGAGATAGAATCAGCACCAAAATAGAAAATCCCAAAACAGTAAAATGATCTTTCGACAGCAGTAACCTCTTTCTTCCTAGCCCCAATGTCTTCTTCTTCCTTAGCTATGCACTACAACTGAGTGTGAGTGAGTGTGTGATGAATAGAGAGGATAGCTCTCTATGTATACTAATTCCTGACTTGACTAAACCCTACTAGGGTCGACTTCACTAGGTGAGTCTAATAACCGTAGTGCCCCGAAACTGCAAGGACTTTAACCCTTGACTAATAGGAGGGTTACCCACAATGACTTGACATGAATTTTTTTCTCATGATCCCCTTACATTTATTTATTACACTAATGAACCCCAAATTAGATCTAGAAGACCTTTAATCAATATGCAATTCTCATTAGATCTTTAGTAGTCCTATATTTTATTGTTAATGACGTAACCCTTTCCCACTAGTCCTTAACAACTATTGTTCGACGGTTTTCAATGTAACCTATTACAATTTGTCAACCTTACAGTTCTAAGAATCCTTTATATACCGAAAGTCATTAATAGTGGGTTCAACTATGCATGTAGGTTTCAAAGGTCACTTTTCAGCAATTCAAAATCCCACATTACTATTCATGACAGAGATTGCTATAATACCTTCATTGACCATGAGTTTGTCTCAGAAGAATTCTATACTTCATTAAAACTTATTGGCACAACTTAAATAGAGATGAAGCAATCATCTTAGCCATTCCTAAACATATTCCGAAGTAATCAAGCAAATAGTTAGATACCTGCGTACTTATATAATTGGTCCTGACATTGAACTGGGAAAAGTAATGGGCCATCTTCATTGTGATTTTGAGAAAATGTTCCACCTTCTCCTGCACAACTACAAGGTCAATAACTATCTGTGTTTGGTACGTCTTAAGGTACCTGTGTTGTAGAACAATGTGAACTTGTTGATTTCTATTATCACAAAACAAAACTCAATCATTAGTTTCTAAAACAAAATATGTAGGAGCATTTTGAGCCCAAATAGGCCCAAGTGTTTCAACTCTCACTCTGATACTATCTGTAACAACCCCATGTGACCTAAACACTTTTGAAAAAGAAAATCACATCAAAAAGTTAAACCTTCGACACAACCACACAGCCAATAATACATTTGGTTATGCTCCTACAGAGTTCATTCTTGCTATCAGGATATTTGCAGTATTATTAATTTATTTAGGACATACATTGTATAAAGCTGTAAATCTGTGGACAATAATTTTTACATTTTCATCTTTCTAAGAGTCTTTCTTGAGTACCATATTTTGATGAAGGCCTTTCCTTCTAAATACTACATTATCTTCCTACCAAAGAAATCATAGTAATAACCATAGACTTCATTATCGAATACCATACATTTGATGCAACTACCTTTGCAACTAACATAATATAAAAAACAATACCTAGAAGGTGTTGGGAATTAAGAGGGGACTTATTGTTATAGAAAAAGTCCATTGTCCATTTCATTTCTTCCCATGATCCATATTTTATAATCCTTAATACATTAGGAAAGGACCTCGATCAATAACTCGATCCTTTACCCTCTGTTAGGTTATCTATCATGTTATAAATATCAAATAAACAAATCTTGCTTAACATCTTAAAACATTCATTGGAATCATTCGACTGTTTGCACCATCTCATCGATCAATATCATTAGTTAAATTATCTAGAGCAGTTAATATCAAAGCACATTACATCAGGAACACATTAGATAAGACACATAAAAGCACCTAAGATAATTACATCAAGAACACAAGAGGGCGAGACCAATGTACGTGGTTCACCCCAACCTTGGGGTTACGTCCACCAAAAGTTAGTTGTCTTATTTATTTAAATTTCCACATAAGAAGGTATACAACCAACATCGTGAAGGATGTGTCATCCCTTTCAATTCTCTCTTAGTTACTCATATAACCATAGAGATATTTTACATTATCAACCCGTGATTCACATGATAAAACATCTTTGAATACACTCTAAGTATGCATGTGCTCCTTTTTCGAACTTTAATAACAAATATTTTTATACATCAATACGATTAAGTCCCACCCATAATAATTTGAGACCTAATGAAAATAAGGTTCCCCTAAATAAAAAGGGCGGTTAAGGTAACACAATCCATCTCTGCATGAAACATTCAGACTATATAACATATTCTATACATAGTAAATGGCCGCATTGATGTTGATTAGCACTAAATGGCCACATAACAATTTATTACCTATTCTACCTTTCATGACATCACACCCATGAATTTATACCAATTTAAATTATCTCACTACTTTTGTTATGGCAATTTGTGAGTCCTATTCATAATAACATCTAGCAACAGAAATTCCAATAAAATCTTAGTGGAATAGATGGAGTTATTATTATAGGGTCACAATACCCAAATCCTAGGTCAAATCTTGAGAGAGAACACACAATCGGATTCAACAAAACCCATGAATTCCACCATTTAGAGAATCAACTTATATAGATGCAATTTATAATTAACATATACTTTACTTCATTTATGTTAGATAATCAAAATTATGTATAGGCTCCGTGGTCTATACAAAAGTCCCCTATAGATGGGTTGATGTATCCACAATATCTAAAATAGGGACTATTAGATTACTGTTTTGTATAAGGGAAAGAGAGAGAGAGAGATAGCCATTAATCGGTAATTCCAAGCGCTAGCAAGGCTTGTGATAAGAACATAAAAAGAAAAACCCTTAACCTATCGTATTTGAGTTAACTACCTATTTCTTTTGTATAAAAAGTTGCAATAAATCCACACAACTACATTTACCATATTTGGGAACCGAGGCAGAAAGGCCACTCACAGGTTAAAATTCCATTAGCCATTTTTCATAAAAAGGAGGATCATTATTCCTTTTCCTACTAGGATAGGCCCTGTAGACAAATCATGTCGTGAAATCATTTTAAAAAGAAAAACCAACATACACAGAACTCATAACCTGTAAATAATTATTAAGTCTGTTCGAATCCAAGGATAAGCTCCTTCATAGAGAAGCAAGGGATGTTCAAAAAACGTAGCAAACCCTCACTGATGTGTCTATTCAAAAAAAATGCAGGCACTCTATCCCAACAGAACACATGCGAATGCGCAACAATGGAGCTATAGATTTAGACCCTACCTATGGAAACGATTCCAATAATTACTATGCTTGTTAGGGATCTGTACTATGAGAAGGTGTATAAGTAGCTGCCGATAGTGGATCGATGGATTTCAACCAGATTTGGTTCTATCAGGCTAGAGTTGTCACTGCATTGGGATGCCAATTGAAACACAGAAACCAAAAATCCACAATGCATAAATTGGAAATCATAGACTTGAAAGTTTACTCACCACACCGATCGCAGAGAGTTTATACATGATGTTGATCACAGGGACAACAACACCTATTCTCCTGATCACAGTTTGGGTAGGTTCCACTCTCACTTCCCCAAACGCCTATCCCTTCCGCACGAAGAGAAGACAAGTTTTTTTTTGTGTTGTGCATGCCCCCTTCCCGACTCACATGGATGTGAGTCTAAGAACATACAAAATGGGCCATATCATATACAAGCCATCACTGATCACCAAACTCCATATGCATGTTCCAAAAGCCCATCGTATACAGCAATTTCTCCAGATCTCGTGCTCCTCCTTTTCGAGGAATTACCTTTCCTCTTCAAGAGGCGGAGAATTGACTCCATCCTCTTTGGAAAACTTGGAATCACTACATTAGGAGAATAGAGAATGTGGAGAGCAATCATGTCTTTGGGAACCAGAGCTTGACTACTTAAAAAAGAAAATGTAGAGGACGCTACCTCTGAAATAAAAGGCAGCGATCGATTTTCTCAAGGAAATAATGCAGAGTTCTTCTCATTCCCATCCCCCCATATCCTTGTGCTTGCCTCATATTTATAGTATGGGGAAAAAATTTCTTCATGGTTGGGATGCTCCCCCCCCCCCCCACATTAAAAGGGTTTAAATCATGGTATCAGTTACTGCTGTGCTCCTCCTATACTAGAAGGTAGTTTTGTAAAGCCCCAACCGAAATAGTAAAGACCCCGGCATAATCTCAGGAAACATCCCTTAAGTCAGTCAGTTTCTCATAAATGAGTAGTCTAAACTTTTACAACAAAAACTCCTTTAATAGGAACAAAACACAAATTCCTAATTTACTCAAGTAGTAACCCTTCACGCTTTAACTTTCAACCCTTTCCCTTTGATATATTATATATCAAACTTTGTTTATTTAAAGAATGGTTATCATTATATATATATATATATATATAGTGTCATCATTAACTAAGGCATACATATAGGTTGGTAAACCATCATTCAAATTCTATTAGGGTATGCTCGTGATGATATCCTCCTTTCTATTGGGTGGCATTTCCCTTTAATAATTAATTTTTTAAGTTGTTTCCCCTTTAAGTCGGGGTCAAGAATGATTGACATATAGTCTTAGGATAATTACGGCGAAATCGGGTCCAAACAGTTACCCCTAGTACCGCCATACATATGGTCTATAACCATTCGTTTTTCCCCTAGTGGTTATTTTTTTTCATTTCCCATCATTCAGTTGCATCAACATCCTAACTCTCCTAAGTCTACAACTTGGGGAGGGATTATCTTATATAAAATTCCCAAGCTATTTTCTGGTGGGGCCTTGGCCTTGAGCTCCTCACCACAAAACAAGTACATTCCAACATTCCAATTTTACAAAATATTTAGGGTATGTCAAAGGGATATTACATCCTCCCTCCCTTGAAATTAACATCATCCTCGGTGTTCCAGTTTCCAGCCAATTTGTTGCTTCTCATGAGTCATCTTTCTTGCTTCGTCTACTTTGTTCTAATATCTGTCGATCTTTCGTGTTCCTTCTCAAGTTGCTATCATTTAAGACCTACAGTTTCCTGCAAAATGTTTTTGTCTAGCCCAATTGTTATTAAGTAATTCATGTCCAAAATTATAATTCAACTTAAAAAAAAGCCATAGATCCTTTTGCATTGTAACAATCTGCAATTTTCTAGTTTTTCATTGGTGTCATAATACCCAATCATTTTCGTAATGCAATTTATTCATCAATAAAGCATAATTACTACCCTTTGGTGTTGTTTTTACCTCCAACCTTTGGATACTTATGTCATCCTCGACTTGAGGAAATCATTTCTTCACATTACACACTAAGCATGTAACAGGCTAATTACTTGGAAATTCATTAACACATTTTTTTTTTTACATTTGTTATGTTTTCCAAACTCCCTTGAGTTCCTTTTCCACTCTCATGTGGACTTACAACAATTTCTGAGGTTACTCTCCCTTTCAACTACTAGTAAAAAGTTTTATCCTCAGCGACATCAAACAACATCCCGTCTTTTAGATTTCCAGTTTTTTCCTAGGTCTTGTTCTTTCCACGCTATATGCCTAACACCAATGTGCTCATGTGGCAATCACTTGCCTAAAACCATTGTGATCCTATAGCATATATGCCTAACACCAATGTGCTCATGTGCCAATCACTTGCCTAACACCATTGTGCTCCCGCGGCATTCAATTTTTCCTTGTTCGTATTTAGTATAAATTTCACTTTGACTATTTGTAATGCACACTTCTTGGTGCTTCGCATGACTTTACTGTCATTGTCCCGATTCGTGAATCGGCTTAGTCAAGAATCTATCGGTAACCCAAAATTTCATTAATTAATCATCAGAGTTTCATAAGTTGCAGTGATTTTTAATCATCACTCATGAGTTATATAACCCTGTAAATCATATAGAAAAATTACGCTTACTCATTTCTGTAAAATTGAGCGCAACTTATATACGCAGGTAGATTTATATATCGTAGTGAACATCGATTGTAATAGTGGTCTTAATCTTGGTGAAGCTTGCAATGTTAGTATATAAACAACATCATCCACAGTTAATCCTTGTTTTATAAAACCTCAAAATTCGACAACTTATAATAAGTAAAATATCACCCATTCTTAACCTCATTATTTGAGGCAGTGAATATTCTTACTAACAGTCAATTCCAACTGATAGTATTCTTAGCATATCCTGCAATGTTAGCATATAACATTATACAACATTCATCAATTTATTATCTTCAATATAAATATCTTTAGACATGCTTACTCGTCTAAATTTCGATAATTACTAGTGAAAGGATATTCCAACTTTACACCACATTCATGAGTGGCAATGCTAGGGAAATGGAAATTCCAATAATATCAATAATTCGAAGTAAATATGGTTACCATAATTTCATATCAACTACTTATGTTATATCTTACAACTTTTCTAGTTTATAAAAAAATGAGAGCCTTTATATAGGTGCACTCATTCTATACAACTAGTAACATTTGGCACAACACATCATGCTATTTACCTTAGTCGTATTGTAGTCCAAGTTCATAAGCGGTCTAGTTTTCCTTTTTCTTTTTTGAGGAAAAATTGGAAGGAATGTTGTCGTTCTTTGTGAAAATGTATAAGAGGATCAATAATACCAATGAAGATGTATAAATGGCTCAATAGTCTTTATGTGCATAACCCAATTTCTTGCACACTAATAATTATATTTAAAGGATACATTATAGCAATGGTATTATTGTAACTAACTCGAGTTCTCTTCCCAACAACTCGAAAATTCAAGTCCTACCTTTATTTAGCATCTATTTAGTATGCTAATGGTATTCAACATTTACAAGTTAATCAAAAACTTCTGATAAAGAAGTTAACATTCACTTTTACTGTTACACACAGGTTTAGAACCCAAATAGTATTCACTTCTCTCATTATTCACTTGTTATGCATAACAACTAACCATTTCCAGGTTTATTAGTTCATGATAGCTAGACTCGATTAAAAATAACAAAACATAATTCTTCCCTATGACATATGCCTTTAGGACCCGAAGTCATATGCTAGTTATGTGCATACATATAGGTGAAAGAGTTTTGTCCAAAACTAATGGACCCAAATCTTGAGAACCATTACTTCCTCCTACCTTTGATCTAAATTCTCATTCAATTAAATTTTTTGGCCATAATTAGTCATGCAATTCCACAAAATTATTCCATTGCCAAAATCTATATGCAATTGTAGCCGTTTGACTAATAAGTATCGACGTATCCATACGATCTAGTGCAATTGTTTGTCCCTGGCTTACATGAAATTTTAAATGTAAAGGGTGTTTGATATTTTATATAATGTTAGTATTGTTAGTCTTAACACCACTAACAATCATTTGATACATTTTGGATTTTGTATAATATTGACAATATAATATATGCCCACTATTTTGGCATTTCTTACCTTTGTTTTTAAACCATTTTACTATATGTGATAGTTTGCAGCTAATCTTTTAGATAGTTTCAAGGGTAATACAGTTACTCCTAAATGATCAACTTATCAAGTTCCTTTCAATAGCTACCTTGCTATCTTAAAGGAATTAAGGTAAGTTATATACATATACATATATATAACCAGCCTTACCTCTAAGAGTTTGGAGTATACTCTCATGAGCCACTTACATTTATTTATTACAATAACGAACCCCAAATTAGATCTTGAAGACCTTTAATCAATATTCAATTCTCATTAGATCTTTAGTAGTCCTATATTTTATTGTTAGTGATGTAATCCTTTCCCAGTAGTCCTTAACAACAATTATTCGACGATTTTCAATGTAACCTATTACAATTTGTCGACCCTGCAGTTCTAAGAATCCTTTATATACCAAAATTCATTAGTAGCGGGTTCAACTATGCATGTAGGTTTCAAAGGTCACTTTTCAGCAATTCAAAATCCCACATTACTATTCATGACAGAGATTGCTATAGTACCTTCATCGACCATGAGTTTGTCTAAGAAGACTTCTATAGTTCATTAAAACATATTGGTGCAACTTAAATAGAGACAAAGCAATCGTCTTAGCCATTCGTAAACATATTCGGAAGTAATCAAGGAAATAGTCAGACACATGTGTACTTATATCATCGGGACTGACATTGAACTGGCAAAAGTAATAGGCCATATTTATTGTGATTTTGAGAAAATGTTCCACCTTCTCGTGCACAATTACAAGGTCAATAAATATCTACGCTTGGTACATCTTAAGGCACCTGTGTTGCAGAACAGTGTGACCTAGTTGATTTCTATTATCACAAAACAAAACTCAATCGGTAGTTTCTAAAATGAAATATATAGGAGCATTTTGAGCCCAAATAGGCCCAAGTGTTTCAACTCTCGCTCTGATACCATCTGTAACAACCCCATGCGACCTAGACGTTTTTGAAAAAGAAAATCACATCAAAAAGTTAAACCTTCAACACAACCACACAGCCAACAATACATTTCATTTTTATCCTACAAAGTTCACTCTTACTATCACGATATCTGCGGTATTATTAATTTATTCACAACATATATTGTATAAAGCCAAAATTCTGTGGACAATAATTTTTACATTTTCATCTTTCTAAGAGTATTTCTTGACTACCATCCTTTGATCAAGGCCTTTCCTTCTAACTACCACATAATCTTCCTACCAAAGAAATCATAGTAATAACCATAGCGTTCATTATCGACTACCATACATATGATGCAACTACCTTTGATACTAACATCATATAAAAAAACAGTCCCTAGAAGGTTTTGGCATTAAGAGGGGACTTATTGTTACAAAAAAAGTCCATCGTCCATTTCATTTCTTCCCATGATCCATATTTTATAATCCTTAATACATTAGGAAAGGACCTCGATCAATAACTCGATCCTTTACCGTTTGTTAGGTTATCTATCATGTTATAAATATCAAATAAAAAAATCTTGCTTAACATCTTAAAACATTCATTGGAATCATTTAATCATTTGCACCATCGCATCAATCAATATCATTAGTTAAAACATCTAGAGAAATTAAGATCAAAGCACATTACATCAAGAACACATTAGATAAGATACATAAAAGCACCTAAGATAATTACATCAAGCACACAAAAGGGCTAGACCAATGTACGTGGTTCACCCCAACCTTGGGGTTACGTCCACCAAAAGTTAGCTGTCTTATTTTTTAAATATCCACATAAGAAGGTATACAACCTACATCATGAAGGATGTGTCATCCCTTTCGATTCTCTTTCAGTTACTCATATAACCATAGAGATCTTTTACATTATCAACCCATGATTCACATGATAAAACATCTTTGAATACACTCTAAGCAGGCATGGCCTCCATTTTTGAAGTTTGATAACAAATAGTTTTATACATAAATACAATTAAGTCCCACCTATAATAATTTGAGACCTAATGAAAATAACATTCCCCTAAATACAAAGGGACGTTAAGTTAACATAATCCATCTCCGCATGAAACATCGAGACTATATAACATATTCTGCACATTGTAAATGCCTACATTGATGTTGATTAGCACTAAATGGCCACATAACAATTTATTACCTCTTCTACCTTTCATGACATCACACCCATACCTTTATACCATTTTAAATTATCTCACTACTTTTGTTATGGCAATTTGTGAGTCATATTCATAATAACATCTAGCAACGAAAATTCCAATAAATTCTTAGTGGAATATATCGTTGTTATTATTATAGGGAGACAATACCCAAATCCTAGGTCAAATATCGAGAGAGAACACACAATCGGATTCAACAAAACCCATACATTCCTGTATTTAGATAATCAACTTATCTAGATGCAATTTATAATTAACACATACTTTACTTCATTTAGGTTAGATAATCAAAATTATCTGTAGGCTACGTGGTCTATACAAAAGTCCCCTACAAACGGGTTGATGTATCCAAAATATCTAAAACAGGGACTATTAGATTACTGTTGTGTATAAGGTAAAGAGAGAGAGATAGCCATTAATCGAAAATTCCAAGCGCTAGCAAGGCTTGTGATGAGCACATAAAAACAAAAACCCTTAACCTATCGTATTTGAGTTAACTACCTATTCCTTTTGTATAAAAAGGTGCAATAAGTCAAATGGATGTAGCTTGGGTGTTTGGGAGGAATGAATGTTACTCTCCCCACCAGGTTCTACTCTTGTAAGTGGCATGTTGCTCTTGTGTAGCCCTTTGTAATAAATGTTGTGATTGATGAGATGACCATACCTTGATTCAATTTGAATATCAAGTATTGGAAACACAACTACATTCACCATATTTGGGAATTGAGGCAGAAAAGCCACTCGCAGGTTAAAATTCCATTACCCATTTTTCATAAAAAGGAGGATCATTATTCATTTTCCTATTAGGAGAGGCCCTGTAGACAACTGGGGTCGTGAACTCATTTTAAAAAGAAAAACCAGCATACACAGAACTCATAACCTGTACATAATTATTAAGTCTGTTCGATTCCAAGGATAAGCTCCTTCACAGAGAAGAAAGGGACATTCAAAAGACATAGCAAACCCTCACTGAAGCGTCTATTTAAAAAAAATGCAGGCGCTCTATCCCAATAGAACACATGCCAATCTGCAACAATGGACCTATAGATTCAGACCCTACCTATGCAAATGGTTCCAATAATTACTATGCATATCAGGGATCTATACTATGAAAAGGCATATAAGTACCTACCGATAGTGGATCGATAGATTTCAACTAGATCCGCTTCTATTAGGCTAGAGATGTCATAGCATTGGGATACCAACCGAAACACAGAAACCAAAAATCCACAATGCATAACTTGGAAATCACGGACTTGAAAGTTTACTCACGACACTGATCACAGATAGTTTATACACCACGTTGATCGCAGGGAAAACAACACCTATTCTCCCGATCACGGTCTGGGTAGGTTCCACTCTCGCTTCCCTAAATGCTTACCCATTCCGCATGAAGAGAAGACAATGTTTTTTTGTGTTGTGCGTGCCCCCTTCCTGACTCACATGGATGCGAGTCTAAGAACACACAAAACAGGCCGTATCAGATACAAGCCGTCACTGATCACCAAACTCCAAATGCATGTTCCAAAGGCCCATCGTATGCAGCGATTTATCCAGATCCTGTGCTCCTCCTTTCCCAGTAATTTCCTTTCCTCTTCAAGAGGCAGAGAATTGACTGCATCCTCTTTGGAAAACTCAGAATCACTACTTCAGGGGAATAGAGAATGTGGAGAGCAATCGTGCCCTTGGGAACCAGAGCTCGACTACTTAAAAAAGAAAATGCATGGGACAGTACCTCTGAAATAAAAGGCAATGATCGATTTCCTCAGGGAAATAACATGGAGATATTCTCATTCCCATCCCCCCATAGCCCTGCACCTACCTCATATTTATAGTACGGGGCGGATTTTTCTTCATGGTTGGGATGCTTTTCCCCCTATTAAAAATGTTTAAATGATGGCATCACTGATGCTTTTCCTCTTATGCTACAGGGTAGTTTTGGAAATCCCCGACCGAAATAGTAAAGAACCCAACATAGTCTCAGGAAACATCCCTTAAGTCAGTCGGTTGCTCATAAATGAGTAGTCTAAAAAACAAAAACTCCTTTAATAGGAACAAAAAAAAAATTCCTATTTTACTCAAGTAGTAACCCTTCACGCTTTAACTTTCAACCCTTTCGCTTTGATATATTATATATAAAACTTTGTTTACTAAAAGAATGGTTATATATATAGATATATATATATTTTGTGTTGGAGTGCGATGGTTCACAACAAGGGGAGGATGGAGGGTTTGTCTCTCGGCTCTCTACGCCCCCTGTATCTCCATGCTGTCCCCAGACCTCTTTCCTCGTTCTGTATTTGTGCACCCTATCCTATTAGGCACATGTGGTTTCGTTCCTAAGAGCGGATGCCTTTCTTTGCTGGGTTCTCTGGGTGCCTTTTCTTTGCTGGGTTCTCTGGGTGCCTTTGTCTTCAGCTTGGATTATTTTCTTTCTGCTACTATTTTTGGGTTTGCATTTGTACTTTCCTGCGCCTTCATTTGTTGTTTCTTTTATCTTCTAGCGGTCAGTCCCTCTGTCCTGCTCACTCGCTGGGGTTTCTCTTCAAAGGTTGGTGGTCCTGGGGTTCTGCATCCTGGCTTGGAGTCCATCCCCTTCAATGGGGGACTAGTACCAACCAAGCGTTAATAAAAAAGTGGGAAGGACATCGCTCCCGCTGTGGCCTTAGTATGACGTTGTCTTCTACGTCTTATCGACCAAATTTGCATGGTTTTTCTTTGCTCTGGTTTTTAGGGTACAGGGTTGACCTGTGGCTTATTCCATAGGTTATCCTGCGGTGTATTCCTTTTCCCTCGGGCCGTTTTTTTTCCTCGGGCTTGCTTTCATCACCATCCACCTCTGGTACCTACTGTCGTTGACATTTGCTTCCTGGTGTCTCCTCCCCTTTTTGGACTTTGGACATTTTTTTTTTCTTTTTGGTCAGGGTTTACTGGGGGTTTACAACGGTTTTCCCTTCTGTCTCATGATTTGGTCCTCTTGTACCTACACCTGGGATTTCTTACCGAGGTTTCTTGGTTCCCCCCTAGATTTTGGTTGACTTGGCTTCTCCTCAGGATGGCTGACTCTGGGGGTATGTCGCGTTTTCACAGGAAATGGAGATCTAAATGTATTAAGGCCACTGCTGAACGCTACCGGTATGTGTTGGGTCATGATATTTTTCTCGACCGTGTCACTACTCTATGTTCTCGTGCCCTGATAGGGCGTCTCGAGTACTGTAAGATGGATAAGTCATCTTGGGTCTCATGGGCCACCGAGAACTGGAAGCCTTTATTCAATTACATCCCGACTATTAGCCTTCTTTCCAAGGGATGGATTGTTTTTGTTTTTCTTGATCCTGACCATTGCACCAGGGTTTTAGATGGAATTTTGTGTGTTGGGAAGCATTCTTTGGTTTTGGGTCGATGGCACTCTAATTTTGACCCCCTTAAGGAGAAAATCGTCAAACGACATTTATGGGTTCTCTTGCCGCAGCTCCCGTATCCTCTATGGAACAAAACTATCCTGGAGGGGATTGGCAATACTATAGGGAGATTTGTCTCCATTGAAGATGATTTCCTTCATGTATATGACAAGCGGATAGCTCGGATTTTAGTTTGAGCTGGAAATTTCTCGTGGATTGCCTACAAAGGTCGAACTCTTATGTAATGAGCGACTACTGATACAACGGCTTGACTACCTACATGTTCCATTTCGTTCTAGCAGCTGCCGCTCTGTCGGCCATCTTAGGAACTCATTCCCTCTCTAGATCTCTGATGGCAGTCACTCAGACTCAAGTAAGCTTCTTTCACCCGCTCCTTCGGCTCGTCATCGGGAGTCTCTCCATACTCCTTCAGGTACAAATAATGTGACCTCTCCTCATTATGTTAACGTTCCTGATTCCTTTTTAGAGGAGGTTGACAGTTTGATTATGTCACACAAAAAAGTTCCTACTCCCTCATCCCCTGGTATTCTTGCTCAGGTCCCCCCTTCCCCGGGATCTCCTATGGCATCTTCTTCAGACGTGGCAGGATCCCCTGCTCCCCTCCCGTCATCCTCGGCTGCTCTTATAGAGAGCCTTCCTTCGGTCTCGCTGGCACTTGATTATTTGGTGGACTTTCCTCCCTTAACCTCACATCACCCCCCTCCGAGTCTTTCTTTGCCCCACACAAACCCTCTAGCCCACTCTCCCATCCTTGTCCCACCACACTCTAGTCCCACCTCCTCACCATATTTTTCGGACCCATCCCTCAAGAAATCCCTTTTTATTTTCACTGCCTCTACCCCTAATTCCCCTTCCATCCTCCCTCTTAACTCTATCAGGTTTGCAAATGTTACTGTCAGAAATCATAAGGGGAAAAGGGGGCCTCGTGTCGAGCATTCTTCAGGTTCTCCTTCGTACATTCCTCTTTCTGATCGTTTAAAGGAAGCTGGTGTTGGTTATCCTTATCGAGGTCTTAGAGCGAGTCCACCCCCATCGGAGTTGATTTAATGATTATCCTCTCCCTCAATATTCATGGCCTTGGAGGCAGTTCCAAGTCACTTGGCCTCCGTGCTCTTTTCAACTCCCTGAATCCGGACCTTATTTTACTTCAGGAAACTATGTGTAGTGATGTACTAGCCATGTTTGCTTTCTTGAAACTACTCCCCTCCTGGGAGTACTGTGCTACCAGTGCCCGCGGCTTATCGGGAGGCCTTCTCTCGGCCTCGAATCCATCAAAGGTTAAATGCAGGGCTTTCCACATCTTTGTTGGTATATTACTCCTTGCCTCTTTTCGTGGCCTACCAAACCCTATCCACATCTTGAATGTCTACGGTCCTTACAAGGATAGAGTTACGTTCTAGGATAAGGCCCTCCATGGTGGTCTTCTAAACATTCCCCATCTAGTTCTGGCGGGAGATCTCAATCTCACTCTCCACCCCTCAGAGATCTGGGGCTATAAGGCATCTTTGGACCATCACTCTGAGCACTTTCTGTCCCTCTTTGAAGCTGCCGTCCTGGTGGATGTAGCCCCTCGATCTATTGGCCCTTCATGGTGCAATGGTCGTGCAGGTGAGGAGGGCATCAGTAAACGCTTGGATCGTTTTCTCATCTCAAAAGATTTGCTTCCCTCTTTAGGGGCCTACAGAACTTGGATTAATTTCTCACTCATCTCTAACCATTTCCCTATCCTCTTTGAATGGAACCCACCTAAAGGTCCCTTCAACTACCCCTTCAAGTTCAACCGCTCGTGGCTGGAGAACCCTGATTTCATTGACTGGTTCCGTAACTGGTGGGGTCACCACTCGAATCTGAACAATTTTTCTGACATTGAGGATCTCTGCTAGACCCTACGTAACCTCAAGAATGACTCAAAGAAATGGTTTAAGTAAAATTCTGCTAGTCTAGACTCGGTATCTCACAACCTGGATCGGGCCATTGAGTCCTTACTAGCCATTGGTATTCTCACTATGGAACAAATTGGTCACCTATCTCATCTTAGTGCTGAAAGCCAGAGGATTTTGGATCATCTTCAAATCTCCTGGAAACTTAAGAGCAGACTTAAATGGGCCTTACAGGGTGAGTCTAACACAAAATTCTTCCATATGATTGCTTCGGGTAAGAGGACACAAAATATGATCTGGTCACTAGAAGATGATGAAGGTAATATCATTAATGAAGAGGGTCCTTTAAAGGAACTCAGTAAATCTTACTTTGAGAATATCTTCATGGATGAAGGTCTTACCTGTCTTGACCATCAACTCAAAGTGATCTCTCTCTTCCCCGGGATGATCCCCACTGAGGAATCATCTTGCCTCACATCCCAGGTCACTCTAAAGGAGATAGAACTCTCCCTGAAATCTTTCAAAAAGGATCGTAGTTCGGGTCCAGATGGGTGGCCGGTTGAATTTTATCTGCACTTTTTTTATCTTTTAGGGCCCATTTTATGTCAGATGATGGATTCGACTCGGATTTCTGGGCACATACCCCCCTCCCTAAACTCTACTTTTATTTCTCTTATACCAAAAAAGGACAAGCCTCGTACCTTTTCTGATTACAGACCCATCTCCTTATGTAATCTTCTTTATAAGCTCATTGCCAAAGTCATTGCTGGTAGACTTAAGCCCTTTCTCAATCTGGGTATCTCACAAGAGCAATCTGGCTTCCTCAAAGACCACCAAATCACTGAGCCTATCGGTATTGTCCAAGAATTCCTCCACTCAGTCAAAATCAAAAACTCCTGTGCTTTTGTTCTCAAGTTGGATCTCACTAAGGCCTTTGACCGTGTTGACTGGTCCTATGTCAGGTTTATTCTCATACAAATCGGTGTACCTCTCCTTACTGTCAATTGGATCATGAGCTGCATTTCTACCGCAAACTTTGCGGTCTTGGTCAACGGGACCCCATCCAATTTCTTTTTCGGCCTCTCGTGGCATTCGTCAAGGCTGTCCTTTATCCCCCCTTCTCTTCATCCTGGTCATTGAGGGTCTCAGCTTACTCATTAAGGATGCCAGAACAAATGGTCTCATTCGGGGTATCAAACTCTCGCCTTCCCTTACACTATCCCACCTCCTCTTCATGGATGATGTTATTCTCATGGGCTCTGGTACCCTACAGGACTGGTTGGCATTTGAGGTCCTCCTTGACTCCTTTTGTAGAGCCTCAGGTATGAGGATTAATATTGACAAATCATGCTTACTCTACCACAATTTTAATGATAGCAGTCTTAATGATTTCAGAGCCGCTCTGGCATAAAATATGCTTCCTATACAGTCTGGTATCACCTACTTGGGTTATCACTTGAAGCCTCTGAGTTATAGAGTGACTGACTGGTTCTGGCTTCTACAAAAGTTTGAAAAGAGGATTAATCACTGGACTTATAAATACCTGTCCCTCGGTGGGCGTCTGGTACTTGTCAATGCTGTTCTCTCTAGCATTCTGGCTTATTGGATGGACTTAGCCCCTCTCCCTAGATCTATTATCCAGAATCTTAGAAGTGCTATGTTCAATTTCCTGTGGGGATCCTCTGATATTACTTTTAAGTATCATCTGGCAAATTGGGATGACCTGTCTCGGCCCAAAGAATATGGGGGCTGGGGTATCAAAAATATTTACTAGTTCAATCAAGCTCTGCGACTAAATGTATTCTGGAGAGCCCTCCACTCCAACAGATTAAGGTTCTAGGTCCTACAGTCAAAATATTTAAAAGGATAGTCGGTTGTTGATTGGCTCAGGAACAAATCTTTCAGCACTCGTAATGTCTCCTTATTTTGGAGGGGATTCCTACAGGTCATACCTTGGCTGGGTAAGCACTTGGCGTGGCAGGTTGGGAATGGTGAAATGATCTTATTGGGGATTGACCCGATAGTGGGATCGCACGCTCCTTTCACTCTCCCTGAAGAATTGAGATTGTACCTGGAAGATTTAAACATCTGCACTTTATCTCAAGCACACAACACCCTGTCATATGCTCAGCATTATTGGTATACTGCTGAAGATCTGGATCTTGGTGGATCTTTTGCAACTAGCTGGAATGCTTTTATTTATGGTCTTTCTGGAGCAGGCATTCATTTATTGAACAGCCTTGATAAACTTGTATGGATATTTAGTAAAAGCAGAGATGCTATTACTGCCAGGGATGCCTATGATTGCATCGTTCGCTCCTCCTCTTGCTCTGGCACTGTGGTTGATGGTCTTCATATTTGGCACAAGACTCTGCCTCACAAGATTACATGCTTCATTTGGCTCATTTTTCACAACAGGATTCTCACATGGGAGAATTTGCAGAGAAGAGGGTATTCTAGACCTGGTATCTGCCCACTCTGTTGGTCAAATGAGGAATCTGTGGAACACCTTTTCTCTTTCTGTTCTGTTTGGAAATCTGTGGCAGAATTTATTTGTGAATATTTCAACCTTCTAGCTTGTATATCAGGGGTTCCTATTATTGATATCTACAATAACTGGGTTGGTAAGACCCCCAAGTGCTCGCCTCTCTTTAAGCTCCCTTTCATTATGATGTGAACGGTGT
Organism: Pseudotsuga menziesii; assembly: GCA_001517045.1. NCBI lineage: Eukaryota > Viridiplantae > Streptophyta > Pinopsida > Pinales > Pinaceae > Pseudotsuga > Pseudotsuga menziesii. The sequence continues at coordinate 227,605 of LPNX010926134.1, read as the reverse complement.
GGAAAGCACGCAATCTGGCGGTTTTTGAAGGAAAAAAAAGAAATATGCATGGAATCATCCAGCAAATCTTATCGTATGTACAGGCACCACTTCTTGGGACTGTACCTAAAAAATACATAAGCAAACATATCGGGAAATCTCCTATCAAGCCTTTTCCCTGTGGTTTTATATATGGGGCTTCAAATAATATGATTGCTGGAGCTGGCGTCTGCATCTTTCTTAATGATACCCACTATCTGGAGTTCTCGCTGGGGGTCGGATATGGTACTAATACCAAAGTGGAGCTGCTCAGTCTTTGGGCACTCTTACACATTTCCCATATGATGGGAATCCCCCTAGCCCATGTGTACGGTGACTCACAGGTCATCATAAACTGGGTTAAGGGATCAACTGCTCTCTCCCCACCAGAACTTTTTCACTGGTGCAGGGAGACCAAAAATCTAGCTTCTAGCTTCCAAGGTCTGTCCTTCTCTCACATCTATCGAGAACACAACAAGACAGCTGACCGCCTTTCTAAAAAGGGCCTCTTTTTTCCTTAGGGAAAAGGCTGTATGATGGAATATATTGAGAATATCCTTGTCTCGATAGTTTTTTATCAGCTCTTTTGAGCATGTTTAGAGGTTTTTTCCTCTCTTTATGTTTCTTGGTATATTTTGTTTTGCTCTTAGTCTCTGACGGGATTTCTTCCCTTCCCTGTCAGTTGTTTTATGGAATCTTGACAGTCACTCTTTAGAAAGCTGTTCAGAGTCTGATTGGCTCTCGGTTGATGTGAAAGAATGGACAGTCTCCATCACATGATGAGACAGTTATTCTGATGGGTTATTTTTTGTGGTTGGTTCTATGTACCTTTCCCCCTGGCTGGGAATTCCGGATGGGCTGCCATATTCATGTGACCTGAAGATGCGGGTGAAATGTACTAATGCCCTTTGATTCCTTATGAATAACAAGGATAGGTTTTTTCTTCTTGAAAAAAAAAAAAATTTTGTGTCATCATTATCTAAGGCATACAGATAGGTTGGTACACCATCATTCAAATTCTATCGGGTATGCTCATGATGATATCCTCCTTTCTATTCGGTGGCATTTCCTTTCAATAATTAAATTTTTAAGTTGTTTCCCCTTTAAGTCGGAGTCAAGAATGTTTGACATATAGTCTTATGATAATTACAACAAAATCGGGTCCAAACACTTACCCCTAGCACCGCCATACTTATGGTCTGTAACCATTCGTTTTTTCCCTAGTGGTTATTTTTTTCGTTTCCCATTATTAAGTTGCATCAATGTCCGAACTCTTGTAAGTCTACAACTTAGGGAGGCGTTATCTTATATAAAATTCTCAATCTATTTTCTAGTGGGGCCTTGGCCTTGAGCTCCTCACTAGAAAACAAGTACATTCCAACATTCCAATTTTACAAAATATTTAGGGTATGTCAAAGGGATATTACAAGGGAAGTCTTCAGTCTTGAGATTTCACTTGGTTAGAAATAGTATTTCCTTGTTATGTTACATCAAGAATTGGTAGTTGATCCATTTGGATTCAATGAATCACTTAATGAAGAATGCCTAGTTGTATTGGTAAACAGTTTAGAGATATTCTCAGTGAGAAAGTCGACAAGAATAAACATAAAGAGTATGGCAACATTGATGTTGTGGATTGTAATCCTTTCAATGAAATAATGTCACACAATGTGACCTTTTGGTGGACGTAACCCATGGATTGGGTGAACCCCGTATATTTGGTGTAGTTTCTCTTATTTGTACATATTATGTATTTCATCTCTGTTTTATTTGATATTGTGTTTTATGTGAGATTGTATTTTGCTTCATATTGAGATACATATAATGTTTCTATTTTAGTGATAACTCAATTACTACTTGCTTAATGAATAAGCCGGTTTCTTGATGTATAACTACATGAATGCAAACAAGGTTTGAATGCACTAAGGAATAGCCATGACTTTATGGAACTAATAACTAGCCTCTTCAAGTGTTTACTATCTAGTATGAAATAATAGAATGAGTCATAATTAATTAATGTATCAATTCCAAAAGTAAAATTTGGATTGTCCGTATCATCCTTAACACATGCCTTAATGGAGTTTTTACTTATAACTAACAGGACCTTTTATTGTTAGATAAAAACATAAAGGTAGAAATTAAAATGGGTTTCGATTTCAAGTAAGAATTTATATCCATGGTGTTTGTAACATCCCTCTCACATACCCTAGATATTTTGTAACTTCAAATTTTATTGTACTTGTTTCTGGTGAGGAGCTCAAAGCCAAGGCCCCACGAGAAACAAAACCCTGCAGCCACATGAGTTAATTAACCTAAGTAGAGAACTTAGAAGACATAAGACAGTGACATAAAGGGGCCAACCAAAACCCACACAAGGCTAGAAGAAAACAATTGAAGACCCTTTTTTGATGCCATAGTTTTACGTATCATTTGGCATTTTAGACATAAGGTCCGCCCATATAAAATCATTTCCTACCTCACTAAGACTTATCTCAACTAAGACACTATAGCTTAGTACTTAATATTATGATGATTAAGCCACGGTGGAGGAGGTTGCAATCAGTTTCTTGTTTTCATGGCTTAAAGGAGTTAAGAGTTAAAATTGGACGATTTAAAGAAGGAAGAGAAGCAACCTAATGAGTGAATTATCAAAGGACTATAGGTCATAGCCTCCTTAAAAAAAAAAGCATGTATCACCTTGTCAAAAATAGTGATACTCCATCTACCGAGACTAACCCATGAAGGCTTATATTATACTTGTCATACATACGATTTAATATATAAGTTTAATTGTACATGTGTGTACGTATTAAAGGGGCGATAGGAAAATGTTTACATAGGTAAGCATGATGAGTAGAACTACTTTTGCCACCATAGAATTCCCTTTAGTGGCCTTTATATATATATATATAAAGGCCACTAAAGGGAATGCTATGGTGGCAAAAGTAGTTCTACTCATCATAGTATATATATATATATATAAGCAGACGGTTGTGGGTAACCCAACCAAGATAACGAGTTGAAATACAAGCTATGGGTTGTCCCACTGGGAATAGCATGGAACACTTGGGGAAAAATCGGAGGAATGTAACAATTTCCTTTGAAGACCTAAGCATTAGGTGTCTTCCTAAGTAGAAATAAGTCATGATCAAGATGATCTCTTCATTAGCAATTAGCAAACCCGTATAATCCTTCTTCCACTATCCACTTGTATCCTTCCAAAAGGGCAAAGAAGGTATTTCTTACCCTAAAAAGAAAAAGGAAAAATGACTTGTGGGTGAACTTAACTTTTGTATTAAATATGGATCCCCTATCCTAAAATAAATAGGAAGAAAAAATTTATAGATAAAAGGGTAATTGTCCTTATGAAAATTTATGGTTACCTTCCCCACAAATAATTTCTTAAGTATATGACACCCATAAGTAAATCAATTAAAGGAATATGTTATTAGGCATACATTAAAGAAAATACTCATTGGGCAGGACGCCTGCCTCGGATTAAATTACTTTTTGGCATATTTTAGGGAAGACTGCCTCCACAGTAATTGTGGCAGAATTACTGTCTTAAATTTTTGGAATTACTCCCTAGAAGGTGTTGCCATTGCCTTGAAAATTTTGCATACTGTCGGAAGGTCAGCGCACCCCTTGGCTCTTGGGTAGGTAAGAGAGAGGGGCAATTTTAATACTCAAACAATTATGAGGGTTAGGGAGAACAATCTCTGCAAGAAAGGAAGGGTTCTATGTGCCTTTAAATAAAAGGAGGAAGCTCGACATTTGGGGAGAAGAGAAAGGAGGAGTCTCAGCACCTTAAGGAAAACTCCGCTGATGTTTAGAAATGTACAGGTGTTTTCCACTAGCAAGGAGCTCCACATTTTTTATAGACTTGAAGTTTGGAGAAGAAGGGCTGACCATTTCCTTGTGGAGAGAAAACTCCTGCATGTTAAGAATGCGGGTAGGAAAGAACCTCAACATTAGACTCTGGAGTAGATCCTGACATTTGGGAAAGGAGGTCACTGCGTCTTGAAGGAAAGAGGAGCTCCACAATTTCAGAGAACCGATCTCTATGTCCTTGAAGGTGTATCTATGTGATTGTCCAAAGGTGAAGCCCTGGCTATATATTCTTAGGTCACGTTTGAAACTGGCATTCCCAGGTTTGCTTTTGTATCCATTTTCAGAACATAGATGCAGTTCATGCACAAATCGTAGGTCCGGATGGATTTCTTAGTTCCAATTTACAGCCTGTGGTTTTTCACCTTCTCTGATTTTACTGGTATCATAGATGCCATATTTTTTTAGGGTCTAATTTCTATGAATACAGCCGTGACTTATAGGTCAGCACCCTCAGGAATCCAAAGCGTCGCATGAGTAGACTATCACATCTTGTGATAAGAAAACCACTTATAGTTTTATAAATCATTAAATACCACCATACATAAGAAGTCGGAGTCCAGGAGCATCATACAATTTAGTTCTTGGCCTCTCGTAGTAGGGGACATGTTAGCATTATGCATAGATAAAAGAGGGTAACCTATTTGTATAGACCGAAATATATGGGAAGAAGCATAGTGAGAGTTAGCTATGTATAAGCAGACCCACTATGTCGACTACCCCCTACCAATAGTTGTGCTGGAAGAAAACAACCTTGTGACGAATTTAAAACTGTATTTTTCCAGGGTTACGCTAAGGAAAAATATGCTTGAAACAATAATCAGTGCCGGTTAATTTTTATCTATATCTTTTATATGTGAGGGTGCCCTTACTACCAAGCTCGATCCCCTTGGATAGGTTATTACAGTCTCATTAAGCAAGGTTATAACTGTCCACTTTCGTTCACACCTACATCTATTTTTTAGCTCCCATACATTTCAGAATGCATTGGTTTGATATAACAAGACCAATGTGCACTTCCTGAATATATTTTTCCCAGCCGCGGCATCCATCCTTTTCTCCTGATCCAAAATTTCATGCCCAACTGCATTTTAGCCTTTGTATTGGGTCGATCCATGGGAGTATGGAAATACCAGATTTTTGTCTGAGAACTGAGTTTAAGCTTGCTTTCTTTATATTGTTGCATAGGCCAGAAGGTGTGTATAAGATCGTGAGTTACGTAAACATTGTGTCTGTAATAAGAGTTCAAGAGTAAAACCTGAATTTCCTACGATATTTTTACGTTAAGATATTTTACTAAGACTTGATGTAAGGTTCTCTTGAAGCATAGGAGAAATAGGGAAGGGATGAGGTTAACACAGTATATATGATGTGTTTTGTATAACCTCTTATGATGATTTGTTTTAATAAAGAAAATGACTACTTTGGTGGACGTAGCCCCAAGGGGGGGTAAACCACGTACATCTGTGTTCCCTTATGTTTTCATTTTGATGCTTATCTTCGCCATTGATATTATGGGTTATAGCAGTGTTGTTTCTACAAATTGCATTAAATAGTATCTTATACAAACTAGTAATGGTGTTAGAAACAATGGTTGTGTATGCATAAATCAAGAGGTGGGATATTAAAATTTCCTTGTAAACTCACATAAGATGTGTATTAGGAGAAAATGGGAGCCTCTTCTGCATTGGTGTGCATTCTCTTCCTATGTTTGAAATTTAGACTTGTTGGATTACAAATGATATTATGATGCCATGTAAACTTAATTTTAATATGGTTGAGTTGCAAGGATGAAAATATTGCACCTGAGATGTTTTCCTTTATTGAAGATAAGTTAAATGTACTTGTAATAAAACAATCCTTTCATCATAGTTACAAATAATTCTCCTGTAAGGGTTTTTCCTGAGAAAGGTAATAAATGCCACTACCATAGATTAGGAATTTATAGATATGTGCGATATGAGTAATTAATAAGCCAGTTGTATCGAAAGTTCAAGCTGCCCTTTGTTAAGAAGAAAAAATTATGTTATTATTAAAGGGCGGTTACAAAGATTGACTCATTTTGTAGTAACAGTAAAACAAAAAAATTTACCCCCTTTTCATCCATAATGGCATTGAGGTATAAGGAGTTTCTTACTAGTGGTATCAGAGTGAGAGTTGAAACACTTGGGCCTATTTGGGCTCAAAACGCTCCTACATATTTCATTTCGGAACTAATGATTGAGTTTTGCATTGTGATAACAGGAATCAATAGGTTTACAGTGTTCTACAAATACAGGTACCTTAAGATATACCAAACTCAGATATTTATTGACCCTATAGTTGTGCATGTGGAGGTGAACATATTCTCAAAAATTACAATGAAGAAGGCAATTACTTTTGCCAATTCAATGTGAGGACGAATGATATAAGTACACAAGTATCTTCCTATTTCCTTGAGTACTTCCGAATGTGTTTACGAATGGTTAAGATGATTGATTCATCTTTATTTGAGTTGCACCAATGAATTTTAATGAAATATAGAAGTCTTCTTAGACAGACTCATGGTCGATGGAGGTAGTACAGCAATTTCTGTCATGAACACTAATGTGGAATTTGAATTGTTGAAAGAAGTGACCTTTAGAACCTACTTTCATAGCTAGATTGGCCATTAATGACAAGATGTATGTTTAAAAGAATAATATTTTGTGATTGGTTACATTGTAAGACACGATGAATATTATAGCATTGAGAGGGTTACCTAATTACCAATGGAATGCAGGACTACTAAATATCTAATGAGAATTGAGTATTGATTATAAGTCCTCTAAACCTAAGTTAGGATTCATTATTGGTAATAAATAAACATAAGTTGGCTCACGAGAGTATACTCCAAAGTCTTAGAAGCGTCATTATGTGAGGGAATATGGTTATATATGTGTAGATGTAAATATACATACATAACTTACATGAATTCCTTGAGGATAGCAAGGTAGCTATTAAAATGGAACTTTATAAGTTGATGATTTAGGAGTAACTGTATTACCCTTGAAAACTCTCTAAAAGATTTGCCGCAAACTATCATGTATAGTAAAATGATTTAAGCACAAAGGTAAGTAATGCTAAAGTGGTAGCTATTCTAAAGGTATATATTGTACTGTCAAGATTATACAAAATACAACTTGTATTAAATAAATGTTAGAGGTGTAAAAGCTATCAATACTAACATTATGTAAAATAGGAAAACACCTATTTACATTTGGAATTTCATGTAAACCAAGAACAAATAATTGCACCAAATCGTATGGATACATCAGTACATGTTAGACGAATGGCTCCAATTGCATATAGATGTTGGTAATCGAATAATTTGGTTGAGGTGCATGACTAATTATATCCAAAAAAATTTTATTAATTGAGCATTTAGATCAAAGGTAGGAGGAAGTAATGGTTCTCAAGATTGGGTCCATTAGTGTTGAACAAAACTCTTTCACCTATATGTATGCGCATAACTAGCATACGAACTTGGGCCCTAATGCATATGTCATAAGGAAGAATTATGTTTTGTTATCATTAATCTAGTTTGACTATCGTGAACTAATAAACCTAGGAAACGGTTAGTTGTTACACATAATAAGTGAATGATGAGAGGAGTGAATGTCATTGGGTTCTAAACATGTGTGTAACAATAGATTATTAGAAAGTGAATGTTAAATTCTTTATCAGAAGTTGCTAATTAACTTGTGAATGTTGAATACCATTAGCATACAAAATAAATGCTAAGTAAAGGTAGGACTTGAATTTCAGAATTGTTAGGAAAAGAATTCAAGTAAGTTACAATATACCACTGTTATAATGTATCCGTTACATATAATTATTAGTGTGCAAGAAATTGTGTTATGCACATAAAGATTATTGAGCTATTTATACATTTTCATTAGTATTATTGATCTTCTTATACAGTTTCATGAAAAACGACAACATGCCTTACAGTATTTATTCAAGAAAAGGAAACTAGACTGCTTATGAATTTGGACCACAATACATCTAAGGTAAATAGCATGATGTGTTGTGCCTAATGTTATTGGTCATACAAAAGGAGTACACCTATATAAAGACTCTCATTTGAATGAACAAGAAAAGTTGTAATATATGAGATAAGTAGTTGAGGTATGAAATTTTGGTGAGTAGTTTACCTTGCTTACTTTGGATTACTAATGTTATTTGGAATTTCCATGTCCCTAGCATTGCCACTCATGAATGTGATGTAAAGTTGGAATATCCCGTCACTAGTAATTATCGAAATATGGCCAAGAAAGGATGTCTAAAGAAACTAATATTGGAAATAATGATGTGGTATAATGTTATATGCTAACATTATAGGATATACTAGGAACACTATCAGTCGGAGTTGACTGTTAGAAACAGATTCGTTGCCGTAAGTAATGAGGTTAAGTATGGGTGATGTTTTACTTATTATAATTGTCGAATATCGAGGTTTTATAACCAAGAATTAATTGTCGATGATGTTGTTTATATACTGACATTGCATGCTTCACCAAGATTATGACCATTGTTGCAATCGACGTGCACTATGGTATATAAATCTGCCTTCGTATATAAGTTGCGCTCAATTGCTCAGAAGTGAGTAAGGAGTAATTTTTTTAGATGATTTACAAGGTTATATAACTCATGAATGATGATTAAATGATTTATTAATGAAATTTTGGGTCATCGATAGATTCTTTGACTAACCATGTAGCCAATTCATGAATCAGAACAATGATAGTAAAGTCATGCTAAGCACCAAGGAGTGTGCATTACAAATAGTCAAAGTTAAAATTTATACTAAATACGAACAAGGAAAAAAAAATTGAGTGCTGCAGGAGCACCATGGTGTTAGGAAAGTGATTTCCACGTGACCACATTGGTGTTAGGCATATATGCTGCAGGAGCACAATGGTGTTAAGCAAGCGATTTCCACGTGAGCACATTGGTGTTAGGAATATGGTGTGGCAAAAAGACCTAGGCAAAATTGGACATCTAGAAGATAGGATGCTATTTGATGTACTGAGTGGAAAACTTTTAACTAGTTGTTAAAAGGGAGTATAACCTCAAAAATTGTTGTTACTCCACACCATAATGGAAAAAAAAACTCAAGGGGGAGTTTGGAAAACAAAACGAACGTAAAATGTGTTGACAAATTTCCAAGTAACTATTACATGCTAAATGGGTAATGTGAGGAAGGGATTTTCTTAAGTCAAGGACAACATGACTATCCAAAGGTTGGAGATAAAACCAACATCCAAAGGGTAGTATTTATATTTTATTGATGAATAAATTGCATTATGAAAATAATTGGGTATTATGATACCAATAAAAACTAGAAAGTGTCCCATACATTGCATATTATTACAATGCAAAAGGGATCTATGGTTTTTGTTTAAGTTGAATTATAATTTTGGACATGAATTATTGAATAAATTGGGCTAGTCCCGACCCTGTTGCAGGAAAACTACATGTCTTGAACGATAGTGACTTGAGAAGATACGGAAAGATTATAGGGGATCGAGATGAAAAGGACAAAAACAAGAAAAGATGACAGAATGGAAGAATGAAATTGGTTGGAAAATAGGAACACCGACGACGGTGTTATTTTTAAGGGGGAGAGGATGTAACATCCCTCTTGCATACCCTAGATATTTTGTAACTTCAAATGTTATTGTACTTGTTTCTGGTGAGGAGCTCAAGCCCAAGGCCCCACCAGAAACAAAACCATGCAGCCACATGAGTTAATTAACCTAAGTAGAGAACTTACAAGACATAAGACAGTGACATAAGGGGGCCAACCAAACCCCACACAGGGCTAGAAGCGAATAGTTGAAGACCCTTATTTGATGCCATAGTTTTATGTATCATTTGGCATTTTAGACATAAGGTCTGCCCCTATAAAGGATTTCCTACTTCACTAAGAATTATGTCAACAAAGACACTATAGCTTAGTACTTAATCTTATGATGATTAAGCCACGGTGGAGGAGGTTGCAATCATTTTCTTGTTTTCATGGCTTAAAGGAGTTCAGAGTTAAAATTGGATGATTTAAAGAAGGAAGAGAAGCAACCTAATGAGTGAATTATCAAAGGACTATAGGTCATAGCCTCCTTAAAAAAAACATTTATCACCATCAATGTGCCCCGTAAAAATTGGTGATACTCCATCTACCTAGACTAAGGCATGAAGGCTTATATTATACTTGTCATACATATGATTTAATATATAAGTTTAATTGTACATGTGTGTACATATTAAAGGTGCGATAAGGAAATGTTTACATAGGTAAGAATGATGAGTACAACTACTTTTACCGCAATAGCATTCCCTTTAGTGGCATTGCTATATATATATGTATGTATGTATGTATGTATGTATGTATATATAAGAGCGAATGGTTGTGGGTAACCCAACCAAGATAACGAGTTGAAATACAAGCGATGGGTTGTCCCACCGGGAATAGCATGGAACACTTGGGGAAAAATTGGAGGAATGTAACGATTTCCTTTGAAGACCTAAGCATTAGGTGTCTTCCTAAGTAGAAATAAGTCATGATGAAGACGATGTCTTCATTAGCAATTAGCAAAACCCTATAATACTTCTTCCACTATCTACTTGTATCCTTGAAAAAGGGCAAAGAAGGTATTTCTTACCCTAAAAAGAAAAAGGAAAAATGACTCGTGGATCATACTTTGGTGCACAAAAGTTTTTTTTTTGTATTAAATATGGATCCCCTATACTAAAATAATAGGAAGAAGACATTTATGGATAAAAGGGTAATTGTCCTTATGAAAAGTTATGGTTACCTTCCCCACAAATAATTTGTTAAGTATACGACACCCATAAGTACATCAATTAAAGGAATATGTTATCAAACATACATTAAAGAAAATACTCATTGGGCAGGACGCCTGCCTCGGATTAAATTACTTTTCAGCATATTTTAGGGATGACTACCTCTAGAGGAATTGTGGCATAAATAATGTCTTAAATTTTGGGAATTATTGCCAAGAAGGTGCTGCCATTGCCTTAAAAATTCTGCAGACTATTGGAAGGTCAACGCACCCCTTGGATCTTGGGTAGGTAAGAGGGAGGACTAGTTTTAATACTCAAATGGTTATGAGGCTTAGCGAGAACAATCTCTACCGCAAAGAAAGGGTTCTATGCGCCTTTAAATAAAAGGAGGAAGCTCGGCATCCGAGGAGAGGAGAAAGGAGGATTCTCAGTGCCTTAAGGAAAAATCCATTTGTGTTTATAAATGTACAGGTGTTTTCCACCAGCAAGGAGCTCCACGTTTTTTATAGAATTGATGTTTGGAGAAGAAAGGCTGACCGTTGCCTTGTGGAGAGAAAACTCCTGCGTATTAAGAATGCAGGTAGGAAAGAACCTTAGCATTAGACTCTGGAGTAGATCCCGACATTTGGGAAAGGAGGTCACTATGTCTTGAAGGAAAGAGGACCTCCATGATTTGACAGAACCGATCTCTACGTCCTTGAAGGTGTATCTCCGCGATTGTCCAAAGGTGAAGTCCTCGCTATAGATTCTTAGCTCGCATTTGAATCTGGAGTTCCCAAGTTTTATTTTGTATCCATTTTCAGAGCATAGATGTGCTTCATGCACAAATCATAGGTTTGGATGGATTTCTCAGTTCCGATTTACAGCTTGTGGTTTTTCACCTTCTCTCATCTTACTGGTATCAATGATGTCATATTTTTTTAGGGTCTGATTTCTATGAATACAGCCGTGACTTATAGGTTGGCACCCTTAGGAAGCTGAAGCATCACATGAGTAGGCTAACATGTCTTGTGATAAGAAAAACACTTATAGTTTTATAAATCATTAAATACCACCATGCTTTAGAAGTCTGAGTCCAGGAACATCATACGATTTAGTTCTTGGCCTCTCGTAATAGGGGACAAGCTAGAATTATGCATAGATCGAAGAGGGTAACCTATGTGTATAGACCGGAATCTATGGGAAGAACCATAGTGAGAGTTAGCCGTGTATAAGCAGACCCACTATGGCAGCTACCCCCTACCAATAGTTGTGCTAGAAGAAAACAGCATTGTGACGAATTTGAAACTGTATTTTTCCAAGGTTACGCTAAGGAAAAATATTTCTAAAACAGTAATTAGTGCCAGTTAATTTTTATTTGTATCTTTTAGACGTGAGGGCGCCCTTACTACAAATATCGAGCCCCTTGGATAGGTGATTACAGTCTATTTAAGCAAGGTTATAACTGTCCACTTTCGTTTCAAACATACATCTATTTTTTAGCACCCATACATTTCAGAACGCATTGGTTTGATATAACAAGACCAACATGCGCTTCCTAAATATATTTTTTCTAGCCGTGGCATCCATGCTTTTATCCTAATCCAAAATTTCATGCCCAGCTGCGTTTTATCCTTTGCATTGGGTCGATCCATGGGAGTATGGAAATACCAAATCTTCGTCTGAGAACTGAGTTTAAGCTTGTTTTCGTTATATTGTTGCATAGGCTGGAAGGTCTGTATGAGATTCTGAGTTACGTAAACACTGTGTCTGCGATCTGAGTTCAAGAGTAAAACCTGAATTTCCTATGATATTTTACTAAGACTTGATGTAAAGGTTCTCTCCAAGCATAGGAGAAATCGGGAAGCGATGAGGTTAACACAGTATATATGATGTGTGGTGTATAGCCTCTTATGATGATTTGTTTTAATAATGAAAATGACTACTTTTGGTGGATGTAGCCCCAAGGGGGGATGAATCATGTACACCTGTGTTTCTCTTATGTTTTCATTTTGATGCTTATCTTCACCATTGATATTATGGGTTATAGAAGTGTTGTTTCTACAAATTGCATTAAACAATATCTTATACGAACTAGTAATAATGTTAGAAAGAATGGTTGTGTATGCATAAATAAGGAGGTGGGATATTAAAAGTTCCTTGTAAACTCACATAAGATGCATATTAGGAGAAAACGGGAGCCTCTTCTGCATTTGTGTGCATTCCCTTCCTATGTTTCAAATTTAAACTTGTTGGGTTACAAATGATATTATGATGCCATGTAAACTTAATTTTAATATGGTTGAGCTGCAGGGATGAAAATATTGTGCCTGAGATGTTTTCATTTTTAGAAGATAAGTTAAATGTACTTGTAATAAAACAATCCTTTCATCATAGTTACAAATAATTCTCCTATATCGGTTTTTCTTTAGAAAGGTAATAAAGGCACTACCATAGATTAGGAATTTATAGATGTGTGTGATATGAGTAATTAATAAGGCTGTTGTATCGAAAGTTCAAGCTGCCCTTTTTTAAGAATAAGAATTTATGTTATTATTAAAGGGTGGTTGCAATGATTGACTCATTTTGTAGTAACAGTAAAACAAAAAAATTTACCCCCTTTTCATCCATAATGCGATTGAGGTATAAGGAGTTTGTTACAATGTTGATTTTTTAAAATGCTATTATGTGACTATGCACTCTTAGGAGTTTAACACCGTTGTCCTTTTGGTTATATAAAAAAAAAATTACTCCATTTTTCTAGATTTTACATTTGGTAAAAGGGGTTTGTTACAATTTTAAGATAGGAATTAGTCTAATTTTTAAGTTATATTTACAAATATTCAGTTGTTATATTAACATTAAACTAATTCACACATATTAATATCAAGTCATTGAAATTAATAGTGTATCCTATTTTTTGAGTAAACATAAATCAATTGTTTATATATTATTATCATTGCTTTATAGGTGGAGAATAGAATACCTTTATAAATATAATATAGTGCTTAAAATTGGATGGGGGGTGATATATTCGAGTTAGACCTTTATTTTAAAGCATAATAAAAAATTACACTTGAGCTGAGTCACTCTTGTCATAGAGACGCCCAGGTTGGAATTCAACATTTCAATTTTAAAACATAGTCAATAATTTCAATTTGGGGATGGGTTGTTCTCCTCATCAATTCACCTAGGGTATTTCAAACTTAATTAATTGTGTTTCTCATTCTAACCCGTAGAATTCCTCCAAATCTATAGGTGTTGTTGCGATTTGTGGAAACATGGTCGGCATCTCGTTGTGTTGGTTGCAATATATACTAAAATAAATGTTCAGATAAATGCATCCTCTACGCTCTCAATCAAAATTGGCTTCCACACATATCAAAAGATGGAAGGGTATCCTATGGGTAAAGGATCGTATTTTTGGGTGATCTCTATATCTAGGTATTAACTTTCAAAACAGTAAGATATTAAAATCTTCCTTAACTCAGTTGTTAATCAACATCTCTTTCTAATCTTGGCATATTTTTTTATTTGTGAGCATTTCTAAGGTGTTGTTTCCATTTGTGGAAAGGTGGTCTACATGTCATTCCCCTGGTTCCAATATATACTAATATATTCAAGTTAGACTTTCATTTTAAAACACAATCAATAATTACAACTGGGATGAGTCACTCTCCTCATGGAGAGGCAAAGTGTAATATCCCTCTCGTATACCCTATATATTTTATAATTACAAATGTTTATTGTACTTGTTTCTGGTGAGGAGCTCAAGGCCAAGGCCCTACCAGAAAAAAACTTTGCAGCCTATATGTTAGCACTCCATTTGAAACTGTCAAATTATGCACTTGGAAGGATTCTAAAAGGGGTCTTGTTCAATGAATAATTATAAGAATACTCCTGAGGTTATCCAATCGACAGTTTTCGTTGGCTAAGACCGTTATATGGGGAAGGGATATAGATATATGGAGGTAGAGCCTTCCAAATGGTCAATACATGCAACGAAAATGAGATAAAGGGGCCTCATAGGTCTACGATTCTGATTCACAAGGGAGAAAATCAACGATGGAGCATAGGTCCACTAGACGAAGATGCAAGGAAGGATCTAAATTTGGTTTTCACAAAGCGGGTTAAAGACGATAAGCGATGAAAGGATGAGATCAAGGAGAAGCCCGATCGAAGGCTTGCGGTGATCTCGCTGAGCAAACATGCTCGAAAGAACGAGCTTTTCCAAATTGTGAAATGAATTAAAAAGAGAAGATATCTAATGACAGAGATAAGAGTATGAGCAGATCAATAGCCATAGATGATTTCGCGGTACGAACTTGCGCGGATAAAGTCATGATTCCAAATCGTGAAAGGTGGTATTGGCTGCATAGATCAATGGCCAAGATGAAGGGTCAGGATTGATCAACAGATGTGGAAGATTACGCAACTTGGAAGTGCTCACTCGATTATAAAAGGGAATATTGGAAAAATTGTTAACGTGCACACGATTGGATGGTCAGATGAAGGCTAATCATGAATCAACAGCTGAGGTTTAAAGAAACGTGGACGATAGATGTGAAAGGTGCCAAAATTGAAGGGTTGAGAAGGTCTCAATGCCATAGGTATCACATCCATGACAGATATGATAGTGGAGGAGATGTTCCCATGCATGATTTGCCTCTCGGTAGACTAATTGATTCCCCTTGATGCCTTTTGCAATAGGTATGGGGAAAAGATCTTGTCCAATGTCACCATCCTTCATGGCTCAATAGGTCTAGCACGTGGCTTGCATAGAAAAACAATAGGAAAGAATGAAGTTCAGGTTTTTGAAGGGAAAAATCGAGTGAAGAGACGCTATGAACTAACTCCACTCACGTGCCACCATCACTATAAGAAAAAGGGTAATAAAGGTTAGATCCAAATTCCTTAAAACAACTGGGAAGCCACGCAGGAAAGTGCTTAAAGTCTTATCCCTGGCTGATAAGATAACTAAAAACAGAGCAGAAGATCCTCGCCCATGTGTTACACATGCTATTATTATGATGACCAGTATTCAATTGTACAACCATCCCCAGGTCGATTCAGCTCACCCTATATAACGCCACCTTCCAAAGCTGTTGAAGCATGGAAATGGGTAGGCAATGAGAGATAGACTAAGAAGGTTGAATTATGAGAAGTTTTGAGTTCTCTTGCAGACAAAAATGGATGTGTTGTTTGAGAATATAGTTTGTCACGGGGTACTGATGGTTGGAAAACATAAAATTACATTCCTTCATCATCCTGGTTATCTACACTAGGAAGTCCCCAACCATCGAGGCATAGATGTTAAGTGCTTAGAGAGATTCACCTATTTCCACACACAGCCCTACCTTCGGTAGCATTGTGTGTGGGTTTTTAAGTCCCAAGTATGTCCCTCTGACACCTCCAGTTGCAATCATGGCCTCCAAAGTCCCAACACGCCATGGTGGTTGAGCTGTTGGAGAAAATGGTTGGGCCAGGATAGTACAGGTCCGAAGCCTTCATCAACACCCCTATAATCTCCACTTGACAACTTTACCATGGGCAAGGAGGAGTTCAAACACACAACTAGCTGCGTGGCCTACAAGAGAGCCCTCCTCATCGGCGGTAGAGAGTAGTACAAGAATGATAAGCCACTCTAGAGTCTTATCATCATCAAATACATGGCCACCGTTTTTCCAGTCCCCTCCTATAACAGTGTTACCAAATGAGAGAGGAGCTGGGAAAATAGCTGAGCACCGGAGCACAAGTTTTCTTATCATCCTTTGACCACCATGGTTTGAAGAAGGCAGGTCGGTCAAAGGAAGTAGAAAGACACGTCAAGAGTGGTCTAGGTCAGCAACAAACCACCAGTAAGCGATATAACGATAATTTTCATACCAAGTTACCTAAATGAAGAAAACTCTACATTTTTACTCTAGTTACCATGCACGACAACTCCATAATGTTTGTTAATATTTGTAAATCGTGGCAATAGTACCACTCTCTAAACTGTTAGTGTCTGATTGTGATTGAAAACAATTTCTAGGTTTTGTTCTGGAGATTAGTCTCAGGTCTAAGATAGTATAACTATACTCCTGATAGATGGAGAAAGGGGTTGGTTGGGAAAATTTCAAGGGTCAAGGCTCTCCATTGTAATGTGTTTCTATATTTTCATGATATGATTAAAGTTGCAGAGGAATGATGAATTTCCATGGCAGATATTTCTGCGTCGTCTTTTCTTTCAATATGTAAATTTCCTTATGTGAATGTTTATCATGTTTTTCATTCCAGTTTGTTATTTGCTTTGATGTTTGAACAGTAGTGTATAAGGGCCAAAATTCATCCTGTATTCTCTTAGCCCTTTGTTCCAAAAATTTTAAAACAATTTCTTATAAAGTCACGTAGAATTCATCCTCTAGATGCTCTGCATGATGGGATGTTTCCTCTCCTCCACTAGTCACTTGCTCAATATCTCCTGATTGAAATATGGACGGTTACCTTTCCTCTGTCTGTTAATTTCTATGATTCTTTACTTTCTTCAACACATTCCATATCTAGACTATTGAATCCATTTCCCAATCATTCCCTTCTCTGATCATCCCACCTACACCTTATAATAACATACCTATCCCATTCAGGAATTTGAGCTCCTGACCATACTCGATAGAATATCTTGCGTGAAAAAAATTGGTAAATAAACGAGAGATCCCTCTTTGACCGTGCTGGGATAGAAGCATAGTCTAAAGTAGTTCTGTTGTTTCTCAGCAGTGAACCCTTCCCACAACCTTTGGGTTCAATCCCGGTGCTAAAAAACCGGCGTCGTTGCCGGGAACAAGATTGAAGATCATCCTTGGGTATGAACGACACAATTTCAGATTTGGTTGTTGATGGTGGATAGCAATCAGATATCAAGAAGGTTGTACATTTTTCACATGGTGAATCCACTCTTAAAGGATTCAGACTTCACCAACTTCGTTGGTGGTATGACCCAGAAATCAAATTTTTAGAAAGAACTAGTAGACTGTGTTGGGAAAATGTGCTTGTTTTGAAGACTAGAAATAAACGGTGAAAGGATAAGATACTCAAGTTTCTGTTTCTTCCATGATTCCTTGTCTTTCCTTGTAAGTTTGTTCTTATCTCTTCCTAAATTTATCAAAACTGTCTTCCATGGTTCATTTCACTTGGAACAGAGTTAGGAATGTATTCCTGTATATCCTTCTTTACATACTAAAATCATTGTATCATCTTGTACATTTGATTTTGACCAAGATCTTTCACTTGAAACTCATGACATTAAAGGTCACCCCTGTGAACCTCATGAAACTACAGTTGGTAATCTATCCATTTCACCTAACCTGGTCTCTTGCAGTACTCGAAGCTGATACAAGCCACTACACTTGCCTCCTATCCTCCATGATTTCCCTGCAAAGCATTACAAGTACCTCCCCAACTTTGATGGAGAATCCAAAGACCTCAATGCTAAGAAACATTTACAAGATTTTGAACATTTCTTTGACCTTTTTTAAATATAACATGATGATGTTTGCATGAGGGATTTTTCCGAGTCCTTGCAAGGAGATGCTAAAGAATGGTTCAAACACTTGCAACCTAAGTCCGTCAATACTTGGGAACAGTTTTCTTGCACATTTTTGAAATTTTATTGTTGGAGAAGGCCACTGGACCAAATACTTTCAGAATTTTATTCCCTAAAGAGGCAGGAGAGTGAAGCCATGTCTAGTTTTAATAGTAGATTTGCAAGCTTTTATTATAACATGCCAAAGGAATTCCAACCTCTTGAAAACACTACTAAAATTTATTATGCAGCTACCTTTCCTCCTGAACTATCCTTACTTATTTTGGAAAAAAATAAACCACTCTGCAACATATGTTTACTGATTGTTTGGAGGTTGATTAAAACCTTAAGATGTCCCAAAAATTGTTAGGTCAGGACAATGGTGGTGAAATAAAAGATACATTAAAATTGGTTGGGCCACATAAATGGAAGGGGATAGTCCCTATTCAGCTAAATATTTCCCCTACTAGACAAGAAAATGATCAGCCTAATGTAGAAGCAGATAATTCTACCATTTTGTTTTTTGAAGATTGCAATCTGCTTAGCACCGCATTCGTTAGTGATGATTTTAAAAGGGACTTTGGTACACCCGTGTATGATGAGTATGAAGAAGAATACATGGAGGGTATACCAAAAGAGACAACTATAGAACTGAGGTCTGCTAATGGAGAAAATCAAGCTGCAATCCAAAGTCAGAGGGTTGATATAGGAAAGGATAATAAGTGTGCAGAAGGTAACAGTCTACCCTTGTGTTATCCCTCATTTGAATTAATAAGGCACCGACTTAAGGCCTCTAAGCGGAAACAAAAGTTGGACGATATGGTGCATTCCATAGACGTGTTTGAGACAGAAGATGATAAAGAGGAACAGTCATGTAGTCCCTCTCAGCTTATAGAGACATCAGGATTTTGCGATGAGTTATTGGGTCACAAAGAAGGAGGTAACAGTTCTCAAATAAATTCCTTTTTTAACTTTTCACCTTCAGGAATATCATCCCATAAAGAAGGATTGTTTCGGAATCGATATTTTCCATTTATGGATGTAGCCCTTAAACAAATATTTCTAATGATCTATCATGTACGTCAAACGGAGGTAGTATGCTAAATTTACGACCCCAAGAAATTGATGTACCATGTTTCCCAACGGGGCCCACATTCTGGAGTTTCACCTCCTAGGGTTAGGTTTTTGGATGTGTAGGGTTTCCATTGTTTCTCAATAATATATAGGCCTTCAAGCCTCATTGTAACATAGAGTTCAGAGGCATGTAGCCGCCACATCTCTTCTTAGAGATAAGCTAACAGCACTCTAGCTAGTTTATTTCCATTATGTATGTAAACCAACTTCAGTTATTGATTAATGAAATGAAATGTTATTTCCACTGCATATTTGTTTCTATGGTTATTTGTGTATTTTGTTGTGTTCCTGCATAAATCTATATCAGCGGTATCAGAGCAATCTTCTCTTTCTCGATCCTTCTTTGCATGTCCCCAACGAGGGCGGGGTATAAAGAGTTAGGGCTTGATCTGGTTGAACCTTTGCAATATCAGCCTCGTAAATCCTGACATCCACCCATGGGGGATGAAAAGAAAGATGAGGGTGCAGAAGATCCTATCAAAATGTTGCTTGAGGAGGCCCTTGAAAAAATGAAGGAACATGATGATGGATAACTTCGCCTAGATCCTTCAACGACTTCCCACTAGCACCACGTCTGCATCTAGCAGCCACTCTGAAGGCACAACCCCTTTTAAGGTACAAGTAAACTTTGAAATTCCCATATTTGATGGCTGAATATATGCAGATGCCATAGATAGATGGTTGAATCTATTACAAGGATATTTCTCGGTTCATGACTTTTTCGACCAGGAAAATATTACTTTTTCTCTATTGAAAGCCACCTCCCATGTCAAGGACTGCTGGGAAACCTACTGTGAGAGAATGGACGAGGAGGAACCCTCTTTGTTCTCAGATGTACCCACTTGGAATTATTTCTAAGATGCCATAAAGGGACAATATTATCCATGGGGGAGCTATGAGGACAAGTACATACAATGGACTATGCTACGGCAACAAAGAGATCAAGATGTGCATGAGCTAACGAATATGTTTCATACCCTGTGCACCAATTTGGGTATCAAATATTTAGAGAAACATTTGGTGTTGAAGTACCGTAGTTGTATGCATAAATACATTCAGGAGGAAATTGATTTCCTTGACATTTCCCCGCTTTATATAGCATATCGGTATGTTTCCAAAATTGAGCAAAAATTCAAACAGAAAAAGCAAGACTTTGGATCTGTGAATTAGAGGCAAGGGAAAGGTGGCCCCAAACTATAGAACCAAGGACATGGCCAAGGCATGGCAACTCAAGAAAACTTTCCAAAGCCACAAGCAAAGAGAAACATTGCAAAGCTAAAGAAGGAAGCGAAAAAGTGGTGCGAGTTCCATAAAAGCCCCACTCATAAAACAAGTGAGTGTCGGTCCAAGCAGTCACTCATGGCCGAGATAAAGGCTTCTCAATAAGATGCATACTATCACATTGAATCAGAACCTGAGAAGAGGAATGACAGAGGGAAGAAGATTATCGATGCAAAACCCAATGCCACCATTTCCACCATGAATATCCAAAAGGAAGGACGAGAATATTTAGAGGAGGAGCATCTTTTCCACTCCCAGATGTGGGTAAAGGGTTCCCTGCTACAGTTCATTGTCAACAGTGGGAGCCAAAAGAATCTGATTTCAGCAGAGGTTTTGAAGTAGTTGGGTTTTCTGACCACAACACACCTGCAAGCATACACCATCGAGTGGATTGACCAAGGACGGGATCTTTGCGTCAGCTAGCAATGCGGCCTTCCCTACAGCATCAAGCCCTTCATTGATGAGATATTATCTGATATTTCTCCTCTTGATGTTTATAATGTATTATTAGGTCAACCATACTTATGGAAGTGACATGCTATGTATGAGTCCCAGCCTCACGCTGCTATTATTACTTTGGGAAATAATTTGTGCAGGATACCAGAGGTACCACCTCCTGTCGCTATCTCTTTGGTTACTGCAAAATAATGCAATAAGCTTATTTTCAAAATTGGGAATTTTTTTTTCTTGATGATCCACCCATAGGGAAAGAAGAATATCTTGGCCACGACCTCCAGACAGGGCCCCTCTGCATGACAACAACAAATGGACAAGGTCATGGAGGAGTACCGGGACATATTCACCTCACCCATCGAGGTGCCTCTCCACTGTCAGGTTAAGCACCCCATCAATTTGACTCCCCATGCACCGCTTCCCAATGGACCGATCTATCGATGCTTTGTTCTAGAGAATGTTGAAATAAAGAGGAAAATTCAGGAGCTTCTACAAAAGGGTCACATCCAGCCAAGCTCGTCGCCTTGTGGGAGCCCGATCATGTTGGTACAAAAGAAGGATGGGACTTGGAGACTCTGTATTGACTACCGAGCATTGAACAAGATCACCGTCCAAAATAAGTACCCGATCCCACGGATTTATGACCTCTTGAACCAGCTTAAAGAGGCAAAATATTTTAGCAATATTGACTTAAAGTCCGGGTATCACTAGGTACCGATCGAACTGACCTATGTGTGGAAGACTGCCTTCAAATCTAAGGAGGGCCTTTTTGAATGGTTGGTCATGCCTTTCGGGCTAACGAATCCTCCTGCAACCTTCATGAGACTGGTGGACAACATCTTGTGGCCATTCACCAACTCATTTGTAGTAGTGTACTTGGATGACATCCTGATATTTATCCAGACTTGAGAAGAGGACCTCCACCACATCTGATAGGTCCTCCAAACACTGCGACAGCACAAGTTGTGTGCCAATTTGGACAAGTGCACTTTTGGCATGACTCAGGTTCACTATCTGTGATACATTATTGATGAGTGTGGGGTACATGTGGATCCAACCAGGATCCAAGTCATTTGGGATTGGCCAACTTCAACTACTCTAACAGAGCTTCGCAGCTTTATGGGCCTTTCTAATTTCTACCACAAATTCGTGTTGGGATTCTCTCATATCACTTGGCCCTTGAGTCAAGTCACTAAGGGAGAAGCGAAAGAAAAATTCTTTTGGTCAAAAACTTAATAGAAGGCGTTTGCAGAATTGAAACATCGCCTCTGCTGTGCCCCAGTGCTCACATTACCAGACTTGCAACAACCATTTGAGATCAAGATAGATGCCTCTGATTATGGTATTGGGGCAGTCCTTACTCAACAAGGGCATCCAGTTTCATATCACAGTGAGACACTATCCGACACAGTCCACACATATCCCACTTATGAGAAAGAGATGTATTCCATTGTACAAGATTGCCGACAATGGACTCGCATTACATTTTGGGGAAGGAAACAATTATCCACACAGACCACTGACTGTTACGGAGAGAAATTTCTATGGCTTGGGGTACCACAACAGACAGCTTGACTCCAAAAATAAATCCTTTTCAATATGCAATAGAAATTAAATGTCTAACACTAAAGGATCAGACCTCGTACCTTATTCCGGACAATTGAAGTAGATCCTCGTTGAGCTTTCCAACTTCAGCTTGAATTGATAGATTACTTCCTCAAAAACAAGTAAACAATACAAGAATACTATATATCATGGTGTTAGATCTATTCTAGCATATATAATCAACAATGTATAAGCATTTGAAATCATCCCATGGATAAAATATTCATTCAAACACACATTATTGGACAGGAAAATATATTTCTATTAACATAAATCAAAGATTACAATAGATACAACCTCTGTCGGCACGTCTCTGAATTGGAGAAACTGAATCCCCCACTTGGGCCTCCACCACCTCAATCCTCCATCTCTTGATAGCAAGCTCACAAGCAAAAGGGAAGCTTGGGAAGAACACAAAAGTGCTCCAAGGGACAAAGGGATGCAGACTCAAGCATAAGTTCTGTCAACAATGGACTATAGTTTCTTTGCTCTCAATTCTCTCATATGCCTTCAATGTACCATAGAGTTCCTTATATAGCTTTTCAAAGGGGTAATGAAAGGTCGAATCCGAGCGATCTCAAGGCATAGGGAAGGCCATGAGTCAAGTGAGTCAGATCCATGTCAAGAAAAACTCTAAAAGGATTTGGATTTTGTACACATCTCGATGTACGCGGTTTTACAGGTCAAACCTGCATATGTACGCGATTAGGGGTTTAAAAGTCGCGTATATGATTTTCACATGTTTTTAGGGATGGTCAAGGAAAAATCAAAGGACAAAAATTGGTCCAAGGGGTCTAAGGATTCTGCAGAGGGACAGGGGAAGGCCATACAAAGTGTGATTCACCTGGAGTGGTAAAATCAACTATAACATATGCCCCCTAATGTGTGAGGTCAGAGGGGTCATACGATGGCCAAAATACATTATAAGTCCATCCCAGAAGTGAGTGATGAAGGATCCCAAATGGAAGACCAGCCACCCAATCAACATAGTACAATGATACAACTCTGCACATAACTGCAAATACATATAGCAGTCCTGGATACATAAGAGTACAATGGCCATGAATAGGCATGATACAAGATATCACATAAGTGGTCATCACCACGTACAATATACATAGATAAGAATCTCCATGATGAAGATATACAAATGACCATGATATCCATAATGGCTGAAGATATATAATAGATCAAGATCTCCATAGTGGCTGGAAATGTCTCACAAATACTGGAATCAAGTCACGAGAGTTGAAATCTCATGAACACTGGCACGATCAAGGAGGTCGCATATAAGAAATGCCACCAATCTGGAAAGTCTTCTACAAAAACCGCTATGAGTAAATGTCCTACTATGTGAATAGAGGTGTCGAGGTCGAACATAGTAGTCCATCGTCTGATTACCGGTCATTGATGTATAACGTTAACAGACGCGAGATCACCCATCGATAATGAAAATGGGAATCAAGGTACTAGAGTGCAAACTAACAAGTGTGAATAAATGTGTTAAGGTCGAACACTTGAGAGGATCCATCGATCAGGGGACATTGATGTATTCCCAAAGACTGTCGATGGTGAGAGAACCTGCCACTGATGACTGCAAGTCTCAAGGAACTCGAAATGTCTCTAGATTCCAATCCTAGAATAAATGATCTGAACTTGATGGGATGAAATCCACTTGAAGGAGGGAATTAAGGAATCCCCCATCATCCAACATGAGGTACTCAATAAAGCTGTATAATGTGGAAGGACTCGATCATAAGGTCCACGAACCAGTAACTGTACCGAGAATGACCGACATGCAAAGTCAAGATAAATGAGGAATGACCAACTCATGCTTCAAATTCCTTAGAGCAAGAGAATAACGGTGAATGGTGACTTACATAAAGGTAGCATAGACTCGATATATACAACTGGGACATCTCTGCGACATAGGAGGTATCGACAGAGGCTCCATGGGGACTGGAAGCTTAACTAGTCGGTGGAGATAAACTCAAATAAACAAGTACAGCACCTAAAGTCAAACTATAAACCCAACCAATGGATGTGATATGCAGTGCTCTGTTCGAAGGCGACACGACTCGACAGCTGCCAAAGATAACATCTTTCCTTGTCCGGCTTTTTGGTTTTTTGAATTTTTTTTGGGGCTTTTTCAAATATTTAAAAAGCTTGAAAAAGAATAAAACTACTTTATAGTTATAGACTAGGAGGAGACGAGTGTCAAAGGGGCAAACAAACTAGTTCCAAGAAGTGGCCCACATACCTATGCTCAATGCAAGGATACATGTGTAGGATATCGACACTCGGCGGAAAATCCCCTCGGTAAAAAGGGAATCAAGCTGCAAAGGATATATAAAATGGCTCTGCATGGCTAGACATGAGACAAGCTTGGGCTATACGGCTGAAACGCAATGTCAAGAAAGTTGGCATAAAGCTCAATAAGGCAGGAAAAGCTCATGATACTGCAATTACAAATTGACATAATGGAGTCCTGAGGGAAATAGGCAAGCAAAAGATCAAGAGGAGTATGAGGCTCTTGCGAAATGTCATGGTAGTACTATACAACGGACTCCCGGACCTAAGAGAGGACTCACAGCATGGATACCAAATGCAAAGGGGAGCTAACTAGGACACCCATGTATAGAAAAGCTCTACCATTCACATAGTACCACTTCTAACAACAAAATGAAGGTTTTGTGATACCATGGAATGGGTTCGTACCTAAGGTTAAGATGGAAGGGTCATAAGGCAATGCATAAGTGCAAGAGGATGTGACATCCTAACCTATATGCCAGTTCAGACATAATACCTGTGATAGGAATGAACAGGTCGAAACCTTGGAGAGAGTGTACAAACTGGACTCTACATGACAACCATATTAGTCCAAAACAACCCAAAATAGTCAATAAAGAATCCAAACTATAGGGAATAGGGAGGAATGATCATGACAACTACACCCAAAGGAAATAATGCAGTGAATGATAGGACATAAAAAGGAATGTAAGGTGTAGACCCATCATCCACGCATCCACTACAACCCCCATGAGGGTGACCACTAGTGTAAAGACCAACAGAAGCGAGTCAATATCCTCCACAAATGGAGTAGAGGGCAGAATGTGACCATTCCCAAATCTATGAGTAGGGTAAGGGGCTGTGATGCCCCCGAGTCTGACACCAGGTTCCATATTGGGACCAAGGATGGGTGATAGGATACCAGGCATGCCGAAAATAAAAGGACTCAAACTCAATAGAGCATAAATATACTCAAGTAACCGTGATCCCAAAGGCCAACTAGCACACAAAGAGCACACTCCTAATAAAATCTACAGCCAAAATATAAGCAAACCAAGGGGAGAATATGTGAGCTCCCGAATGCAGCAGGTATGTCTCTCCTAGGAGAGGATTGAAACTCCCATACACTACAAGCAGAGGTACGTAACCATTTATAGTGGCCCTCAGCTTCAACACATAAAGCGACTGTGCTGTCCAACCTCTACCTGGAGAGGACACCTGCAGAATAACCTCTGCAAATACCCCCTCAATAACCTAGGTAAGGAAACTAAGGTCACCTCAATATAATCAATGCTCAGGAGGACAGTCGCAGGTGGGATTAACCATATGGGCTGGGTAGAAAAGCCCAAAACTCTCGAAACAGCCCCCAGATATGAATACAATTCTGGAAATATCTTCGGTGCTACTTAGTTATGACTAGGGGTCATCCTAATCAATAACCGCTCACACTGGCTCGTGCTTAACTCCCTTTTGAGAGGAGGATCCTAAGAAACATTGGTTATACCAAGGAATTTCACACGCTCACCTAGACAGACACATACATGTTGGTGTTTAGTGGTCTTGGAGAATTTACTCACAATGAACTATTCTAAGACCCTAAAACCTAATCGTGTTGGTGCACCCTATAAAAGAAAAGAGTCTAATTCATTTTATTATGTGTTGATTTTAATTGGCTGTAATTACTCAAAGGGAAATGGCTATGCAACTAATGACATTATGACTCAGCAGTGAAATAAATATGCGCACCATAACAAACAATGCTAAGTGCAATCTTTGTCAAATGAAAAATAGGGTATGCCACTACATGAGATGCATAAATATATATTCCTTTGTGAATGCCAATGCCATCATTCCTATATGAACTCCTAAATACAAATCTCATCCAAGCAATCCAATGCAAGTACCTCCTCAAATCCATATCTAAGATGCAACTAAGAGTGCAACTACTTTGTATTTTTCAATATAAAAGAATGAAAAATGAAATAAAAGTCATCTAAAACTCTTAGTCTCTACAGCAAGTATAAAAGACAAGCCCAACAAGACACCGAGACAAAAAAGAGTAATGCACTAATGGAAAAACAAAAAGGATAAATGACTAAACCTACTTTCAAAGAAGAATCAATGAAAAATCAGTCTCTGGTCACAAAAGAAGCATCCAACAGACAACATCAGACCCAAGGAAGACCCAACCACACTCACAACCCACCCAACAACTTCCCACAACATCAAACTCACCAGAAGGGAATATGTATGCAACTATTTAAAGAATAGTTGTGTATATACGCGACTTTTGGCCAAAAACATGCGTGTATACGCGGATTTTGGCCAAAAACCTACGTGTATATGCGACTTTTGGCCAAAAATCTGTGTATGTATGTGACTTTTGGCCAAAAACCTGTGTATACAGAGAAGGCAGTGGTAAAAAGAAGGCCAAGGGTTAAACCACTAAAGGGGAGTGTCAATGAATGAACATACTATAAAATGCAACACATAAACAAGGAGAAACAAAGAGCAAGTCAAGAATATCAAACCCATTGTTCCCGCAAACCCCCAAATAAAAACAAGGAACTTCCACAGTCGACTCGCCAATTCTATTACGAAGAGAAATTCCTATGGCTTGGGGTACCACAACAGACAGCTTGACTCGAGAAATCAATCCTTTCCAATATGCAATAGAAATTAAATGTCTAACACTAAAAGATCAAACCTCGTACCTTATTCCAGACGGTTGAAGTAGATCCTCGTTGAGCTTTCCAACTTCAGCTTGAATTGATAGATTAGTTCCTCAACAACAAGTAAACAATACAAGCATACTATATATCATGGTGTTAGATCTATTCTAGCATATATAATCAACAATGTATAAGCATTTGAAATCATCCCATGGATAAAATATTCATTCAAACACACATTATTAGATAGGAAAAGATATTTCTATTAATATAAATCAGAGATTCCAATAGATACAAGCTCTATCGACACGTCTACGAATCGGAGAAACTGAATCCCCCACTTGGGCCTCCACCACCTCAATCCTCCATCTCTTGATAGCAGGCTCACAAGCAAAAGGAAAGCTTGGGAAGAACACAAAAGTGCTCCAAGGGACAAAGGGATGCAGACTCAAGCATAAGTTACGGCAACAATGGACTATAGTTTCTTTGCTCTCAATTCTCACATATGCCTTCAATGTACCATAGATATCCTTATATAGCTTTTCAAAGGGGTAATGAAAGGTTGAATCCGAGCGATCTCAAGGCACAGGGAAGGCCAGGAGTCAAGTGAGTCAGATCCATGTCAAGGAAAACTCCAAAAGGATTTGGATTTTGTACACCTCCTGATGTACACGGTTTTAGAGTTCAAACCCGTGTATGTATGCGATTAGGGGTTTAAAAGTTGTGTATATCATTTTTCACATGTTTTTAGGGATGGTCAAGGAAAAATCAAAGGACAAAAAATGGTCCAATGGGTCTAAGGAGTCTGTAGAGGGACAGGGGAAGGCCATAGAAAGTGTGATTCACCTAGAGTGGTAAAATCATCTATAACACCGACCCCTGCAGCTCATGCAGACACAAGGGAAGTTACAGAACAATCGCCATCAGAAGTGGTCCACATATCTACAAAAGTTTCATGTGAACATCATGTACAAGAAGGGAAGCACCAATAATGTTGCATAATGCCTCAGCCGACCACCGATCGTCGTGATAACCACCATGCTCAACTCTTGTGGGAATCAGACTTCTGATTGGCCACTTCTCTACAAGAGTGATCTAGAAATTAGCCACACATACTAGACACTCTTGGAGGAAAACCAAGTTACAAAATTTCATCTCCAGGATGTACTACTATGTCACATGGGACACCTTTGTGTTCCTTCAAGCGAGCATCCACGCACATGGTATGAGAGCCTCCCCTATGTACAACATAGCTATAACCAGGCCCTCCATAACTCAACCAACCATAACCCCTTTCATGTGGGCTTGGGATTCTAGCCACTATGTCCCATTGACGTAGCCATGCCACTTGCCGCTACTGAGGCTGATTCAGCTCATATCTAGTCTGAAGTTGCCAAGGCTAACAGCTTCATTGAGAACATTCAACACATTCGACAATAGGTTCATGACATATTGGATAGATCCAATGCTAAGTATAAGAAGCGACATGATATGCATTGGGTGCAACATAAATTCTAGGTGGGGGACAAAGTGTGGCTACATTTGCAGAAGGAGTGCCTTCCTGGACCCCACCGCAAGCTTTACCTACTCCGATATGGGCCATACACCATCACCAAGGATGTCGGGGACAATTCCTTCAAGCTCAGTATTCCACCATTCGTTGGTATGCACCTAGTGTTCAATGTGGACCACCTTCGTCCCTACTTTCCACCTCTATTGGACACATTAGACGTGGCAGAACAAGACACACCAGTAGAATTAAACCTCGACTCCATGGAACAAGCCACAACTGATCGGATTATACACACACATATCAATAACACCCTCCAATAGAAGATCCAACTATATCGAGTTGTTAAAGCAGACCAACTCATTCACCAGGGAAAGTGGCTCACCACGGACCAAGTTCAGCAGAAGTTTCCTCATCTCATGGAGGATCTCAACGCAATGGGGACCATTGCTTCCTAAG
The DNA here is from genome assembly GCA_001517045.1 of Pseudotsuga menziesii. NCBI lineage: Eukaryota > Viridiplantae > Streptophyta > Pinopsida > Pinales > Pinaceae > Pseudotsuga > Pseudotsuga menziesii. The sequence goes on along the minus strand of LPNX010926134.1, from coordinate 197,931 downwards.
GGGCGAGGAATGATCCAAGAGGATATTGGTGCCCACCCACCTATTCCACTTGGACCCCCACCTTTGCTTCTTTCATTTTTTCAGTTTCCTTAATTGTAGAACAATTTGCTATTTTTGTTAGCTTTCAGGTCATAAACTTTTGGAGCCGTTTCGAGGCCCTAAACGATGTTTTTTTGGCATCAAATTGTTGGAAAAATATGAGTCCATCCCAAACTTGATCTTCAACATATATGGATGTAGTCCTTAAACAGATCTTTCTAATGATGTATCATGCGCGTCAAACGAAGGTAGTATGCTAAAGTTACGACCCCTGGAAATTGATGTCCTAAGTTACTCAACAGGGGCCCACATTATGGAATTTCACCTCCTAGTGTTAGGTTTTTGGATGTGTAGGTGTTGACGGGCCGAATTGGCATGAGTGTCAACCAAGAGACAACCCGATCCGAGAGTTTTCGAGATGCTCTCAGTCGTTAGGTAGCTGTCCCTGACCGGATTAAGGCCCCGTTGCCTTCCCTTAATTACTCCCAGCTATAGGAGAAGGCTTCCAAAGGAAAAAACTAAACTACTGTATGTTAATTAGATCTACACTATACCTACGAATGTACGAATAAAACTAATTGATCTGATTACTAATTAATTGATATATTACAAAATTAATCACTGAAAATTAATCTACTCAATCAATTAATTCATAATACAAGAATAAATAGTTAACTGATATTAACATGCTCAATGAATTACAAAGAGGAATACATTATAAACACATGTACACTAATCACAAAATCAGAAAATAATTTTAACAGTGGTATAAATATAGAAATCTGATTCAATGGATTTTTTAATAAAATAGTTAAAAGAAAACTATTAACCTACTCTAAATCCTATCCTGATCAGGAGCGTAGAAAAACATTAACCTGGAATCAAATTGCCAATAAGGCTACTGTGCTAATAATCTTGAAAATATCCCAAGGAAATTCAGAATTTAAACAAGATCACACAGTAAACATGTATATCACATATATTTGATTACAATATCAAATTTACAACATGACATATATTAGCAAATCAAAACCAACGTAAATCGATAGATTAAATATGATGTATTTGCAAAATTCATCAAAGGAATTATGACAAAACATAAATACTGCAGAGAAAATGACAAGATCTAACAATATCATAAATACATTTGCGTAGTAAAAACACGGTAAATATATATATATAGATATCACCAGCGAAGAGTACTGTAGATGTTGACAAAACATTGCCTCAAGTCATAGAAAATAATTACAGTGATCTTGTCATGTGTTTTCTCCCACTATCGACCCCCTTTAGTCTTCCCAAAGAATTGTTTAAATAGTCTTTCTTGGGAAGAGATGAGTCATTAACAAATCATGCTGAATATAGAAATGTTTTGCAAAAATTAAGGGATCGAGATACTTTAGGAGAAAATATCTCTAAAAGGACACTTATGAATTTGACTTTTCACAAATTCAATCAAAATATGAACATTGAATATTTCCTCATCATACGAGTCACAACTGCTTCCTCCATTCCAGCCACAAGTGCTCCATATGCTCATCTATTCCATAATCCTCGAATCAGCCTGTTTGATCATTAAAATAATGATATCAGAAAACAATATTGAAAAGATGAAATTATAATATTGGACATAAAAGAATATGCATACAACATCTTCACAATCTGATTCATCATCAATTTCAGGTCTAATTTTTCCAAAAGGGCGCGGGAAAGCTTGCAGGTGGCCGATCCTTTAGATCCAGCATACATTAAGCTGCAAAAGAGGTTGGACCATTAACTTGATCCAAATCAACAATCCCAGGTTCATTCTATCTCATATTTTTCTCGTTTTGTATTCCTATCATTCTCAGAATCAAAATCAACCATTCATACCCATAACCATTTCATAGAATTCAAGTTAACAGTTGAATATAATAATTTCAACTCAACCATTTGTTAACAAATTAAGAACAATATGAAGATAATCGTTTCTGTCACTGCAGAATGTCTCTGTCATTTCCAACAAGACAATAATCCATCAAAATCAGGTATACTCAATCATTTGTTTCCACATTTGATAAAGTGTAAACAAACCCTAAGAGTATTCCACTTTCTCATGGTTAAAAAGTTTTAGACATGCTCAGATCGGCTTGTGGAAAAAAAAATCTGCACTGTTTAACCATTATGGTATATTAAATAAAAATAGAAATGATACATGAATAGTTTTACATTCAGGAGAATGTGAATAAACATACAAAATTGTTTCCAACGATCGAGTCAAACCCTAATAACATCAAAGTGCAAGAATTGTTTCAGGAATTATTACGTGAGTTTTGGCACAGTCATACGTTTAAAAGAAATGTTATAATGGTTCCAAATTCACAAGCAGTCAAAGCAAAACCTGAGCTTATTTTAATCCATTCACACAATGTAAAGACTTATTTCCAACAACATGTAATAGATTATGTTTTACCAACAGGCTGGGCTGTCCTAGAGAGACTTTCCGAATGAATAGCCTTTCCATAAGCGTGCAACAGATATGTAGACTGTAACTCTCAAAGAAACAATCATTTGATGATATAATTTTCTGGCCAAAAACCCATAAAAACGAAATAATTTTACATGGAATCAGACATGGATATAGTTTCTTTATCGAATGCGGACAAATTGGGATTGTTTATCACTAGCCCAGTATGTAAAATACAATTTCCCTCAGATTTGGATCTGTGCTTCTCGGAAACAAATCGTATTGAGCTCGATGGGCGTGCAAAGAAACTAATTTCCCCGATACAAGGCACTATAATTGGGGCATTTGACCATAAACTCATCACATAATACAAATATGGGTTTGAGAAAACCTCAAAAAACCTAAATTCATCAAAATAGAGGAAGACAAGCTTAGATAAAACCTCTGAAACAACTCTTCTTTCACATTTGGGTTGACTTGCAAATATCCCGTTATAGATTACATAAATGACCAGATATAAAAACAAGAAAAATACATGAAAACAAAATCTGGGAGTTTCCATAGTCATTTAGCAACAAACTGTAACTCTAAATTTTAGTATGAAGAAATGAATTCTCAATCTGGAATTAAGGCAAGTCATTATCTTTTGTACTGTGCAATCAAGAATTAACCAAAAATAAGAAGCTTGCCAGCACATCAACATCAAAGATGAAATTAACAGTCATTTTTATTATATGAAATGATTATTAAGTTGAAAAACAGAGTTGCACTTACCAATAATTTACTATTATAAACTGGCTAGACCAAATCACCACGTGAATTCCCATATTGACCAGACTAAGCTCTTCTATACAGCATTCGAACTAGTTCCCTTTTCAAATCAAACCCTAAATGTGTTACGCAGACCAGAATCATGGAAACATAAACTCAGAAATAAAACCGAGCTTACTGCATGAACCATATTGAGAAATACTCAATCTAAACCGTAAGATTCAACGTGAGCCCTCAAACTTTCCATACTCAGCTATCATAGTAGAATGTTGCTAAAATTTCACAATACAGAGTTGATAGAAACCCCAGATGTTGCAAATAGAAACGATATGATAAAACCCTCGGTTGATTTTAGAGCACCAAGACTCGACCAACCATACGATTGGTATGATGCCAAAATTCCAGTTCTAAGCAACTCCTCTTCAAAACCCGAGCTGGAAGCATGATGGTGGCTTAGATTTGAATCAACAACAGCTCTCTCAACCCCATAATCACCAAAGCAAGCACAACTTAATAGGCCCGAATCAAACACTAGTAGAAACAAAAAATGTGTGCGCTCTTTGACTGTCCATTGCTCTCAACCCGAAGCATATGTCAAGACCTTGTCTTGGAGGCAACTTAGAAATTTCAAGAATGCTCAACAAGATCATAATGGAACTTTCCTTCTACAAACCTAGATCCGGAACAAGACGCGGCCAAAACAGTCTCTGGCAATGAAATCTTATTCAGCATTGCTCTAATGCCATGACAGAAACAGAGATCTGCATATTTCCATACTCGAAAATGAGAAATGGGTGAGTCAAAAGCCTATACAATGGAATGACCATTATGAGGTTTTCAAAACACATAATTTCCTGTCACATACATCATGTGGTGCGTACTGAGAGTACCATACCTCCATTAAATAACTTCATGTTGTAGCACAGATGGCATTGAAGTAGTTCATAAGGTGACATCTCATGAGATTGTATCATTATGAAGATCTAAACATGTCATCTCTTCAATGTTCTAAGTCACGTCGAATAATCATTCATAGGAAATATCAATTGGAAACAAGAATTTATTTGTCCAGCAGCTAAAACAAATCGAAATGAAATGAAAAATCCATAAAGTCAAGGAATCAAAGGATAAATAAAAAGGAATGTCAAGACTATAGGGTAACGATAAAATGGTAAAGTATTCATAGTGTTTAGTCATCATAATAGAACTTTAGTGAGAAAATCATGCAACACTTTAACATAATTGCTAGATATACATCTATGATTTCTTCCTTTCTCTGTTAGGTTTCATTATTCAAATCTTTGATCAAGCTTGTGATTGTGCTATGCAATTTCCATGTTCTACCAGTCTTCAGTGAAGGACTGATCATCCTTCGGTTAAGACACGTTTTGAACGATTTTTTGAAATTTTTATCTTTTCAATGATAAAAATTTATTTACAGGAGTCAAAAGAAAATAGTTATAAAGTCAAAACCAAAAGAATAATGAAAAATACCAAGGACAAAGTCTTGTAAAGTAATTCTGTAGCAAAAAATTATAGAAACAATATCTGTAGCTAGAGAGATTCAGAATTTTTCAAATTTTTTATTGGTGGGTTCCCTTTCCTTTGCAACTTGGAAAGGGATCTTGTTGGGAGGCCAACAAATGGCGACTTAACGGGATGAAGCAGTTATCTCTTAATGAACACACCATCTGATCAGATATCTTGAAGCAAGAAGAAAAGACTGCCTTCAAATTGGATTAAAGCTTTTAATACAGAAAACAGAAAATTGTGCCTTTTTTATAACACTAAAGGTCAGACTATGCTTGATTTCAAGTCTTTTATGATTATCCAAAGATTACTTTCAAAAATAGCATGAATTTTAGAGTTTTTCAGAGAATTCAAAACTCGAAAAGAAATTATCTCTGGGAATTCAAACAACTTCTGATAACTAACCAGTATTAATAGATTTAGTCCCAATACTACAGTTCTATCCCTTCAGCCAGCAGGCGTCCATAGCCTCGAAAGGGTTAACTTTTAACCGTCAATCCCAACATTCTTGTCCCAAGATAAAATTTCAACATATGAGCATTTAGGACTTCTGAATTTATTAAGGGTAAGCAGCATTGGAAACTCTTTACGAGTATGGGATGACTTATTGATTCTTATAGTTTTGTACAAATATGGTACTTATGATTTGGAATCCAAATTGGTCACAGATGGAGCCACTCCAGCCAGCAGGCGTCCATAGCCTCGAAAGGGACCATCTTTTAACCCTTTTACCTAATGGCTTATATCCCTGGACAAATAAATTGAAGAAGGTTTCATACCCAAAATCTTGAGTGCTAATCTATTTAAAGATCTGCATCTTATAATGGGGGAACGTATCTGGAAAATCTTTACGAGTAGGATAGCGTAAAGGACTTAGAGATTACTGGTTTCATTTCTAACTTTCAATTGTTTTCCCAAGGATGATTTCTGACTGAGTAATGATATTCCTAGTAAGGACGAATTCATGATCTATTAATTTCAGCAAATCTGGGGATAATGATAAAATAAATAAAACATAATCTTAGTCTTTGCCTAGTATCTTTCTTTTCTTTTACAACATTTTCCGTTTCTTGTGTAGATTTTTCAAATATGAAATGAAGACATTTTTCTAACAGCTTGACTCTTTTCTGCAATCAGATTGTGAGATTGTGACCTAGACAGCTTCCCACAATTTTAAGATTTTCTGGTTTTGACTAAAACAAAAGCAAAAATACAACAGAAAAGAAAAGAAAAGAAAATCAATCAAATATTTACAAATGTACAGTATGTGCAAAAAGTTTACTTTCAGCAGGTTACTGAAAGTAAGTTTGCCATTCACTGGATAAGTTCAGAATCACCCACTAGTATTTGCTTATTAAAAATAACTAAGACCAAATGTAAATCAAAGTCTCTTAATCATACGACTAACTTATAGAAAAGTTAGCAATGACAATGCTTGTTTTCTTAATAAATCATGAGGGGTTTGATTTAACCAGGTCTTATTTGAAAAGAAAGAAAGAAGACTTATAAAAGGCCAACTATAGTTTTGCAGTTATGAGATCGAAAATCTTCATTCAAGACATTCCATATCAAAGTTTTATAACTTTACAATTAATAACATGACTGGGACATGAATGTTTTTTTTTTTGAAAAATGAAAGTAAAGAAAAACAAAAATGAGAGAGGGTAAGGAATACATCCCTGCATATGTTCGTGGCCATCTCATTTTCAGCTTCGATACTTATGTTATCTTCATACCTGCATTTATTGAAATACAAACATAAATCAATCGAAATTATAAACCTAATCTAAACTAATAAAATATATACAAATTAAGTAAACACGTATTTCCAATGAAGCCATCGTGTAACTTGAAACCTACCAAAGAAAACAAGTCACGAATGAGTATTGAAAATTGGAATACATCAAAATGAAGAAAAGAAATTAAATCAAATTTTGTATGTACAAAGCATGAAAGATGACATGGAAACCTTTTGATAAATGATTCCTCCCACCATGTATAAATCGGATCATAAAAATCGAGTTGAGGGAAAATAGATTCCTCATGAGAATCATGACTAAGAAGGAGCTTATCAGGAATATGATTCAAAATTCGTGAAAAGGATTCGGTAAAAAATGTATCTTTTGACACAATATCATCATGACTAAATTTAAAAAGAAAAAAATGATGTTTGGGTATTATTTTGAAATCAAGTACGTCATTGTGTCTTTTAATGTGAAGATTAAAATTAATGACATTGGCTTCAGATATAATTATCATGCTGTAATGAAGAAAATCAATGTTCAACACATCATGAATAAATTGTACATCCCTTTCAATATTACAAACTAAATCATGATCCTTACTGACAAAAGATGAAATAGATGAATATACATGAGTCTGATAAGTGACAATAGTAGAAAAATCATGATCTTCTTCATGACAAATTTGAAATAAATCATAATGGATACCAATGTGTCCTTCATCTTCCAAAAATGTATTCCTTTGTATCCTATCCAAATCTGACCATAATGAAATATTCCTTAGATAATCATTAACATGTAAATGTAATTTATGATCAGCAAAAACATCAGGATACAAACAATAGTAAGATTCAGAGTATAAAAAATTAAATGCTTCTATGTTGATATGATTTGTTTCATTGACTGCTTTAACAGAGACATCATTAGTAAAACTCTGATCTAATGAATTTTGTGAAGAAATGAAAGGAACTAACTCATCATGAGAGGAAGATGACGAAATTATATCATCACTAGTACATTTAGTTGAAGAATCAAGAATTTTTGGGTTATCTTCCATTGTCTTGTGAACAACAAGAGTTTCAAAATTATCACTTAATGTAAAAGTTGAAACATCATCTTTATTCTCTTGTTCTTGAAATTTCTTATCAGAAGATTCTGTGATTTGTTCATTTTCAACAATTTCATTTTCAGCAGTGGAATTAGTAAAAATAGATTCTAAATCATTTTCAACTGATGAACTAACATGCATGCTATCTATTGCAGATTTTTCATTCTTTTCCAAATCATGAAAATCTGAGAGAGAGATAAGATAGAGAAACCAATCCATTTTGTCTTTTTCGGAAAGCTGGTGTCTTTCATGAAACCTGCAACATATTAACATGAATCTGGAAAGGAAATCAGCAAGAGATTCATCTTTATGTCTACGAAGATTTTCTAACTCAAATCCAAGTTTCTTATAGCTATAATCCTCATGAGCATTAAGGAATAGTGTCGTAAAATGTTTCCATGAATGAATGGATTTTGCTGGCAAGAACTTAAACCAACTAAGAATTCTTCATGTGAAAGTAGCTGCAAAAAGTCTCCATTTCTCAACCTCATCAAATAGATCTATGAAATCACAAAAAAAATTAAAATATGAAAGTTGATGAGAAGCAGAATTCTTACCTTCTCCATTGAAGCTCAGTCGTCGCAAGAAATTAGATATCTCTGGAGAAAAGCTTTCACCCGATGTAGAAAAAATGAAAGCATGATATAAAATAGTGATATCAGTCATTTCAAAAAATAAAAATAAATGAAATAAAAGACCAAACAACTCAAAATGGCCTTCTTGCTGATCAGGCCCTCCTTCTAGCGCCATTGTTGACGGGCCGAATTGGCATGAGTGTCAACCAAGAGACAACCCGATCCAAGAGTTTTCGAGATGCTCTCAGTTGTTAGGTAGCTATCCCTGACGGGATTAAGGCCCCGTTTCCTTCCCTTAATTAATCCCAGCTACAGGAGAAGGCTTCCAAAGGAAAAAACTAAACTACTGTATGTTAATTAGATCTACGCTATACCTACGAATGTACGAATAAAACTAATTGATCTGATTGCTAATTAATTGATATATTACAAAATTAATCACTGAAAATTAATATACTCAATCAATTAATTCATAATACAAGAATAAATAGTTAACTGATATTAACATGCTCAATGAATTACAAAGAGGAATACATTATAAACACATGTACACTAATCACAAAATCAGAATTTTTTTTTAACAGTGGTATAAATATAGAAATCTGACTCAATCGATTTTAATAAAATAATTAAAAGAAAACTATTAACCTACTCTAAATCCTATCCTGATCAGGAGCATAGAAAAACATTAACCTGGAATCAAATTGCCAATAAGGCTACTGTGCTAATAATCTCGAAATTATCCAAAGGAAATTCAGAATATAAACAAGATCACACAGTAAACATGTATATCACATATATTTGATTACAATATCAAATTTACAACATGACATATATTAGCAAATCAAAACCAGTGTAAATCGATAGATTAAATATGATGTATTTGCAAAATTCATCAAAGGAATTGTGACAAAACATAAATACTGCAGAAAAAATTACAAGGTCTAACAATATCATAAATACATTTGCGTAGTAAAAACACGGTAAATATATATATAGATATCACTAGTGAAGAGTACTGTAGTTGTTGACAAAAAATTGCCTCAAGTCACAGAAAATAATTACAGTGATCTTGTCATGTCTTTTCTCCCACTATTGACCCCCTTTAGTCTTCCCAAAGAATTGTTTAAATAGTCTTTCTTGGGAAGAGATGAGTCATTAACAAATCATGCTGAATATAGAAATGTTTTGCAAAAATTAAGGGATAGAGATACTTTAGGAGAACATAGCTCTAAAAGGACACCTATGAATTTGACTTTTCACAAATTCACTCAAAATATGAACATTGAATATTTTCATCATACGAGTCACAACTGCTTCCTCCATTCCAGCCACAAGTGCTCCATATGCTCATCTATTCCAGAATCCTCGAATCAGCCTGTTTGATCATTAAAATAATGATATCAGAAAACAATATTGAAAAGATGAAATTATAATATTGGACATAAAAGAATATGCATACAACATCTTCACAATCTGATTCATCATCAATTTCAGGTCTAATTTTTCCAAAAGGTTGGGGGAAAGCTTGCAGGTGGCCGATCCTTTAGATCCAGCATAGATTAAGATGCAAAAGAGGTTGGACCATTAACTTGATCCAAATAAACAAACTCAGGTTCATTCTATCTCAGATTTTTCTGGTTTTGTATTCCTATCATTCTCAGAATCAAAATCAACCATTCATACCGATAACCATTTCATAGAATTCAAGTTAACAGTTGAATATAATAATTTCAACTCAACCATTTGTTAACAAAGTAAGAACAATATGAAGATAATCGTTTCTGTCACTGCAGAATGTCTCTGTCATTTCCAACAAGACAGTAATCCATCAAAATCAGGTATAATCAATCATTTGTTTCTAGATTTGATAAAGTGTAAACAAACCCTAAGAGTATTCCACTTTCTCATGGTTAAAAAGTTTTAGACATGCTCAGATCGACTTGTGGAAAAAAAATTCTGCACTGTTTAACCATTATGGTATATTCAAAAAAAATAGAAATGATACATGAATAGTTTTACATTCAGGAGAATCTGAATAATCATACAAAATTGTTTCCAACGGTCGAGTCAAACCCTAATAACATCAAAGGGAAAGAATTCTTTCAGGAATTATTACATGAGTTTTGGCACAGTCATACGTTTAAAAGAAATGTTATAATGGTTCCAAATTCACAAGCAGTCAGAGCAAAACCTGAGCTTATTTTAATCCGTTCAGACAATGTAAAGACTTATTTCCAACAACGTGGAATAGATTATGTTTTACCAATAGACTGGGCTGTCCTAGAGAGACTTTCCGAATGAATAGCCTTTCCATAAGCGTGCAATAGATATGTAGACTGTAACTCTCAAAGAAACAATCATTTGATGATATAATTTTCTGGCCAAAAACCCATAAAAACGAAATAATTTTACATGGAATCAGACATGGATATAGTTTCTTTATCGAATGCGGGAAAATTGGGATTGTTTATCACTAGCCCAGTATGTAAAATACAATTTCCCTCAGATTCAGATCTGTGCTTCTCAGAAACAAATCGTATTGAGCTCAACGGGCGTGCAAAGAAACTATTTTCCCCGATACAAGGCACTATAATTGGGGCATTTGACAATAAACTCATCACATAATACAAAGATGGGTTTGAGAAAACCTCAAAAAACCTAAATTCATCAAAATAGAGGAAGACGAGCTTAGATAAAACCTCTGAAACATCTCTTCTTTCGCATTTGGGTTGACTCGCAAATATCCCGTTACAAATTACATAAATGACCAGATATAAAAACAAGAAAAATACATGAAAACAAAATCTGGGAGTTTCCATAGTCATTTAGCAACAAACTGTAACTCTAAATTTTAGTATGAAGAAATGAATTCTCAATCTGGAATTAAGGCAAGTCGTTATCTTTTGTACTGTGCAATCAAGACTTAACCAAAAACAAGAAGCTTGCTAGTACATCAACATCAAAGATGAAATTCACAGTCATTTTTATTATATGAAATGATTATTAAGTTGAAAAACAGAGCTGCACTTACCAATAATTCGCTATTATAAACTGGCCAGACCAAATCACCAGGTGAATTCCCAGAATGCCCAGACCAAGCTCTTCTATATAGCATTCGAACTAGTTCCCTTTTCAAATCAAACCCTAAATGTGTTACGCAGACCAGAATCATGGAAACATAAACTTAGAAATAAAATCGAGCTTACTGCATGAACCATATTGAGAAATACTCAATCTAAACCGTAAGAGTCAACGTGAGCCCTCAAACTTTCCATACTCAGCTATCATAGCAGAATGTTGCTAAAATTTCACAATACAGAGTTGATAGAAACCCCAGATGTTGCAAATAGAAACGATATGATAAAACCCTCGCTTGATTTTAGAGCACCAAGACTTGACCAACCATACGATTGGTGTGATGCCGAAATTCCGGTTCTAAGCAACTCCTCTTCAAAACCCGAGCTGGAAGCGTGATGGTGGCTTATATTTGAGTCAACAACAGCTCTCTCGACCCCATAATCACCAAAGCAAGCACAAATTAATAGGCCCAAATCAGACACTAGTAGAAACAAAAAAATATGTGCGCTCTTTGACTGTCCATTGCTCTCAACCCGAAGCATATGTCAAGACCTTGTCTTGGAGGCAACTTAGAAATTTCAAGAATGCTCGACATGATCATAATGGAACTTTCCTTCTACAAACCTAGATTCGGAACAAGATGCGGCCAAAACAGTCTCTGGCAATGAAATCTTATTCAGCATTGCTCTAATGCCATGACAGAAACAGAGATCTGCATATTTCCATACTCAAAAATGAGAAATGGGTGAGTCAAAAGCCTATACAATGGAATGACCATTATGAGGTTTTCGAAACACATAATTTCATGTCACATACATCATGTGGTGCGTACTAAGAGTACCATACCTCCATTAAATAACTTCATGTTGTAGCACAGATGGCATTGAAGTAGTTAATAAGGTGACATCTCATGAGATTGTATCATTATGAAGATCTAAACGTATCATCTCTTCAATGTTCTAAGTCATGTCGAATAATCATTCATAGGAAATATCAATTGGAAACAATAATTTATTTGTCCAACAGCTAAAACAAATCGAAATAAAATGAAAAATCCATAAAGTCAAGAAATCAAAGGATAAATAAAAAGGAATGTCAAGATTATAGGCTAACGATAAAATGGTAAAGTATTCATAGTGTTTAGTCATCATAATAGAACTTTAGTGAGAAAATCATGCAATACTTTAACATAATTGCTAGATATACATCTATGATTTGACTTCCTTTCTCTCTTAGGTTTCATTATTCAAATCTTTGATAATGCTTGTGATTGTGCTATGCAATTTCCATGTTCTACCAATCTTCAGTGAAGGACTGATCATCCTTTGGTTAAGACATGTTTTGAACGATTTTTTGAAATTTTTATCTTTTCAATGATAAAAATTTATTTACAGGAGTCAAAAGAAAATAATTATAAAGTCAAAACCAAAAGAATAATGAAAAATACCAAGGACAAAGTCTTGTAAAGTAATTCTGTAGCTAAAAGTTATAGAAACAAAATCTGTAGCTACAGAGATTCAGAATTTTTCAAATTTTTTACTGGTGGGTTCCCTTTCCTTTGCAACTTGGAAAGGGATCTTGTTGGGAGGCCAACAGTAGGGTTTCCATTGTTTCTCAATAATATATAATCCTTCGAGTCTCATTGTAACACAAAGTTCAGACGCATATAGCCACCACATCTCTTCTCAGAGATAAGCTACCAGCACTCTAGCTAGTTTATTTTCATTCTGTATGTAAACCAGTTTCAGTTATTGATTAATGAAATGAAGTGTTATTTCTGCTACATATTTGTTTCTATAGTTATTTGTGTATTCTGCTGCCTTCCTGCATAAATATGAATCAGGGTCGCCAACTTATTCCTTGATCTTGAAGAAACCTCTCAGCTTATATATATATGTTTACTGGTCAGAGTGCATAGCCTCCAAGTGGCATATTTATATATTAATTTGATGGGAACTTAAGTATGTATCTTGAATTTTACATGAAATAACTATAGATATTCATACTTACATCATCCCAACTTTGATGTACCTTAAGGGTATGATAATAAGATATAAAATCAACTTGGGTGAAGGTATTCCAGTAGGGCAGAGTAAAGATACTTCTTTATGGTTCAAAGAGAGAGTTATATTTTAATGAAATGGATATAGTTTATATGTATGTAGGGTAGATACTTAGTGTGTTAGGGTTTTTAGAACACAATGCGTCTCTTTGGTTTGTGTTATAGGTTATCTATTGACGAGCAACAACACAGCACTAGCCCTGCATAGGTTAGTGCTTACATGACAATAAAAGAAGGAATAAGTAAAGGAAACTTTTCGGTCTTGAGATTTCACTTGGTTACAATCAATATTTATTTGTTATATGTTACATAAAGAATTGGTAATTGATCCTTTTGGATTCAATGAATCACTTAACCAAGAACCCCTAGTTGTATTGGTAAATAGTTTCGATAAACTCTCGGTGAGAAAGTCTACAGGAAGAAACATAAAGAGTATGTCAACATTGATGTTGCGGATTGTAATCCTTTTACTGAAATAATGTCACACGATGTGACCTTTTGGTGGACGTAACCCATGGACTGGGTGAACCACGTATATTTGGCCTATTTTTTCTTATTTGTACATCTTATGTATTTCATCTATGTTTTATTTGATATTGTGTTTTATGTGAGATTGTGTTTTGCTTGATATTGAGATACATAAAATGTTTCTATTTTAGTGAGATTGTGTATAGCTACATGAATGCAAACAATGTTTGAATGCACTACGGAATAGCGATGGCATTATGGAACTAATAACTAGTCTCTTAAAGTGTTTACTATCTGGTATGAAACAATAGAATGAGTCATAATTAAGAAATGTAGCAATTCCGAAAGTAAAATTTGGATTGTCCATATCATCCTTAAGGCAGGCCTTAATGGAGTTGTTACTTATAACTCACATGACCTTACTGTTGATAAAAACATAAAGGTAGAAATTAAAATTGGTTTAGATTTCAAGAATTTATATCCATGGTGTTGATTGGTTAAAATTCTATTATGTGACTACATTCTCACGAGTTTAACATGGTTGTCTTTTTGGTTATATTAAAAGAAAAATTACTTCATTTTTGGAGATTTTACATTGGGTAAAACTAGTTTATTACAATTTTAAGGTAGGATTTAGGCTAATTTTTAAATTATATTTACAAAAATACAATTGTTATATTAACATAAAAAGTTGTTATATTAACATTAAAAGAATTTACAAGCCAATTTTATTTTTTGAGTAAACATAAATTGATTGTTTTTATATAATTATTATTAGTCTAAATGTGGAGAATAAAATACCTTAATAAATATAATGCTTAAAATTATACCTTAATAAATATAATGCTTAAAATTGGATGGAAGGTGATATATTCGAGTTAGACCTTTATTTTAAAATACAATAAAAAAATTACACTTGGGATGAGTCACTCTAGTCATAGGGACGCCGAGGTTGGTATTCATCATTTTTATTTTAAAACATAGTCAATAATAACAATTTCGGATATGTACAATTTGGGGATGGGTCGTTCTCCTCATCAAGTCGCCTGGGGTATTTCAAACTTAATTAACGGCTTTTCTCATTGTGTTGTTGCGATTTGTGGAAACGTGGTCGCTGGTTTCAATATATACTGAAATAAATGTTCACACAAATGCATCCTGTGTGCTTTCAATGGCAACTGGCTTCCACACATATCAAGAAGTTGGAAGGGTATCCTATGGGTAAAGGATGGTATTTTTGGGTGATCTCTATGTCTAGGTATTAATTGACATTTCTTTCCAATCTTGGCATATTTTGTATTTGTCAGCGTTTCTCAGGTGTTGTTGCCATTTGTGGAAACGTGGTCTACATGTCCTTGCACTCGTTGAAATATATACTAATATTTGAGGTGTTCTTTCCATTTGTGGAAAAGTGGTCTACATGTCCTTGCACTTGTTGCAATATATATACTGATATATTTGAGTTAGACCTTAATTTTAAAGCACATTCAATAATTACAACTTGGATGAGTCACTCTCCTCATGGAGAGGCAGAGGTAGAGGTTGGCATTTAACATTTTAATTTTAAAACAATTTAGGATAATTACAATTTAGAGATGGGTCGTTCTCCAATGTGGTTGTCAATTGAGCTTTGGGTTCTGGTGAAGCGCAGATGGAATTTGACAGGTAAATGCTCGTCATGGACCAATTTACATCTCAAATACACTCAAATTTTACAGAGTTAGAATACATAAAACCTTTCATATTTTGATTGTTAAGGACAATTTTGACGGGTGTCCGCCATTTGAAATTCCTACCAAATGACTACGTGAAAGTTATTTTAGCCCTTGCAAAGGGTCTCCAAAAGTTGAAGAGCACATATTTTTAGTTTGCATGGTAATTAAAATTTTTATTTATTAGTTTTTAATTAATAGCCAACAAAACCAATAAATGGATTAAGTTTTAAATTTATATTTATTACTTTTTACTTTAAAGTAACATTTAAAACATCTACATCATAATCTGCAAGTAAAAAGTAACGTTACATCTTTCTCATAATCCATAGTAATTACAAGATGTTCCTCATATTGGGTTGTAGAGCACTTCTAGAGTCGAACAATGAATTATAATATCAAGATATTAAATAAGCCCATCTCCTAGTGCTAAGAATTAAATTATTGTACATTTTGAGAATAGTAAGACCCAACTTAAACAAATAAAATAATAAACCAACAAGGTTCTTGGTCAATAATATTTAAAATAAATAATAAAAAAATAATAAAAAATATAAAATTCAGTTAAAATATAAAATATTAAAAATCAAACTCTAATAATTCTTAGCAGGAGACATAATAGTAGGCTCCTGCCAGCACTTACGATAAAAGCCAAAGACAACTCCAACGCCTAGCTTTTTGGCCAAATTTTGATCAATTCCTGTCAAAATTGTTCACAATAATTAGTAGCCTCGTGCCAGCGCTTAGGATAAAATACAACTAAAACCCCGTGTTTTTTCTGGCCAAATTTTGATCAATTCCTGTCGAATTTGTTTTGGGAAATTGGTAATTCCTGTCAAATTTGTTCTTGAAAATTTGCTATTTCAGCCATAATGCAATTCTAGCAATATTAGTTTGCTCTCCCAGATTAAATACCCTATTTTAAAATTACCTGGATAACCAAAATTGCTGCCAATTGAGATTCTCAATAATTTTCTTACGCCTTATACTGCTCCACCTGCCAGTACTAATAGCAATCTAACGCCACCATTTTCTTTGAAACTGAAGAAGAACCCATTATCAGTTGTGCCTTTGAACAGGAATCATTATCATCTGCCTTTGGAATTTAAAAAGGCCACCAGTTGATGCCACCAGTGCCACCAGTTCGACTTTTGAGCGTACCGATCAATTCTGGTTTTCCATTTTCATGATCATTGTTCAAAGAAGGCAGAGCAGTCTCCAACTCTTCAACTCTCTGATTTTGTTCATCCACCAAACGCCCAATTTTGTCCACTTCTTCTTGCAGGATTTCATTTCGTTGGCGAAGAGGATGTTCCGTCACCTTATGCCGCTCAATTAAATCCAGGCGCTGTTCACCTCCTTCATTCACCAGTAGCTCAAGGCTGTTCATTTTATTTTCCATTGTTGCAGTTTTGGCAAGCAAATTCTGAATCCTTTCTTTTGATTCTTTCAACTCGCATTGCAAATCAAACTTTTCTGTTCTATATTTGTGCAGAACACTTGCATTTTTCTCCATCTCATCTTTCAAGTGAGCCAATTTCGCATTATACTCATTAAACTGCTACTTTAGAAACATTACTTCAGTGCTTAGCTCCCTATTTTTCTGATCCAATAATTTTCTTTAATTAACTACCGAACCAACGTTTGTTTGCACCTCTGCAACATTGTTCTCCATATTTTCTTCTTGCCCATTGATTAGCTCTTCTAATTGTTCATTGATACGCACCTCGGAGGAAATATTATTATTTTCTAACCGTGAAATTCTGTTCCGCGTGCGCAGAAGCATATTGTTGCCCACCTTATTGAAGAAAGAAGCCCAGAGACGCATTATGATTTGCGTGAGTTTGTGTAAAACAGGAGCACTTTCTTGTAGTCGTGACGTGTTGACAACTTCTTTGTCGGTGATTTTATCATTTTCTAACACTGAAATTCCTTTCTGCGTGTCTTTGCCCGTCATGTTGCCCATCTTGTTGTAGAAGAGAGAAATTCAAACTAAAAAATTCGATCCTTTTCTTGTCTTCTTGCAAATCCGATGACGCGACTTATTTTTCTTTCTCCTCGCTTTGTTTTCTAACAAATTCGATGGAAAGTAGTTACAAATCCAATGGTTTTTTTTACTGTCTCACGACAAGCATGAGCTTGCATATGAGTTCAACTATTGTCTGGATTGTGGGGGCTGTCCTATTTGTTATGAGCATCTTCTCTTTCATGTTGAAGAAATGAACTATAGGGTCACTAATTCTCTACATGGTTTGTGGGGGCTGTCTTTTTATGGAAAGGGTTTTCACGAAATGCATTGTCATATTATCTAGTCTTTTATCAGTTTCTCTACTCCACTGTTTATGTTTATAAGTATGATTTTGTTGTCATATTTATAGTTGATGACTTCTACATGGTATCCATTGAGATCCACCATACTTTCAAGGAAACAATCTATAGTGGCTTTAGAGCCATCAAGAAGGTTAAGAGAGCATCAATGTCCATTAAACATTTTTGTGGAGCATTCCATTGGGATCCACCATTTCTTAAAGCAAACCTTTTATAGTTCCTTGGGAGCCGTCACTAAGTTCATTAGAGCATCAATATCCCTTCAAAATTTATTTGGAGGATTTCAACATCCATAGTGTTAACACGAGGTTTAAGGGGTTAACTCCCAATATTTAATTTATGGTGGGAACATGCCTATCGAAGCCCATCGTTTTAGATCAATTCCCTTTAAATGGTTGTGATGTTTCGACCTACTAAAGCAAAGGGTTATTAGGATATTTATGTGGGCTAAATTATATTTCCTTCCTATTGAGTTTTGGAAGAAAGAGATTTTTAGGGTTACAAACTACAAGTTGGGTATCTTCATAAAAACATATATGGTTGCTATGAATTCCTCCAATTGAGTGGTGGTGAAAATTAGTGTCAAAATAGATCTCATGGAGGGAATTCTAGAGGGTATTAGTTTTGTTGTGGGTGATAAGGAATTTTGAAAATTTTGGATGTATCTTTCAATTGTTCATAATACAAATATTATAGCCATCTTAAATTTAATTTCTTTAGGAAGAATTTAGGTCAAACAAATGGTAATATGCACTTACAAAATTCCCCCTAGTCTCTCTAAAAAAAGTAGTTCAATAACACAAGGGAAAGAGGAAATTGGAGGATATTGGCACTTCAAAAGGTAATTGTAATATGGCTGGCCAATTCCATGAATCCCAACTAAAATTGAGTGTATTGATGGTGTGACTCCACTCTTTCCCTCTTTAAATGGTTGTGATGTTTTTACTTAATAAAGTAAAGTGATACTAGGATACAAATTTTGGTTTATATCGCCTTTCCTTATTGAGATTTTGAAGCAGAAAATTCTAAGGGTTTATATCATAAGTTGGATATCTTCTTGAAAATGTATATAGTTGCTATGAAACCTTTCAATCGAGTGGTGGAAAAAATTATGTGAAAATAATTTTGTAGAGGGTCTTCTAAAGGGCATAATTAGCTTCACTATGGGTGATAAGGAGTTCTAGCAAATTTTGGACTACAAAAATGTACCTTTCAATTGTTTATATTGCAAATATTATGGACATATTAACATTTCTTTGAGTAGGAAAAATCCCAATCCAACAAATGGCGATATGAAATTGTCAAATGCTAGTTCAAGGTACAATAAAGTCTCTCTAGAAGGATTAACCAAAAAAATTTCCATAACCATAAAAGGGTTTTCATTTGTATCATAAAAGGGAAATGTTAACGGATTCTTAGATGGAACATTAGAGGAAATTTGGGGTCTAAAATGGGCCTTATAAGAAAACGTGCCAAAATAAGTTTTTGTGAGTTGGAATTCAAGAACCAATAGAATTTTAATAAAATGAGTCAACCATAATGGTTGAATTGACATATTTGTCATTAAAAAAAACTATTTTTTTTGTTTGTATTTTTGACATATCCCATTGTGTTTTTACTCAAATTTTGATCGGGAGAGCTCATTGGATGGGGAATTTTATTCTGCATCCAACGAGTAGTTTTTTTTCCTTTCTTCCTCTAAAATTAATCAATATTATTTTATTATTTTAACTATTATTTTATTATTTTCCTTAGGAGGCCCATTTTAGACCCCAAAATTACTCTAATGTGTACCACATCACATCACTTCAAGTATATATGTAAACAACAAATGTTTCTAATAGGTAGTGGGCTAAAACATTTTTATTGATCAAATAATGATAGCATGAAAGAAATTAGTTTTTTCATGGAAATCCAACGAGATGTGTAACGTCCCCAAAGATTGAAAAAAATAAAAAATTATAGGCTAGTAAAACCTACTAAACGGAACATTATTAAACTTGCGGAATATAAAGTACACTAGTTGTACCACTGTTTGGTTGTAAGTTGTTCTTATGTTCTATCATCATTGTTTGAGTTATACATATTGCTGTGTTTTAATTGCGATGTCGTAATGTTGATTACTAATTTGATTCTTATAGTTATACATTGTCGTATATGCGTCGTTACTTGATTATATGCTGTTGATTGCATGGGTAAACCCGGGTTAACTATAATCAACCCACAACACCCCTAGCTCACTGGCCCTTTCGGCGACAGACCGCACAGCGGCTTGAAGTCTCACCCAAAGTGATTCTAATGGGTTGGCCAAGGACTCAAGAATCTTGGACCAGGTTCCGTGGCAATCCTACTGGTGGGTCGCAGCTCTCCTAGCTGCGAGATCTCTTTCCTGCGAGCCGCGTGATCCTCCGCTCGCGATGCGCGGTCTATTCCCCACTCGCGGCCCTTCTAACCGCGGTGTCCCTACCCTTGCGCACGTCGTGCTGATTCTTCTGCCTCACAATAGTCCCAATCTCATTGCATCGCCGCACCCTGTGCGACACGTAACTCCTGCTCAACTCTAAGTCCTCAACCTACCGTATCATGCACCACAGCTCCTCTGTCGGTGCGGTATCTCCTTCTTGCAATACCCTCCTCCTGCGGCTTAGTGCACCTAGCTTTGTTCGTGTCGACGCGCAAGAACTGATGCCCAGACTGCCTTACTGTGCTTAACTAACTATCTAAGGCAAGCATAAATAAGTCCTTCTACGACGTGCCAAGGATTTCAACTTATATTTATCTTCCTGTAGTGCTGTAACTAAACAACTCATTCATTCATTAACTGTAAACAAATTGCATAACATAACTGACGGATGCAGCAAATAAACACAATACACAAATCAGTCACAGAACACAGGATTTTAACGTGGTTCGCCCCCAAGATGGGAGTTACGTCCACAGAACTGTGCTTCTCTATTATAGCTTAAGGGAAGGCAAACACAGTTCTACTGCACCTCATATGCAGCTCAAGATCTTCTCTCTTAGATCTCTCTCCTCTCTATATTGTTCTCTTACAATATACTCTTCCCTCTCAATCAATCCCTATGGATCGTTACATGCATGCGCTATAAGCCAGCTACTGGTTTCAGTAAGATTGCTACAGCTAAGACCAGAACCAGAGCTTGGCTTTTACAACAGTATACTTATCCTTATTTCCTATTTCGATCATGACTGTCTAACTGTCTAACCAACTAGCTAACCCTTTTCAATACAAAATTACATTCTTTTATAAGCAGCCCGAAGGTCTTGCATTTACAACATTGTGGGCCTGTCCCAACAGTAACCCAAACCCTAATTAGTGACAGTCGGTCATCTCTGTCCTTGAGGTAGCCGCTTCCCATCACACCACAGCTCTCTGCAGTCTTCCATGCTTCCCGACACTGACCATGGGTACTATGCACCGCTTCTCATCTCTGTCCTTCGTCTTCAATGCTTGAGCCTCGTTGCTCCTTCTTCTTTATGAGGGTCGCTGAGCCCTCCTATCTTCCACTGCTGCCTTCAATGCAGTGGGTGAGCTCTCCTTTCTCTGCCGCTCAGGTACCGTTGCCTTTATCTGACTTTCCTATCTCAAAAAGTCATGGTTTCCAGCTCTGCTCTGCAGCTGGAACCGTGCTACGGCGTTGTAGCTCAGTCTTATCTTCTTTCCGCCAAAACTTATCTTTCTGCCAAAACTTATCTTTCCGCCAAAACTAGCAGCTTATTCTATAGCTGCGGGACCCTGCTCCAATAGTCCCCTAACACTTACTTGTGGCTCGCCCTCTAGCCACTACCAGCGGGCTTCTCCTGCCATAGCTTCTCCTTCGCCTCCTGCGAAGTCCTCTGCAACTTCTGCCGAAGTCCTTCGACTTCGTTCTTCATTACCTCGACACGTTCTCTTGGAATTTCGGTAACTTAGTTCGCTAGGATCTCTTATCCTTTCTGCCCATAGTCACGGTTTCTCTCTCTTCGCTCGTTCTCCTTTGAGAACGCTCTAGTGTTTGAGAAGTGCTCCACAGATATCCTTTCCTTTTTATCTGGGTTAGAAATTTTATCACAAGGAAAATCTGTATCTTCCATCCTTTTCAAACATTTCATTCAGTCTGGAGCTATGTGTATGGAAGAGAAGCAAACCATGAGCTCTGGTCTGAGAACAAGCCTTTGTTCTCGTTCTGGAATTGTCCCCTCCGCTGGGTTTGGAGTCCTCTTCCACTTCTCTTCTCTTCGAAGTGCTCCAGGTCCAAATGCTACCTCCGATCCTCAGGTTTCTATTTCAGTACTTCCGCAATCTTTCGTGTTTCTCTTAGCTGATCAGATAGGTCAGCGACTTTCTCCCGTTCCCTTCTTTTTCTGATTTTTTCTTTCTTTCTGACAGGATATTTCTTCTCATTCTTCTGCTCTGCTTTCTTATCTTTAGTGATCGGCTTGGCATTCTTCTTCTCCTTAGCAGAGACTTTGGTGACAACTTCTACTTCTGGTGCTTGACTCCTCATCCTTAGCGGCTGTCTGTCCTGCAATGTCTCTAGTTTCACAACCTTGGGTGTCATTGCCATGGCGAACGCACGGCTAGTACGTTCTTTATAAACTTCTCTTCTATAGGTTCAGCCTCAGCCAGAATCCTCTTGGCTCAATACGTTGGGCGTACAGTGACTTCGAACTCTAGAAGTCATTGTACTCTGTAACTTAATTGGCTCTGCACAGGGGATACTTAGTACTGCCCTGTATAGCTCTCGAGATTTGGCAACTGTACCCTTCCTACTTGAAGGATGTCTGCTTTTATGCCGAAGGCATACTACCGGACGTAACGGTCATCCTGGGTCAAACCCATTGGTCGTCATAATTACTTGGACAAGACCCTACCCGTGTGCACACTTACTTAGTTCATTTGGAACTAAGGCACCTCTTTCATCTTGTTTGAAGATTTAACATAGCGACGAAGACTTATTTAAAGAGCACTGTATATCTTGATCTTTGATACTATACTTACTATTTGTTACTAATGTCTCTTACCAACTTATATTATAAAGAGGTAATCACTACTTCCATTATTTATTTAACATTGTTAAATTATCTATGTTGTACTTTCATTATGTATTTATATTTCATGTCTATTTTATTACACCTATTAACATAGCTCTTGTTCTATTGGAAGGTTATAACTTAGGTAAAAATCAAACCTGGGTCTTATCATAACATTGATACCATGGCATATTTCAGATGCCATGGTTACTAAGCATTAAGCTTAGGGTTGTGTCCTACCATGCCACTGGTTGTAAGTGTTGTCCCTTTCCACAGATGATAGTAGGTGTGTCCTATCATGCTAGTGATTGTAAGTGTTGTTCCTTTCCATAGATGATAGTAGGTGTGTCCTATAATGCTGGTGCTTGTAAGTGATGTGATTTCCATAGATGATAGTACGTGTGTCCTATCATGTTGGTGGTTGTAAGTGCTATTCCTTTTCACAGATGGTAGTAGGTGTGTCCTACCATGCTAGTGATTGTAAGAGCTCGGCCTTTTCACAGATGATAGTACGTGTGTCCTATCATGGTGGTGATTGTAAGTGCTCACCCTTTTCATAGATGAGAGTAGGTGTGTCTTATCATGCTGGGGAATGTAAGTGCTAGGCCTTTCTGACATGGTTCTTGGATGTGTTCCTCCCATGGTTGGATGTGAATGTTGGGTGTGCCTTTCTGACATGCTGTTGGATGTGTTCCTCTCATGGTCAGATGTAAGTGTTGGGTGGGCCATTCTTACTTAGGGTATGATATAAGTGCTAAAGAATACCTACATGGAGGCTAGGCCTAAAACCAGCATGAAAAAGGGTTGGCTCTGTAGTACTTCCTATGATGAGAAGAATCAAGAGATAGTGCCAGTGATGATGACCCACTGATGATCCAAATCGAGTGATGATCCACATCCAGTGATGATGATACAGATTGCGTGATGATCCAGATCCAGTGATGACAATCTAGCAGTGATGATCCAGATCCAGTGATGATCCAGATCTAGTGATGATGATCTAGATCCAGTGATGATGATCCAGATCGAGTGATGATCTAGATCCAGATGAAGATTACTTGAAGATGAAGATGACGAGAACTCGATGATGATCCAAATGATACAGAGAAGAAGACCTATGCTCATAAATTGTGTTGAGGGAATACCTTCCTAGTTAAGAGGGAATGTTGATGTATTTATAACTTGAAAATGTATTCACTTGTATATTTTATGTATTTTATCCTGATATTTATTACGAGAAGTATCTGTAATTTAATTGAGTCATGTCATGCCCTGATGTTCCTATCAGGAGATTCAATAATGTAAACAAGTCATGTAAAGTCACAGAGGGTAACCCTCCTTATTGATCAAGGGTTAAAGTCCCCACATTTGTGGGGCCCTAGGGTTATTAGACACTCCTAGAGAATTCAACCCTAGTGAGTTATTGTCAAGTTGGAAATTCGTATAAATAGAAAGTGAGCCTCTCCATTCAACATACATTCACTCACACTCAGTTGTAGCGCATAACTCAGAGAGAAGAAGTTGCCGGGACAAGAGAGAGAGAGACTACTGCTATCGGGAGATCATCTTACTATTTTTGGGGTTTTGATTTTGGTGTTGATTCTATCTCTGAGGAAGTTGTGGGGTTTTCTCCTTTATGGTTTGCCTGAGGAAAATATTTGTGTCTATTGTCTCTTGTGTTTTGATTACTATGCTTGTTATTCTCAGTTAAATATCCTAAGATAATGCTAGCTTAAAATAATAAAAACCAAACATTAACATGATGTTTAAGAGGTTCAATCACAATATTCAATTTATGGTGGGAACAATGCCTATGGAGGCCCATGGTTTTAGATCAATTCCCTTTAAATGGTTGTGATGTTTTGAACTACTAAAGCAAAGGGTTATTAGGATATTTATGTGGGTTAAATTATATTTTCTTCCTACTTAGTTTTGGAAGAAAGATTTTTTTTGGGTTACAAACTACAAATTGGGTATCTTCATGAAAACATATATGGTTGGTATGAATTATTTGAATTGCATAGTGGTGAAAATTAGTGTCAAAATAGATCTCCTAGAGGGTATTAGTTTTGTTGTGGGTGATAGGAATTTTGGAAAATTTTGGATGTACCTTTCAATTGTTTTTAATAAAAATATTATAACCATCTTAAACTTATTTTCTTTGGGAAGAATTTAAGTCAAATAAATGGTAATATGAACATACCAAACCCCCTGTAGTATCTCTAAAACAAGTGGTTGAAGAACACAAGGGAAAGAGGAAATTGGAGGATATTGGCACTTCACAAGGTAATTGTAATACGGGTGGCCAATTCCATGAATCCCAATCAAAATAGAGTGGAATGATAGTGTGATTCCACTCTTTCACTTTTTAAATGGTTGCGAGGTTTTTAGTTAGTAAAGGAAAGTGATATTAGGATACACATGTTGGGTTATACCACCTTTCCTTATTGAGTTTTCGAAGGAGAAGATTCTAAGGATTTATATGGTAAGTTGGATATCTTCCTGAAAATGTATATAGTAGCTATGAATCCTTTCAATCAACTGGTGGAAAAAATTAGTGTCAAAAATATTTTGTAGAGGGTCTTATGTTGGGCTATAGGGCAGACCCGGGTTTTATACCTTTAACTTCGCACCAACAAAAGACCCACAGAGTTGGCCCTTTCGGCAACAACCTGCGAACAGGTTGCAGTCTCACCCGAAACAGCTATGGGGTGCCACAGAACCATATTTCTGCAAGCAAAAGAGGGATATTACTGTACCTTTAGCTTTTAACATATTATAAATATAAATCACAGAGCTTAACATTCACTTATTTAGCTTCGCAGTTAGATAAACAAACAGTGCCTTGCACAACCCTTTACTAGGAATTCACAGTGAAGTTATTATCTACCAGTGATCTTTACTAATTAGATATATAGATATAAATGCATAAAATAACACAACATAAACAACACACAGAACCATGACACAATATATAACATGGTTCACCCCCAGTGTAGGGGTTAGGTCCACAGAACTGCGTTTATTCAATCTTTCAACAAAAACCACAGTTCTGATCTGTGCACTCAACTGCAGATCTCTTCAGTCCTCAAAGCCGTGCACACAGCTACAGGCCTCTGTGCACACAGCCGCAGATTTCCTTATCACCCAAAAACCCTCTGCGCACACAGCTGCAGAGGTCGTCCACGCACAAAGCTGGAACTTAACCTTTTCTTACAAAATTAGCCTTAGCTTCACATCAATTTCTTTTACATAAAAGGCCTAACCTGACTTATTTACAAGAGTGCCTATTTATACAGCGCACTATTACAAAACCATGGACTTAAACCATGGGTTATTACAAAAAGAGGGTTTTGACTCAACCCCGACACCCCTAAGACTATTTTGACTTGTAACTCCGCTTACAAACCCACATAACCCCGCAGAGATACCTAACTTAAGGACCGTTAAGGTGTGTGCCCCAACAGGCCCCTAGGACTCACCAGTGTCCTGTCTCGGGACACTCTGCTAGTCTTCTGGCAGACAAAGGTTCTTTCCGAGGACGGTGAACTGAGTATTGAGACCATGCATGATGTTGTCAGCTGCTTTCTCCTTTTCCACCAACTCCTGCAGTACTGCGAATGATACTTCGGTGGCACTTTCCTGTACAAATGCATCATATTCCTTCAGAATTTTGAACTGGCTATCCACAACAGTACTTAATTCCAAAGCCTCACTGACAAGTGGCTGTATAGAGTTTTCCAACTCTGTTATTTTCACCCTGCATGACTCAATTTCCTGCTAGAGTTCCTTGCTGCACTTTACTTTGAGCATTTTCTCCATAGGGGGTAGGGTCTTAATTTCCGCTTTTGCTGCATCCAGTTCTTCCTGTCGTTGTCTGATGGTTTCTTGCAGCTGTCCTATTTCTGGATGTTCCTGAAGGGTTGTCCAAGCCTCGACACTATCTTCGAGCAGCTTTGCTGCGCTGGCCACAATATCTAAAATTTTCACTGCTGATGCCTGAATGTCTGCTCGGTGTTTCTCTCTGACCTCCGGTGGGCTCTCCGGGGTGATGCGGAGTTGGAGCTCCGCGATTTGGGCCTCATGTTCTATTTTGAGCTTCTTGATTTCACTGCAAGACTGCTGTGCATAGTCTTTTAGCCTGACTAATCTTTGTTCTGGTTCTTCTACCAGCTGTACGTCGAAGTTAGGAAGACTTCTTCATGCCTCATCCAAGACTCGTACTAGGGTAATGCGCTTACATTCTGCATCCATCTTTCTCTGCTCCCCTACCTCCAGCTGTGTTGTGAAGCCCTGCTGCTGAATTATGGTAGTTTCTAACTGTTTTTTCGAATATTGGTCTCCTGCCTGTATTTCTTTCATAATGGCTGATTGACATAGATGTAGCTCTGTCATAGATAGCTTAGTGTAGTCTATTCCAACCTTCATACTCATCATCGAGCGAGAGGATGCATCTGTTAATATAAGAGCTACGCTCGATACTTTCCCTTTGTTATCTCGGGTCGTCCATTTCCTTAGGTCTGGCTGTGCGCTCACTGGGGTGCTGCTGGCTACAGTGCCAGTCAATGATTTCACTGCTAAGTCCTTAAGCTCTGAGATGTGCTTTGCTACACTGGTGATGGCATCCAAATGCACAGCTGCAAACTATGACCATTGTTTAGTGAGAACTTTGGTGGAATTTGACAAAGCCTCATCAAGCTCCGCACTTGTCATACCGGGCGCTTCGTCGATATTCTTATCCTTTGATGCCTTCGCTTTCTTTCATGATGACGGTTTGTTTACTTCCTCTGCGTCCGGTGTCTTGCGGTTATGCTGCCTATTAGGGTCTAAGGTAGTTTTAACTGAGTCTTCTTCTTCTTCTACTTCATCTTCATTTCCACCATCTCCTCCCTGGTCACTTTCAGTCTGCTGCGACTCAATTTGTTCATCACTGTCTGTGGGGGGTTCTTGCTGCTACGTGTGACTGGAGCCTGCGCCCATATCGGTGATAGGAGGGACATAAATATTAGGTTTTGTCCCTGCGTCTTTTAACCATTCTGCTAGCCACTGCTGTACTATCGCGAGGATGTCATCTTTAGTCACTACATATGGCAACTTAAACCATTGATGCTTCTTATCTGTGCAATCCTGGATAAAAATATGGTGCATATCGGACTTGAAATTGACCGCTCCATCATACTGAGAGAATAACTCATTACTGAGTCGTGGGGTTTTTATGATCTCATACGAGATACTCATCATATAAAAGGAAAATACATAGTTTGTCATCTGTTGGTGGGTTTTATCCTGTGAAACCCATACTGATGCGTACCTGGCTGCGCCAGGCATGTGCACTGGTACAGCAGCAAACTGTGCTTCAGTAGGTTCTTACCATCATACCAGCGCGATGAGGATAATAAACCATGAGTAGTGGAAGGGCCTACCTTTCTCCTGCGCGTCGCGAGCATCTTCAAGGAATTCCTTCGCAATATACACTGCCCGGTTTTAGCTATAGCCTTCGGCGCAGTTGATAGCAATTCTGATGACCGGGACAGGCACTTCAGTTGGTCTACATTTCCACATAATTTTGC
Organism: Pseudotsuga menziesii; assembly: GCA_001517045.1. NCBI lineage: Eukaryota > Viridiplantae > Streptophyta > Pinopsida > Pinales > Pinaceae > Pseudotsuga > Pseudotsuga menziesii. The sequence goes on along the minus strand of LPNX010926134.1, from coordinate 169,465 downwards.
ATGCTAAGAGCTCAGCTGCGAAGCGAATGTTCTGCTCTTGAATCATGGAAGTGTGATACCCGCGTTTCCCCTTCGTCAGGCCAAAGCGCTCCTTCATGCTTTGTGCGAGCTTCGTGTCTTCGTGCTTTGAGGGAAATTATGTCCCCAGATCAGGCCCTGCCATTGGTAAGCCTGTGATCCTATGAATGAGCTCGCCATTAATAAGAATTTTCTTGTTGCCTGTCCATAGGTAGCCGTCATGCACTAACGCCAGCAGCTGCTTGACCACGATGGTGACTTGCGTGCTGTGACCAAAAGGGGGAACATCGAGCATTTTCAGCAAACCAGCTAGATCCAAGCCAGCAGCCCACTGTTTTACTTCCAATAAGGTCACCCCAGTTTCTTGATATTTAACGAAATGCAAGTATTGGGAAGGTGTGAATTGTGTAAACTTGCCACGGTCACTTGTGTCGTGGTCAGCATACTTAAGCCGATCTATTTTCCCTGTCATTGTTCCAACCAGCTGCACACCTGGGGGCAACGAGGGGGTGCATATAGTGAACTTAGCATTCCGTCGAGGTGGCTTAAATCCTGGTCGAATAGGCTGAATATATGGTGCAATGTTCTCCTCTCCTTCACTTGGGATCTCTTTTTAACCAGGTGGATCCATTTCGGGATCCTCCGATCTTTTCCCGAATTGTTTGTGTCGGTCTTCGTTTCACTTCGAACAAACTTCCAGCTTCAACTATTTCCTCACAGATCATGTCTGCATTGGCGGAGTTGGTGCTGGTAGAGTCTCTTCACGAGCTGCAGGCTCAGGTTGGGGGGAAAAGATGTGCGGCAGACCCATCTTTTCAAATTCTCTCAATAGGTCCTAGAGTTCACAATCAGCTGACATGGGTTCAATTGTGAAACTCAAGGAAATGCGGAATGCGATTTCCCCATACCCGGGTGTCTTCATATACAATCCATCGACCAAATTTTCCATAAATGTACATTGAAGGCGCCAAATCTAACAGAGGTCCTATTGCCACGGTGCTAGATTTCGACAGATATCATTAGGACAAGCAATTAAGGCAAGTAAAGTACCGGCGCTGCCAAATCGGCAGTGTTCTAATGGTCAGTATTTGGGCTGCAGCGCCTCCAGGTCTGCAGCTGCGTCACAACAAGGACCATCGAAACCATATTGACCTTTGGCATATCCTGACAAATTCCGTGACCAAGGTGTGAGCTTCAATCCCGCAGGTTGGTACTTGGTGATTTTGTCACCAGACCTATTAGCATGCCGAGGCTCGACCTCCGTATACCAGTTCTCTACTACAGGTGCCTGGATATGTATAAGCCTATGTGCCCATCGAGGTACATGTTTCCATGCTTCGTAACAATGCTCGAAGTGTTCCTGCAGTCCACCCTGCCCAGCGAACCGATTGCGCACCTCCTGGAGCTGATCCATAAAGCTTAGGCGAAGAGATTTCTGACAAGCTTCCCAGCTAGGAATGTTCTTTTTATGGTTATCCCTCCATCTTGCTGCGGTGGCACGGAATGCAGAATCTAGAGTCTCCCATGTCCGTGAATCCGGTATCTGTTCTGAGAATGTCGCACTAAACTCTTTTGGGTCTGTCGAACCATAAAAAACAGGTAGGACTCTTGTAAGCCATCTGAGAGACTTGGTAATTTTGGCACATATGTTTCGATGGAGCTCATACAATCGGTTCTGCCAGTTCTCTAAACCATCATCTGAGTCCGTCATATAGGAGCTGTCACACTACCAATCCATAATACCTTTGGCACTGGTGTCAATATAATCTTCTTCCTTCGCGGTGATGTTATAGATGTGCTCCAGAACATCCCGATCTTCGTTTCCGAGTGGTTATGTGTATCTTGCTCCTTGTGAGGAATCCAATGGGACTATGAATCTCAAATATTTCCCTTCGAAAGTCATCTGTCTCTTCTTAAGGTTAATAATTGCATCATTTGCCATTGCCCACTCAATACCTAACAAGGCTGGATAGGGATTGTTGTCGTCAATGATCTCAATAACTTCGAAGTCTGCTATAGTACAGATGCCATCAATATCTACTGGGACATTAGGAAATCGTCATAGGGGCACAATCTTTTGCTGATTGGCTAATCTCAACTGTATAGGGGACCAATCAAGGGTAGGTTTTCCCATTTGTTCCTAGGTTTGCTTGGTTAGGACATTGACTTCTGACCCTAAGTCTAATATCACATCAGTCATCTCATACTCTCCTATCTGAATGTTCAACCTCATTTCCCTACCAGTTCTTCTATGAACAGCTTTGGCCTGACCAGAACCTTGCTAAGGTTCACAGGAAGCAATAACTTTCTGCAACTCACTTAAAGAATTCTGATTTCTTAAAAGTTTTAGAAAACTCTGTAAAAAGGAGGACAGTGTACTTACTTTATCCGTCGAAGCTTCTTGTAGCTGCGACTGCTGCTGATGTGGCTGCGCAGGTGCTATTGCGGGGCTAGAATCCATAAAATATTCCTTGGCTTCCATGAATGTCTCCTTTTATATTTTACTATCAAAGGAAGGGACTTTCACAGGGGCGTTACGAACCCAAGCCTCGTCAGGTTGTTTCGCGGCAGGCTGTATATGCATCGTAGCTCCACTTCGGGTAACAACATTAATGGCTGGGGCAGGTCTTTGCTAGACGGAAATCATCTGAAGATTCTGAGTAGGGACACTGTTTCTTTCCTGAATCTTAGCTATCAACTACCGACACTACTCGATCACATGATCTACTGCTCGGTAATACCGGCATGTCGTAGTTGGGTTCCGACAGTCGCGAGCTAGATGTCCAGCCTGGTTGCAGTTATAACACACCACCTGACCATGACCTCTGGCAGCCATGACACCACGACCACGACCTCCAAAACCACCTCTACCTGATGCACCACGGCGGTAGCCATAGCCATCATTACTCTGTCCCTCATTTTTTACCCGATAGGCATCGTAGGTGTGTTCTCTCATGAGGTCATAACTACGACACTCATCTTCATTATGTCCTACGGACTTACAAAATTTACAGTAAGGGTTCTTGGGGACTTGCACATACCTCTGTAGCAGATAACAATTCTCAGGTCGATGCTGGCTAGTTGTCTGACAGATCTCACAATATAGAATATTAGGGTTGAACGGGTTTGGCACACCAGTATTCAGGTAATTTCTTACCACAGGACACTATTCCTTGTCGTGACCCTCTGTCCGACATTGTGTGCACCAGACCTCTTCACGACCGGTTTGTCCTTTCTTCATATCGCAGAGCTCCAGAGCCATCGTTGCCAACCGCGCTTGGATTTGAGTGATACCAGAGTTATCTTCGACAAGAGCGGTTTCAAGTTTCATTGCGATTTCCAGAGCCTCCTACTGGTCAGCAACCTTCTGTTGCATGAGTGGAGTTCTAATATGCGGTAGCAAGGCTGCAATAAACCATTCCTTGTGCTGTGTAGGTCAAATGGGGAAACTGAATTGGTCTAGCAGAACTTTGAATCTTTGATCAAAGTCCCACACTGATTCTCCACGCCTCTGCTGAATCTCTTTCAATTTAGTGATGCACTGCGACTCGAATTTCGGCTTCTTAAATTCCTTTATCATTGCTACTTTTATGTCAGCCAATGCATGGTTCTGAGTGTTGGAGAACTTCATGAACCAGGTCAAAGCACGGTCTCTGAAAGAAGTAACCAGCTATGCTCTTTTTGTATCTTGGTCCACAAAGGTCTTAGCAGTCCACACTGCTTCACATAAAAACCAGAACTGTTCTAGATCCTCTGATCCAGTTCCTTTGAAAATAGGTAGCTTAATGTCATCATGCATGTGGGCCATAGTGGATCGAGGGGGAATTGGAGGGGGACTGGAAGTAGGCAGAGGGGAACTTACTGGGGTAGACTGACCTGTGACAGGAATACTTGGGCTAGGTTGACTCGCAGACTGCAACAGGGTCTCAGGGATAATAGGTCTTCGCTGCGGGGTTACAAGAGGGTTTCCAACAGAAGGGGTTTCCTCGGGTTCTGACTCTGCGGGACGTATAGGGGGATACTCAGTATGTTGACCCTCGGAATAGGATCCAAAATCTCTCTTGTACCTTTTTCCACTTCAGAGCAAACCGCTTTGCTCGTCGAAGGTATTTTCACTTGCAAGCATAGGTTAGTAATACTAAATCTAACATTCTGATTCAATTAGCAATATACCTTTTTCATCTAGTAGCATTTTAATTCTCAAACTAAATGAATTCAAAAACTTACCCGTTGGTCCTTTGAAAAACTGCTGCTCAGCTTCACTAAAGGAAGTACTCGTGTCGATGGCGAACTCCGTCACAAATGCTTCGAGGGTCCGCGTTGTCCAAAAATCAATAGCGCTGGAGATCTCGTTGTTCACCCTTTTCAGTATATTAATTCTTGTGAGGGTCCAAGTAGGAAACCGACATTCTTGGAAGTTCGTCCTTCGCTCTGTTAACCTGGAAAACCATTGGTGCAACTCTATGTGGATACTACCAAAGAAAATTTTATAAATGTGACAAAAAACATACCTTTGTAAAAAGTTGTTTGCACTATGACGCGGATCTTTGTTATCTTGCTCAACAAAATTCAGATAAGTCTCATCAAGCCAATCACTGATTTCCTTCACAGAGGGCCTCCAGAACATAGCCCTCGAGGTACTGAGTTCAACCGGCAACAAAACCAATTTGTTGGGCTATAGGGTAGACCCGGGTTTTATACCTTTAACTTCACACCAACAAAAGACCCGCAAAGTTGGCCCTTTCGGTAACAACCTGCGAACAAGTTGCAGTCTCACCCGAAACAACTATGGGGTGCCGCAGAACTAGATTTCTGCAAGCAAAAGAGGGATATTACTGTACCTTTAGCTTTTAACAGATTAAAAATATAAATCACAGAGGTTAACATTCACTTATTTAGCTTCACATTTAGATAAAGAAACAATGCCTTGCACAACCCTTTACTGGGAATTCACAGCGAAGTTATTATCTAGCAGTGATCTTTACTTATCAGATATATAGATATAAATGCATAAAAGAAAACAACATAAACAACACACAGAACCACGAAACAAGATATAACGTGGTTCACCCCCAGTGTAGGGGTTACGTCCACAGAACTACGTTTATTCAATCTTTGTACAAAAACCACAGTTCTGATCTGGACACTCAGCTGCAGATCCCTTCAATCCTCAAAGCCGCGAACACAGCTATAGGCCTCTGTGCACACAGCTGCAAATTTTCTTATCACCCAAAAACCGTTTGCGCACACAGCTGCAGAGGTCATCCACGCACATAGCTAGGATTTAACCTTTTCTTAAAAAATTAGCCTTAGCTTCACATCAATTCCCTTTTACATAAAAAGCCTAACCTGACTTATTTACAAGAGTGCCTATTTATATAGTGCACTATTACAAAACCATGGACTTAAACCATGGGTTATTACAAAAAGAGGGTTTTGACTCAACCCCGACACCCCTAAGACTATTTTGACTTGTAAGTCCACTTACAAACCCACATAACCCCGCAGAGTTACCTAACTTAAGGACCGTTAAGGTGTGTGCCCCAACATCTTGTAAAGGGCATAATTAGCTTCACTATGGGTGATAAGGAGTTCTACAAAATTTTGGACTACAAAAATGTACCCTTCAATTGTTTATACTGCAAATATTATGGACATCTTAACATTTCTTTCAGTAGGAAGAATCCCAATCCACCAAATGGGGATATTAAATTATCAAATGCTAGGTCAAGGTACAGTAAAGTCTCTCTAGAAGGATTAACCCAAACGTTTTCCCTAAGCATAAAAGGGTTTTCATTTGTATCATAAAAGGAAAGAGTTAACCGATTATTATATGTAATGTACCGGATAACATAAGTTCAAGTATATATGTAAACAACAAATGTTTCTAATGAGTGGACTAAAACATTTTTTATTGATCAAGTAATGATCTCGTGAAATAAATTGGTTTTTCCATGGAAATCCAACCAGATGAGTGAAGGGATACCAACCTTTATAGGTGCACATGGAAAGTAAAAAATTTATTTACTAGTAAATTATTTTTCTTTCTTATTGCATGTGGAAACTTTTTATTAATTATTCTCAATTTATATTCTACATTTTTTCTTAAATGAATGCATGGATATCTTAGATAAATTGAAGACATAAAACTTGAAATATAATATGGTCTTGTTCTTATTGTATGATAAGGTCTCTAACTTAATTGTGGAATGATTTCAAAATTTATAATAGGTGGACTAGAATGTTCACCGAAAAACAACGTCCAAGTATTGATGGAAATTATCAAATGATTTTGGTGAGGATGTAGTCATTTATTTTATGATTGGATATATTTTGTGTAGGCATACAAAGATTATTAATGTGCATATTAATGGAATAGGGAATGGTGAATGTGAAATTGTAAAGGATAGAGTTTGTTGTGAGAGAACTCTTTCTCTTCCTCAAGTGATGGATACTATATCTATAGGTTTTTTTGATCGTGCTATTGAGGAGGGCTTGTGTGGTGCTGGAATGGTGTTAAAGATAAAATTCAATTATTCTATCAAAATTAGGATGGGTATTGGCCTTGGAAGTAAGGTAAAAGAAAAACTTCTTGCATTATGTGGACTTGTGTGGTTTTCTAAGAGAAGAGGAATACACAATATTTATATTGTAGGTGATTCCAAAGCAGTGATTAAGTTGGAAAAGGATACTTCAAAGTTACAAGTACTTGATATTAAACAACGCGAAAATAGAGTGAGGATGATGATTGAGAGGTTCTCCTTTATCTCCTTTCTTCATATTTTTAGGGAAGAAGATAGCGAGGATGATGGGATCTCCAAGTTGGTTGTTGGTAATATGGATGGTATCATACCTTTTGAGGAGTTCATGGAAGACATTATGGTTCATTCAGTATCTATGCCATCTTTTTATTGAATTATGGAACTTCTCATTTTTCTAAATGTCCTATTAAGGAACATAATTTTGTATTATTTTATTTCTTATGAATAGCCCTCACAAGTGTGTTTTTATATTTTCAAAATAGACTAAAAGAGTGAGATTCTATCACACTTTTTTTTTATCTTAGAGGAAGTCTATGTAACTTTAATTCGAGTTGAATAATAAGTTACACTTTTTCGATTTAAAAAATATTAAATAATTTTAATTGGAATTATAATTATTAATATATTGAGATATTGTAAGTTATAATATCAAATATATTAAAAAATATCTTAAGTTCAAAGAATTACATTGCCAGAAATTATATATTGTATTTTCATTTCTACATTTTGAAAATCTTTAGAACCTCTATTAAATGATCTTAAGTCTAACGGTGATTTTTAATATATAAATTTATTATGATTTATAATATCAATATATTAAATGATCCAATTACTAATAATTCCATGGCCAACATGTTCAAAAATTTATATTTTGTGTTCTTTATTTTTCTGAGTGGGCTAAAGTTTAGAGGATTTGGATTTTTGCTAGTTATTTTGTTAGGAATTTGGAAACATGATTTATTGCTCAAAATATAATTTTCATTGTGAAAATTACAATTTTTATTACATAAATTGATTTATGGCCTTCAATTACTAACGAAGCACCTCATTATGCAAATCTAAGCACTAAAAACTACCATTTAAAAATTTTACACCACATTTTGATGATTCAATACACCAAAATTTGGATAAAAATGTACTATAGCCATGCTTTCTAATATATTAATTGGTTATACTCGGTTGTAGAGCACCGATAGGCACTCTACAGCCTAGTATGGGGGAGATCTTGTAATGTTATGTAACGATATGTCGGCTATAAATAATATTTTCGATTATGAGTGAGATGTTGTAATGTTATGTGATGTTATGTAACATTATATAACATTATGTTTGCTATAAATAATATTTTTGATTATGAGGGAGATGTTATAACATTATTTTTTACTTGTTGCTTATGATGTAGATGTTGTAACATTATGTAACGTTACTTTTTAGTTTTGAAACATAAAAAGTAATAAATATAAATTTAAAAAGTCATCCATGTAATGGTTTTGTCATTGATTAAGTGAAAAGTAATAAATAAAATTTTAATTATCCACCAAAATAAGACCGTAACAACAATATATAAATTAGGTTAGACAGAATAACATAAAAAAAGTTCCTTCTCTAGGGATCGATGGGTTGAATCTGGGGGGCAAAGAATACAATTACACACGATGACCATGTGGAACATCGGACAAAATAGCCATGATGAGAGGATATGCATTCCTCACCTTTCGGTGACCCTTTGCAAGGTCGAAAACACCTTCCACGTACTCGCCAAAACCGAGAGTTAAATTGACAGCCCGGTTGGAGAAGGACCCATCACCAAATTGTAATTATCCCAAATTGTAAATATTGACTAATGTTGAATGCCAAACTCGCCGTCTCCATGAGGAGAGTGGCTCATCCCTAGTTGTAATTATTGACTCTACTTTTAAATCAATGTCTAACTCGAATATATCAGTATATATTGCAACTAGTTCAAAGAGATGTAGACCACGCTTCCACAAATCACAACAACACCTTAGAAATCATGGAAAATACAAAATATGCCAATATTAGAAAGAGATGATGATTAACAACTGAGTTAAGGAATATTTTAATATCTTACTATTCTGAAAGTTAATACGAGGATATAGAGATCACCCATAAATCCCATCCTTTACCCATAGGATACCGTTCAAACTTCTTGATATGTGTGGAAGCTAATTGCAATTGAGAGTGCACATGATGCATTTATCTGAACATTTATTCCAGTATATATTGTAACAAGCACGAGGATATGTCGACCCCATTTCCATAAATTGCAACATCACTTGTAGATTTGGAGGAAGTGTAGGGGTTAGAATGAGAAATGTTGTTAATTAATTTTGAAATACCCTAGGTGACTTGATGAGGAGAACAACCTATCCCAAAATTGTAATTATTGACTGTGTCTTAAAATTAAAATGTTGAATTCCAACGTAGGCGTCTCTATGAAGAGAGTGACTCATCCTAGTTGTAATTATTGATTGTGTTTCAAAATCAAGGTCTAAGTCGAATATATTACCCTCCATCCAATTTTAATAATTATATTTATGAAGGTATTTATTATCCACCTATAAACCAATAATAATAATATATAAACAATTGATTTATGTTTACTCAAAATATGGGATACACTATTAATTTCAATGAATGGATATTTATATCTATGAATTCTTTTAAGGTTAATATAACAATTGTATTTTGTAAATATAACTTGAAATTATCCTAAATCCTACCTTAAAGTATAGAGATGTTTCACTATAAAAAATTGTACATCTCCATGGGTTTATGGGAAAGAGATGGTGCTCTTTAAAAAAAATGTATCAAAAAGGGATTTTGATCTGCATTCTTCCATTTTTGAAGTGACTTTATTGATGGTTTCCAACCATTAAATCCTCAAGGAAAAATATTTGTATACCAATGTCACGCAGTGGATTTCTACAAATTTGTTTGTAGACAAAGGGTGTTGAAGTCTCGTCCTTGGAGATAACTGTAATTTAATAAATTGAGGGTTGTGAATACGTGCATCTAAAATTTAAAAAATGATAATTAAAATTTGGGTATGGGTCTAATCAATTGAACAACGTGCAAGGCCTCCTAAACAACTATGCAAGAAATCTTAAACAACCCATGGTAAATTACACTCAAGGAGATTTGTTAAAATTTTTTACCAAATTTCAATTAAAAAAAATAAAAATAAAAAATAAACTTCTTCTAATTTTTTTATAAATTTTCAAAAAATATATTATTGCAAACAATGATCAATACCTTCATTTCCCAAGATTGTTTTTTTCATGAGCATTGTACCATCCATTCGTGAATCATAATGAAACAAAATTAAGATATGCTCAAATTATCAATTCATTATTATACTTTAAAATTTCTAAAAAGATTACAGTTCTAATATTAGTGGATAAATACATCCTTGTTTATAGGGTGTGCTACATATTAGGTCATAAATACTTGTTTTTGTTTTCCAAAACCTTGAAATTATCTGATTTCTCGTGATTACTAGCATTTAAATAATTAAAAAACCATTAAAATGCAAATTTGAACAACTACAATATTAATATTTTGATCCACCTGTATCTTAATTTTCATTTCAAATAATATTTTATCCCTCATCGAGTCATATACCTAGACAATATGCCTATTGAAATAATTACATTATTGTTATGGAAATTGAATCCATATCGACAACAAACTCATCAAACTAGAAAGATCAAGAGGATGAATATAAAAAGAGAGATGAGTGAGTGCATTGATATAAATATTACATAGAAATCTAAAAGACCAAACCTTTTTTCTAAACAAAGAATTTGAAACGAAAATAAGCATGGCCTTACAACTTCTGAAACTTGAAACTAAACAAAATGATGAAAAATACAAAATATGCCAACATTAGAAAGATATGTCGATTAACAACCAAGTTAAGGAATATTTTAATATCTTACTATTTTGAAAGATATTACCTGGATATACAGATCACGCATAAATCCCATCCTTTACACATAGGATACCCTTCCAACTTCTTGATATCTGTGGAAGCCAATTGCGATTGAGAGAACACAAGATGCATTTAGCTCAACACTTATTTTAGTATATATTGCAACCACCACAAGTAGAGGTCGACCACGTTTCTGCAAACTGCAACAACACCTGTAGATTTGGAGGAAGTCTATGTGTTGGAAGGAGAAACTCTGTTAATTAAGTTTTAAATACCTTGGGTGACTTGATGAGGAGAATGACCCATCCTCAAATTCTATTTATCCGAAATTGTAATTATTGACTTTGTTTTAAAATTAAAATGTTGAATTCCAACCTGGGCGTCTCTATGAGGAGATTGTCTCATCCTAGTTGTAATTATTGACTGTGTTTTAAAATGAATGTCTGACTCAAATATATCACCCTCCACCCAATTTGAAGCATTATATTTAAAAAGATATTTTATTCTCCACCAATAAACCAATAATAATAATATATATAAAATCGATTTATCTTTACTCAAAAAATAGGATACACTATTAATTTCAATGAATTGATATTAATATATGTGAATTCTTTTAATGTTAATATAACAACTGTATTTTTGTAAATATAACTTAAAAATGAGGCTAAATGCTATCTCAAAATAAAGAGATGTTGTTCTATAAAAAAAATGCTCATCTCAATGGGTGTATGGCAAAGAGATGGTGCTTTTAAAAAAAATGCATTGGAAAGGGTGGGTACGAAATTTTGATCTTCATTCTCCCTTTTTTGTAGTGAATTTATTGATGGTTTCCAACCATTAAATCTAGAAGAAAAATTATTTGTAGACCAATGTGAAGTAGTGGATTTCTACAAATTTGTTTGTAGATAAAGGGTGCCTAAGCCTTGGCCTTGGAGATAACTGAAATTTAATAAATTTAGGGTTGCGAATACCTGCATCCGAAATTAAAAAAAATGATAATTGCAATTTGGGGATGGGTCGGCTCAATTGAACCATGTGCAAGGAATCCTAAAGAACCATGCAAGGCTTCTTAAACAACCCATGGTAAATTGCACTCATGGAGATTTTTTAAATTCTTTTACCAAATTTCAATAAAAATAAACTATTCCTAAAAGGTTTATAAAATTCAAAAAAAAATATTCTTTCAAACACTAATCAATACCTTCATTTCCAAAAAAAAATATTCATGAGTATTGTACCATCCATCCGTGAATTATAATGAAACAAATTAAGATATGCTCAAATTCTCAATTCATTATTATACTTTAAAATTTCTAGAAAGATTGGCTGTGGTATTGGATGCAAGGAGGTATTCGAGAAGATATTTGCATCTCACCAGATTTGATCCCTCTTGGCACTTGATAGAGCCTAGGATTTGGATCTAGGTTGGTTCCAGTCGTGGGAGGTGACACAAAACTGGAGTTTGATGAGCATTGCAAGGAACATGTTAAGTTGAAAATATAGATACTATTCTCAGTGAAATAAAATAAATGAAAATATGGTTCATCTTGATAAATCCCGAGTGGATGCACAAAGGATTATGTAACCAAATCAGGTAGGGATAAAACAATGAATATGCTCGCTAGGTTAATAATGCTTTCATCCTGACCACAGGGTAGAAGAATTAGGACTAGTTAATTTTTTATTTTCTTTATTTTTAAATGAAATTTGGTAAAAATAAATTTAACAAACCTCCTTGAGTGCAATTTACCATGGATTGTTTAGGAGTCCTTGCACTGTTTTTTAGGAGGCCTTGCACACGGTTTTAAAACCATATGCAAGGCCAACATATTTTTGCTAATAATTACATCACGCCAAATTGTACATTGATATTACATGTGCCCATGGATTATATCCTTGTAAGCTTAGTATGTTTACTTTCTCTAGTGAAATAATAGCTGTTAAATACGTCGACATAATTAGCAATCACAATATCTGAAGTAGATAACATGATAATCAATTAAAATAATAAGCTATTTTAATTAGAGTGATCAAATCCACCCAAATTGTAATTATCATTTTTTAAAATTTCAGATGCAAGTATTCCCAACCCTCAATTTATTAAATTTCAATTATCTCCAAGGCCAAGGATTCAACACGATTTATCTACATACAAATTTGTAGAAATCCACTGCTTGACATTGGTCTATAAATAATTTTCCTTGTGGATTTAATGGCTGGAAAGCATCAATAAAGTCACTACAAGAGTGGTAGAATGCACATCAAAATTTCACATACACCATTTCCGACATCTCTTTATTTTAAGGTACCATTTAGGCTAATTTTGAAGTTATCTTTACAAGAATATAGTTGTTATATTAACATTAAAAGAATTCATAGATATTAATAGGTATTCATTCAAATTAATAGTGTATCATATTTTTTGAGTAAACATAAATTGATTGTTTGTATATTATTATTATTGGTTTATAGATGGAGAATAAAATACGTTTATAAATATAATGCTTAAAATTGGCTAGGGAGTTATATATTCGAGTTAGACCTTCATTTTAAAACAGAGTCAATAACTGCAATTAGCATGAGTCGCTCTCCTCATAGAGATGCCGAGGTTAGTATTCAACATTTTGATTTTAAAACTGAGTCAATAATTATAATTTGGGGATGAGTCGTTCTCCTCATCAAGTCGCGGAGGGAATTTCAAACTTAATTAACGGTGTTTCTCATTCTAACTAGTAGACTTCCTCCAAATATACAGGTGTTGTTGCGATTTGTGGAAAAGTGATTGACATCTCCTTATGCTAGTTGCAATATATACTGAATTAAATGTCCACATAAATGCATCATTTGCGATCTCAATCGCAATTGTCTTCAACACATATCAAGAAGTTGGAAGGGTATACTATGGGTTGAGGATGGGATTTATGGGTGATCTCTATATCCTGGTATTAACTTTCAAAAAAATAAGATGTTAAAATCTTCCTTAACTCAGTTGTTAATCAACAGCTCTTTCTAATTTTGGCAAATTTTTTATTTGTCATCATTTTGTTTAGTTTCAAGTTTCAAAGGTTGCTTGTGCTTATTTTCGTTTCAAATTCTTCATTCACATAAAAGGTTTGGTCTTTTAGATTGCCATGCAATATTTATATCGATGCACTCTCTCTCTCTCTCTCTCTCTCTCTCTCTCTCTCTCTTAATATTGAGTATGTTGAACTTCATAGTTTGATGAGTGTGTGGTCGATATGGACCCAATGTGCATAACAATAATGTAATTATGTAATTATTACAACAAGCAAATTGTCAAGGTATATGACTCGATGAGGGATAAAAGATAATTTGAAATGCAAATTAAGATATAGGTGGATCAAACTATTAAGATTGTAGATCTTCACATTTTCATTTTAATGGTTTTTTAATTATTTCAATGCTCGTAATCGAGAGAAATAAGATAATTTGAAGGTTTTGGAAAAAAAAAACAAGGATTTTATGACCTAAGCTGTAGCACACAGTGTAAATAAGGATATATATTTATCTAGTAATAGTACAACTCTAATCTTTTTAAAAATTTTAAAGTATAATAATGAATTCATAATTTGACCATATCTTAATTTTGTTTCATTATGATTAATGGATAGATGGTACAATCCTCATGAAAGAAAATATTGGGAAATGAAGGTATTTATTAGTGTTTGAAATAAAATATTTTTGAAATTTTATAAATTTCTTTACGAGTAGTATTTTTTTTTTAATTGAAATTTGGTGAAAAAAATTAACAAATATCCTTTAGTGCAATTTACCATGGGTTGTTTAAAGTTCCTTGCATGGTTGTTTAGGAGGCATTGCACATGGTTCAATTGATCCGACCCGTCTCCAAATTGTAATTATCTTTTTTTTAAATTTCAGATACAGGTATTCTGAACCATCGATTTATTAAATTTCAGTTATCTCCAAGGCCAAGGCTTCAACACCCCTTTTCTACAAACAAATTTGTAGAAATCCACTGTGTGACATTGGTCTACAAATATTTTTCCTTATAGATTTAATGGTTGGAAACCATCAATAAAGTCATTACAAAAATGACAAAATGCAGATCAAAATTTAGCCTAAACACTTTCCAATGAATATTTTTTTAAAGCGCACCATCTCTTTCCCAAACACCCATTGACATGCACATTTTGTTTTATAGAACAACATCTCTTTATTTTTGTAATAACCCTCTTGTATGCGCTAATTATTTTGTAATTGTTTAATGGTCCTTGTGCTTGTTTTTTAGTGAGGAGCTCAAGGCCAAGGCCCCGCCAGTAAAGCCTAGTAAGTTAGGTCATTAATTCCCTAAGTTTGTAAATTTAGGAGAACGAAAAAACTTTGGCGCAATTTAAAAACGACTTGCCAGTAATCCACTAGGGGAAGGGTAAACAATGAGGGAAACATTGGAGGTCAAGTAAAGGTAACTGGTATCATGGCGGTGTTGATGAGGAAACCAGCCACCATCCTCACCTTTGACCTTAAGTAACCTATTTAGACATTAGTCAATTTCTCACGTGCTTAATTGGTAAATTTAGCCTTTTAATTTAGATAAATCATTTACTCCGAACATAGAAGCCTACGGCTCGAACATGAAGAAATTACATCATAAAACACATTTTGATAACCTAAGAGTAACTACAACATGTAAAATACAAATAAGTCATAAAAATGTTTTTGACCAACAAAAACCTTCACCACAATAAGGTTACTCCCACCTAGCATCAATCATAGGTATTGCAAAGAAGACATGTATATTATATATACGAGCATTATATATAATAACACAACATATATAGTGAAATAAATTTCAGATATAAAAGTGGAGCATAAAATACATTTCATATATAATAGTGGAGCATTATATAGTAAAAGAAATTATATGCATATATTGGATACTATATAGCGAAAACAATTACATTTATATACTATATATAGAGAAAGAATACCAATATCGATTTTTTGAGTATTGAATTATCTTGCATAATAAACGATGATTGTGGAACGCTACCTGATTTATAGTCATTAATTATGGAGGTGTATTTAATTTCCTTGATTGATATTAACTATTGAGACACGTTGATTATGGAGTAGTTAGGGATTTACAGGATATTATTTTCGGTGTTGAAAGTGGAGTGGGGACAAAGGATCTCTGCGTTGTGATGAAGATGATCTCTGCGTTGTTGTTTGGATGATCCGCCTTTTCGAGGAGAGATGAACTCCGTGCCTTATAGATATCTCTGCGTTTTCAAGAGAAAGGGAAGCTCTACATTTTGTTTTGGAGGAAGATCTTTTTGTTCTTCAAGCGTTTTCAGAGAGGATCCCTATGTTTTTTAATAGATGGGATATTTGCATTTTGTTTTGGATGAAGATATGTTTGTTCTTCAAAGAGACAATTTCTGCATTGGATCCATTAACCAGGCTGATTTATTTGCCCGAGGTATGGCGCGCCCAAGTTGAAGATCCAGCCATGCGTGGTGATGAGGAAGCGATCTCTACGTCTTGGATAAAAAATGATTTGTGCGTTGGATCCATTAACTGGTCTGATTTATTTGCCGAAGGTATGGCGCGCCCAAGTTTAAGATAATTTTTTTATGTTAAAAATGCTTTGTGCTTAAATCTAGATTAACTCCTATGCTGAATGAAATAGGGATCCACTTTAAGAGCATTATTCAACCTATGCGATAGTAGTTCTGAGTTTATTGCATCTTTTGGGCGTCAATAAGATTGATAGGGTTCAATAAGTGACCATGACTAATTTGAAGGGTCGAAGCTATCCTCATAAATTCACTAAATTCGTAATCCCATAATCCCCTGCCCGAAGATTATCTCTCCTTCGAGCGATTTATTCTTCTCTTAAAAGAAAGAAAGCAAGGTTACTTCAGAGACTGAGACTTTGTCCGATAGTTCATGCTCATCTATGACCTGTAGTTCTTTCTGCTTCTGAATCGTAGTGAGGTTGCTTGCTCACTGTTTTTTTTATTACCTTAGGCTTATAACCTGTATATCTAACGAGGACGTGTTATCGTCTTGAAAACCCAAGCTCGTCTCGTTGGTGGTAATACCTTTAAAGGTATAAGTATTTTTACTTTACAGTTACCCTAATATTTATGCAGACAGATAGGATGATACCCTTCTTGCTTCATGCTGTAGATCTGGAATGTCCGTAGTGACCAACATTTGGTAGAATCTCTACATGCGCCCTCCAAATCGCAGTCTTCCTGTCGTCTGAATTTGGAAGTGTTCTTTAAACAGTGTTGGCCATCTATTGTCCTAGAAAGTTGACCCTAGCCGCATGTTGGACTAGTTATAGAGGTGCCTGAGTAAGAGCACGCAATGATCTTTTAGTATTCTAATTTGCTTTAGTCTAAATTCGTTATTGAAGAAAGAAACCATTATTCGATATGGCCGGTATACGTCAAAGAGATTACATATGAATAGTTTCATTGTAGGACTTGAATACAACTATTTATTTACCGCATTTAAGTGTGTTATTCACCAGGATAGTTCGATATGATTAGAAGACTATTGAGATTTATATAAATAAAAGAAAGTATATAATGTTTAACTAGCTCTTTTGCTTAAGTATACAAACTTCACAAGTAGTATATGCATTAGGGTCGCGAGCTGATTCCTTAATCTTGAATAAAACTCTTAGCTAATATTAATTTGATAAGAACTTAAGTATGTATCTTGAATTTTACATTAAATAAGTATAGATATTCATAATTACATCATCCCAACTTTGACGTACGGTAAGGGTATGATAAGAAGATAAAAAATCAACTTGGGCGAAGGTATTCTAGTAGGGCAGAGTAAAGATACTTCTCTTTGAACATACTTCTCTATGGTTCAAAGAGGGAGTTATAGGGAGTTATATTTTAATGAAATGGATATAGTTTATATGTATGTAGGGTAGATTCTTAGTTTGTTAGGGTTTTAAGAACATAGTGGATCTATTTGATTTGTGTTATAGCTTATGTATTGACCAGCTATGGCACAGCTCTAGCCCTAGATAGGTTAGTGTTTGGGTGACAATAAAAGAATCAATAAGTAAAGGGAAGCTTTCAGCCTTGAGATTTTACTTGGTTACAAACAGTATTTCCTTGTTATGTTATATAAAGAATTGGTAATTGATCCATTTGGATTCAATGAATCACTTAACCAAGAACCCCTAGTTGTATTGGTAGATAGTTTAGAGATACTCTCTAGGAAAAAGTATACAAGAAGAAACAAAAAGAGTATGGTAACATTGATGTTGTGGATTGTAGTAATTTTAATGAAATAATGTCACACGATGTGACCTTTTGGTGGACTTAACCCATGGATTGGGTGAACCACTTATATTTGGCATATTTTCTCTTATATATACATCTTATGTATTTCATGTATGTTTTATTTGATATTATGTTTTATGTGAGATTGTGTTTTGCTTGATATTGAGATACATATAATTTTTCTATTTTAGTGAGAAATCAATTATTACTTGCTTAATGAATAAGTTGATTTCTTGAAGTCTAACTACATGAATGCGAACAAGGTTTGAATGCACTAAGGAATAGCCATGAGCTTGTGGAACTAATAACTAGTTTCTTAAAGTGTTTACTATCTGAAATGAAATAATAGAATGAGTCATAATTAAGTAATGTAGAAATTCGGAAAGTAAATTTTGGATTGTGTGTATCATCCTTAAGCAAGCCTTAATGGAGTTGTTACTTATAACTAACATGACCTTTTATTGTTGATAAAAACATAAAGGTAAAAATTAAAAGGGGTTTCGATTTCAAGTAAGAATTTATATTCATCGTGTTGATTGGTTGAAAAAATTAAAAGGGGGTTTCGATTTCAAGTAAGAATTTATATTCATCGTGTTGATTGGTTGAAAAAATTAAAAGGGGGTTTCGATTTCAAGTAAGAATTTATATTCATCGTGTTGATTGGTTGAAATGCTATTAAGTGACTATACACTTTGAGGAGTTTAACATGGTTGTTCTTTTGGTTTTATTAAAAGAAAAATTTAATCTATTTTTCCAGATTTTACATTTGGTAAAAGAAGTTTGTTACAACTTGAGGGTAGGATTTAGGCTAATTTTAAAGTTATATTTTAAAAAATACAGTTGTTATATTAATATTAAAAGTTGCTATATTAACATTAAAACAATTCACACCAAGTCATTGAAATTAATAGTGTATCCTATGTAATAGTGTATCCTTTTTTTGAATAAACATAAATCGATTGGTTATATATTATTATTATTGGTGTATAGGTGGAGAATAAAATACCTTTATAAATATAATATAATGCTTAAAATTGGATGGAAGGTGATATATTCCACATAGAACTTTATTTTAAAACACAATAAAAAATTACACTTAGAATGAGTCACACTCGTCATAGAGAAGCCCACGTTGGCATTCACCATTTTAATTTTAAAACATAGTCAATAATTACAATTTGGGGATAGGTGGTTCTCCTCATCAAGTCTCCTATGGTATTTCAAACATAATTAATGGCGTTTCTCATTCTTGTTTATTTAACATATTTTATTAAGTATTCATAAATCCAAAATAATGGAAGGCATAAGCCCTTTACTAAATTGCAAAATCTTATTGTCATATTATTTCAATACAACACATTTTTATTTTTTAATTATTTATATTCAAAACTAATTTTAATAATAAAAAATTATATTCTCGCGAGTGAAAAAAATCATATTTTCTTAGAAGTGTTTCATCTTCTCTTTCTGGGTATTTGGAAATGTTAGGTATAAATCCCGATTCAATATTATTCATTTGCTAATGCTTATATTTATACAATGCATATGACGGTTGTGTTTCACCTTCCGCCCAGCCTTTTCGGCTTCCTACATAATTATTCAGATTTATTTATTTATTTACACAATATATAATCCCGACGGATTATATTCTAACAACCCCCCTCTTAATCCGAAGGGGTGTTCATAAGTCCGAGCATGTTTCTGAATCTTTCAAACTTTTCTCGTCCAAGCGCTTTGGTGAAGATGTCTGCAATTTGATCATTTGTGGAACAATGTCGAAGATGGACTGTCTTGGCCTCTACATGATGTCAAATCAAATGATACTTTGTGTTGATGTGTTTGGTTCGATCATGGAATCTAGGATTCTTAGCCAGCTTGATTGCAGAAGTATTGTCGACCAATAATGGAGTGGAGTTCTCTTGTTTTTCTTGCAAATCTTCAAGTATCTTCCTGAGCCATAATATTTCTTTCGTAGCTTCAGCTACAGCCACATATTCTGCTTCTGTTGTTGAATCTGCTGGAACTGACTGTTTGCGTGATCTCCATGAGATAGCTGCTGATCCAAGACTCATAGTGTATCCAGAAGTTGATACTCCTGTATCCTTATCGCCATCAAAATCTAAGTCTGAGTACCCAATAAGTTTGAAGTCATCCACTTTAGAGTACTTGAGTCCAACATCTTGAGTCCCCTTCAAGTATCTTAGAACTCTTTTTGTAGCTGACCAGTGTCCTTCACAAGGTTTATGCATGAACCTTGAAAGTATGCCAACAACATAAAAAATATCTGGTCTAGTTGTTGTAAGGTAGATAAGACTTCCTACAAGTTGTTGATAGTTGGTCGCATCCTCAAATTCTTTTCCTTCGCTTGATGTGAGCTTCATTTTCTGTTCCATTGGAGTAGATACAGGGTTGCATTCTGTCATGCAAAATTTGTTTAGTAGTTCTCCAACATATTTTTCTAATATAGGAAAATATACTTAGGATGTTGAGTGACTTCAATTCCTAAGTAATAGTGGAGATGTCCCATATCTGTCATTTCAAAGATCTTTTTCAAATCTTTCTTTATGGATGCTATATAGCTCTCATTGTTCCCTGTCATCAAAAGATCATCTACATACACCACAAGATACACAACAGATCTTCCAACTTTCTTTATAAACAATGTCGCATCATCAAGATCAAAATGTTTGAAATTTAACTTCAAAAGATGCTCGGTTAACTTTTCATACCATGCACGAGGCGCTTGTTTTAGGCCATACAAGGATTTGAAAAGCTTGCATACCTTTTGTTCTTTTCCTTTCACAACAAATCCTTCTAGCTGAGACATGAAGACATTCTCTTTCAAGTCTCCATTCAAGAAAGGAGTCTTCACATCCATTTGATGAACTTTCCACCCTTTCTGAGCAGCTAAAGAGAGTAAGGTTCGGATGGTAGCCCATTTTGCTGTAGGAGAAAATTTTTCTTCATAGTCAATTCCTTCTTTCTGTGCATAGCCTTTTGCTACAAGCCTCACTTTGTGCTTGTCAAGTGAGTCATCTGATCCGTATTTGTTCTTGTACACCCACTTGCAGCCAACTGGCTTGGTTCCAACTGGAGGGTCAACCAGCTTCCAAGTTCCATTCTTTATGAGTGCATCATACTCATTCTGCATAGCTTCTTTCCACTCAGCTCGAGTAGAAGCTTCTTCAAAGGAATTTGGTTCAAAGTTAGCAGATAAATTAAATTCACAATCAAATGATACATCCATGTCATCACCTGAATTATCTGCTCCTCCTCCATCTTCATGTCTTTTCAAACTTCTCGTTCCTGTCTTTCCAACTTCATCTATATGGACACTATCAAGTGTCTTTGTGGCCCATTTAGGAATCTTCCGTGATGGTCCTGGTTGATCAGCTGGTGGTGCTTCATCATTGATTGAGAGTCTTTCAATTCTCTCAATCATATCATCCAGTTGAACCTCTTGTTCAAGTGAAGTAGGAGGAACTTCTTCATGTGGGGGAGTTGGTGCTTCATATGGAAATTCCAAAGGTTGATCCAGAATAGGAATCTCCCCTTCAAGGTTTGGAATTTCATATTCATTTTCAGAATATGCCTTT
>LPNX010926134.1:115783-147876 GCA_001517045.1 Pseudotsuga menziesii | reverse complement strand
TGTTTTTCTATCAATGCATGAAAGTCTTTGAATGTTTGAAATGCTTCTGATTTTGTCTTTAAACAGTAAATCCAGCACATTCTTGAGTAGTCATCAAAAAATTTCATAAAATACTTATTCCCATTTGCTGAAGGTGTTGGCATTGGGCCACATAAATCAGAATGTACTAATTCTAATTTCCTACTTGCTGTGAAATTAGATTCATGGAATGGCAGCTTACTATGTTTCCCTAATATACATGCATCACATTTTTTCTTCTCTTTGGAAATGGTGGGAAAACCAAATACACCATTGTTTCTCAACAAACGAAGACTGTTATAATTTAGATGACCAAATATTGCATGCCACAATGAGCTAGATGACATATTACCTTCTCCATGCTGAGAGAGGTAGGCATAGTTCTGAAATATTACGGATGAACCCTTGAGATTCAACAACTTTTCATCTTCGTATCCAATCATGATGACTTGGTTGTCAAAGGGATTTCTTATTTCAACGATTCCATCAAACATGTGGATGGAATGGCCTTGCTGTCGTATCTCCACCAAGGACAGCAGGCTTCTCTGCAACTCTGGAAGATAAAGAACATTCTTGAACAAGAAATCAGGGAATCCAGGCATCTTCAGTCGAATGGTGCCCATTCCCTTTGGTTTAAGACTTGACTTATCTGCAAAGTAAACTATGCCATCTATTGTTTCATTAAGTTCTTCAAAACAGTCTTTTCTGAAAGTCATGTGTGATGTTGCACCAGTATCAAGCAGCCAACATTCAGTGTAAGATGAAAGTGAATTCATTTCATTTATACGAAGATTACAATGTGCAACAATACAATGAGCAGAATCAGAAGATTTACTAGCATCTTGGTTTTCTTTCTTCTGGTTATGTTTGTGTTTGATGGAGTCCCACGAAGCCCAACATTGATCTGATGTGTGTCGAGTCTTTCCACAACGCTTGCACTGCAGATCCGATCTTTTGTTTCTGCCCCCTCTGCCTCTTTCTTTGCTAGAGATAGTGGCACCAACTATTGATGACAAATATTGCATCTTTTACAGCTATTAATGTAATTTACAAGAATGGACTTAATATGACAAAGAGAAATAGAAAACAATAACCTTGTAGGTCTACAGTCTCTGCCAAGGTGAATACAATGCAAGCTTCAGGTGAGCATACACAAGCTTCTTCAATATACAAAATATATCAATCACGAGCTTCAAATACACATCAACATTCTTTTTTTATACAATATATATACTCTACAGAATATGTTATGTGTGGAGGCACCAGAAGCTAATATATTAGTGTGCAAAGGATATAAGTGCACAAAAAACAAGCACCAAACTATATACTTCTGCAAAATCAAGTGATTAGCAGCAGCAATTGTCTGGAACTCTTGAGATCGAAGCAACAATCTTCACATGGAAATCGCAACTCATACAACAAGCTCAGGCAGCACTTTCTACCAACACAGGAAGCTCTTCAACTTCAGTCACAGCAAAGGTCCAAACAGCTCAAAACGTAGACAATGGAATTATGGTTTATGAATCAATACTAATGGAACAGTACCAGCAACGTGCCAAAAATCTCCATGATACTCGCAGCTTTTAACATAATATCCACCATGACTTCATATGCAGTCGAACAGAAATCTGTGACAACAGGAATGCACAACTCTAGCAATATTCACGCATCTGGCAGGTGGATATTGGAAGCATTCTTCATAGCTCCACCTCAAATCTCACATGGAACGTGCAGGATGAGGTCGTAGGTGCAATGATAAACATTGAACAATTTTAATAAAATTTGATACCCAACGCAGTCACGATTCACGGCGACAGTAACCAACCATAGTCTTCGCGCAAAAAACTAGAGTTAATTTAGGGTTAGGTATTCCCAACGGTCACCAAATTTTTACCTCCAACGCAGCCTTCAACGGACACAGCCTTCAGCAGCACGCAGCCTTCAACAGACGCAACCTACAGCATCACGCAGCCTACAAGATAGAACGTAGCCTTCAACATGACTGTCTTCTCAGCTTCCATGGTCCTTCACGCAGTTAAAGATGGCGTGAGCTCTCATTTTCTTAATCTTCACAAATGGCTCTCATTCAGATTTATATGGAACACCGAGTCTGCAGCTCTCAGCAGGAACGTTGTAGGCGTCTTCAATCCACACAGTCCATGCTCAATAGGACATTGGTTAGTCACAACGCAATCGTCAGAACAATCTTCACATGAAAGATCGGCTCATATAACTAGCTCAGGCTCATACAATAGATTCACTCTCCATGCAGGCTCATACTCCACGCAGAATATCTCCACTCAGGCTCAGAATATCTCCACGCAGAATATGTACAGCATTAGTGCTTTATCTCTATGTATTCACGGGTCATCTGTTTTCACCCATTTTCATTTATATAGGAGAGAGAAACCAGACTCGAGTCCCATCACAGTAGGGCTGACCGAAATTCATTGTTGTCCTTCTCCTCTTAGCAGAGGCAGTCGCCAGTCACAATGTCGATGTCAAAGAGTTCGAAGATGCTGCAATATATAAATTACAGAATGCGGGTAACAATCCAGGATGGGTGTCACGTGATTGGAAAATTCATGGCATTCGATCGCCACATGAATTAGGTGTTGGGGGACTGTGAAGAGTTCAGAAGACTTCCTCCCAAGAAGGGAGCGGCAGCAGACAAGATAGAAGAACATGAGGAGAGGGAGAGGCAACGCGAGTAGTACACAGAAAAATTACGGTTAGGTATCACATAGAATTATCATCTTTTTTCAAACGTTTTAGTAGAGAATAAACGTAGGCAGATGGAGGAGTAACGGATACAATGCATGCGACTGGCAGACTGATGGAGTAGGCAGTCTTGCAATGGACTGGCAAGCAGAATGCCAGGACAGAAATGCAGCATGCAGGAGTTATGGCAAATAGCCAAGGTCTGATACCATTTGTTAGGTATAACTCCTCATTCAATATTATTCCTTTGCTAATGCTTATATTTATACAATGCATATGACAGTTGTGTTTCACCTTCCGCCCAACCTTTTCGGCTTCCTACATAATTATTCAGATTTATTTATTTATTTACACAATATATAATCCCGACGGATTATATTCTAACAGGAAAAAGACCATATAAAAATGAAAATGAGTGGTGAGATTCATAACCATGTTGATTGATCTAGTGAGATGTAAAATTGTAAACTTGAAACCATGAAACCTTGTTTGGAGAGGTGTACTAGGTGATCGGAAACTTTCAGATATATCCAGCCCTTAAGGAAAGCCATATCAACTTGAGTGGGTTGGTCAAATTTATATTTGGATAGGTGCACTCCTAGATGTGAACCTTTCATATCTATGAAGCTTGTAACCCTAGCCAAATCAACTCGAGTGGGTTGGTCAAATTGATCTTGAAAGGGAAAGTGTAAGTGAATATCTATATAAATCTATCAATGTCGCGGGTAAACCTTCTTCTTACTATTTTTGTTAGCATCTTCAGTGTCCATCAAAGTTTCCCTCTTCTCCACATCATCTGAAACCTTTTCTTATGAGATTTTTTTATATTTAATTTAACACTTGTCGAGAGATCGAATTAAACCCTGCTAAGTTAAGCCACTAGTGGTAAAAAATAAATTATATTTTAGAGAGGAGATCTATGAATATATTGCACATAAACTATAAGTTAGTTGGTGTATTGTATTTTTCAGCAAAAAAAAATATATATTTTAGAGAGTAGATCTATGAATATATTGCACATAAACTATTAGTTAGTTGGTGTATTGTATTTTCAGCTATATTGTAAATCAATATGAAATATACATCTTTTCCTTACTTATTTAAAGGGCATTCGGTCATCTTTTCCTTACTTATTTAAAGGGCATTCGGTCAATGGTAGAGCGTGTGCTATAGAAGATTGGTGGTTCAATTCCACTATGTCCTTCAAAAAATCAATACCATTTAAGATATTGTAGTTTATTTTTTAAGAAAATAGTATTTAGATAAACAAAACTGAGTATTGACACAATATTTCTGTAAATTGTCTCAAGTGGACAATTTCCATAGATGGGAATATTAAGCCAATATTTGAGAGAATACTTTTGTAAATTGTCGATTTTAAGACAAAAAGAAAATTGTGTATTGTCTTAAATATCGTCTTTATGAGAGTGTCTTAAAGTATTGTCTTCAATTATTGTCTTAAACTATTGTCTTAAATTTAAGACAATAGTTTAAGACAACCCCTTAAAACAATATTTAACACAATACACAATTTTATTTTTGTCTTAATTTGAGACAATTTACAAATGTATTGTCTCAAATATTGTCTTAATACCCCTTTGGGTTGTAGGCTCAAACAATGAATTATAATATCAAGTTATTAAATGACCCTATGTGTTAGGGCTAAGAATTAAATGATTGTACATTCTGAGAATAGTGAGACCTGACTTAAACAAGTAAGATAATAAATAAGCAAGCTTCTTGACCAATAACATTTCAAATAAATAATTGAAAAATAATAAAAAAGTAAAATTCAATTAAAATAAAAAATATTAAAAATCAAACCGTAACTAATTAAATGGCAAAAAGAACATAATAATTCTTAGCAGGTGACATAACACAATAATAGCAGGAGACATAACACAATAATTAGTAGGCTCGTGCCAGGGCATAGGATAAAAGCAAACTAAAACCTTTAGCTTTTTGGCCAAATTTTGATCAATCCCTGTCAAATTTGTTCAATACAATAATTAGTAGCCTCCTCCCATGGCTTCAGCCCTTAGGATAAAAGACAAGTAAAACTCCATGTTTTTTCTCGCCAAATTTTGCTCCATTCTTTTCAAATTTGTTTTTGGAACCTGGTAATTCCTCTCAACTTTGTCCTTGAAAACTGCTATTTCAACCATATTGCAATTCTAGCCATATTAGTTTGCTCTCCTAGATTAAATACCCTATTTTAAAATTAGCTACATAACCAAAATTGCTGCCAATTGAGATTCTCAATAATTTGCTTAGGGCTTATACTGCTTCGCCTGCCTGCCAGTACTAATAGCAATCTAACGCCACCATTTTCTTTGAAATTGAAGAAGAACCCATTATCATGTGCTTTGTGCCTTTGAAGAAGAATCATTATCGTGTGCCTTTGGAATTGAAAAAGGCCACCAGTTCGTGCCACCAGTTCTACTATTGAGCGTACCAATTAATTCTGGTTTTCCATTTTCATGATCATTGTTAAAAGAATGCAGGGCAGTCTCCAGCTCTTCAACTCTCTGATTTTGTTCATCCAGCAAACGTCCAATTTTGTCCACCTCTTCTTGCAGGATTTCATTTCGTTGGCGAAGAGGATGTTCCGTCACCTTATGCTGCACAATTAAATCTAGGCGCTGTTCGCCTCCTTCATTCACTAGTAGCTCAAGGCTGTTTATTTTATTTTCCATTGTTTCAATTTTGGCAAGCAAATTCTGAATCCTTTCTTTAGATTCTCTCAACTCGCATTGCATATCAATCTTTTCTGTTTTATACTTCTGCAGAACACTCGCATTTTTCTCCATCTAATCTTTCAATTGAGCCAATTTCGATTATACTCATTCAACCGGGACTTTAGAAACATTACTTCAGTGCTTTGCTCTCTACTTTTCTGATCCAATAATTCCCTTTCATTGGCTACCGAACCAAGGTTTGTTTGCACATTGTTCTCAATATTTTCTTCTTGCCCATTGATTAGCTCTTCTAATCGTTCATTGATACGCACCTGGGAGGAAATATTATTATTTTCTAACGGTGAAATTCTGTTCCGCGTGCCCAGAAACATATTGTTGCCCACCTTATTGAAGAAAGAAACCCAGAGACGAATTATGATTTCTTTGAGTTTCTGTAAAAAAGGAACACTTTCTTGTACTCGCGACTTAGTTGACAACTTCTTTGTCTGTGATTTTATCATTATCTAACAGTGAAATTCCTTTCTGCGCGTCTTTGCCCATCATGTTGCCCATCTTGTTGTTGAAGAAAGAAATTCAAAGTAAAAAAATCGATCCTTTTCTTGTCTTCTTGCAAATCTGATGATGGAAAATGGATAGAAACGACTTTTTTTTCTTTCTCTTCGCTTTGTTTTCTAACAAATTCGATGGAAAGTAGTTACAAATCCAATGGTTTTTTGAATTCGCTTTCTTCGTTGAGCTACTTCCTAAATATATCCGAAGTTACTGTCTCACGACAAGGATGATCTTGCATATGACTTCAACTATTGTCTGAATTGTGAGTTTACTCCTTCTACTAATAAGAAACATTAGTTTTATTCGTTTATGGGTCGACTTTGAAAAAGTCAAATTCGACCTAAACCGATATCATTCATAGTACAAGGGTATCCTACTTGGATTTTCTCACCCGTTTGCTCATTTTTTTTGTCATGAGCATCTTACTCTTTAAGGTGAGGCAATGAACTACAACGATACATGGTTGGTGGGGGCTGTCTTTTTTGTCATGAGCATCTTCTTTTTTATGGTGAAGAAATGAACTATACCATCACTAGTTCTAGTTCTCTACATGGTTTGTGGGGGCTGTTTTTTTATGAAAAACGTTTTCACAAAATGCATTGTCATATTATCTAGCGTTTCATCAGTTTGCCTTGTCTAGTGTTTAGGTTTATAAATATGATTTTGTTTTCATATTTATAGTAGATGACCTCTCCATGGTATCCATTGAGATCCACCATACATTCTAGCAAACAATCTATAGTTGCTTTAGAGCGATGATAAGCTTAAGAGAGCATCAATGTCCATTAAACATTTTTTGTGGAGCATTCCATCCGGATCCACCATTTCTTAAAGCAAGCACGTCTCGTTGGTGGTAATACCTTTAAAGGTATACGTATTTTTACTTTACAATTATCCTAATATTTATGCAGACAGAGAGGATGATACCCTTCTTTCTTCCCGCTGTAGATCTCGAATGTCCGTAGTGACCAACATTTGGTAGAATCTCGACATGCGCCCTCCAAATCGAGTCTTCCTTTCGTCTGAATTTTGAAGTGTTCCTTAAACAGAGTTGGCCATCTATTGTCCTCGAAAGTTTATCCTAGCTGCGTGTTGGACTAGTTACAGAGGTGAGTGAGTAAGAGCACGAAATGATCTTTTAGTATTCTAATTTGCTTCTTTTTCTTAGTCTAAATTCGTTACTGAAGAAAGAAACCATTATTCAAGATTACATATGAATAGTTTCATTGTAGGACTTGAATACAACTATTTATTTACCGCATTTAAGTGTCTTATTCGGGAGGACAGATGGATATCATTGCAAGACTATTGAGATTTATATAAATAAAATAAAGTATATAATGTTTTTACATAAGTATACAAACATCACAAGTGGTATATGCATTGGGGTCGCCAGCTTATTCCTTAATCTTGAATAAAACTCTCAGCTTATATATATATTTAATCGTGAGAGTGCATAGCCGCCAACTGGCATATTTATATATTAATTTGATAAGAACTTAAGTATGTATCTTGAATTTTATATTAAATAAGTATAGATATTCATACTTACATCATCCCAACTTTGATGTAAGGTAAGGGTATGATAAGAATATAAAAAATCAACCTGAGCGAAGGTATTCTAGTTGGGCGGAGTAAAGATACTTCTCTATGGTTCAAAGAGGGAGTTATATTTTAATGAAATGGATATATTTTATATGTATGTAGGGTAGATCTTAGTTTGTTAGAGTTTTAAGAACATAGTGGGTCTATTTGATTTGTGTTATAGTTTATGTATTGACCAGCTATGGCACAGCCTTAGCCCAAAATATGTTAGTGTTTGCGTGATAATAAAAGAAGGAATAAGTAAAGGGAAGCTTTCAGCCTTCAGATTTTACTTGGTTACAAATAGTATTTCCTTGTTATGTCACATAAAGAATTGGTAATTGATCCATTTGGATTCAATGAATCACTTAACTAAGAACCTCTAGTTGTATTGGTAAATAGTTTAGAAATACTATTTGTGAGAAAGTATACAAGAAGAAACGGAAATAATTTTAACATTGATGTTGTGGATTGTAGTAATTTTAATGAAATAATGTCACAGGATGTGACCTATTGGTGGACTTAACCCTCGGATTGGGTGAACAATGTATATTTGGCGTATTTTCTCTTATCTGTACATCTTATGTATTTCATCTATGTTTTATTTGATATTGTGTTTTATGTGAGATTGTGTTTTGCTTGATATTGAGATACTTATAATTTTTCTATTTTAGTGAGAACTCAATTACTACTTGCTTAATGAATAAGTTGATTTCTTGATCTGTATAACTACATGAATGCACTAAGGAATAGAAGGTTTTGAATGCACTAAGCAATAGCCATGACCTTGTGGAACTAATAACTAGTCTCTTAAAGTGTTTACTATCTGGGATGAAACAATAGAATGAGTCATAATTAAGTAATGTAGTGCGTATCATCCTTAAGCATGCCTTAATGGAGTTGTTACTTATAACTAACATTACTTTTTATTGTTGATAAAAACATAAAGGTAGAAATTAAAAGGGGGTAGTAAGAATTTATATTCATCTTATTGATTGGTTGAAATGCTATTATGTGACTATACACTCTGACGAGTTTAACATGGTTGTCCTTTTGGTTTGACTAAAAGAAAAATTTATTCTATTTTTCCAAATTTTACATTTGGTAAAAGGGGTTTGTTACAATTTGAGCGTAGGATTTAGGCTAATTTTAAAGTTATATTTTAAAAAACGGCATTAAAAGTTGCTATATTAACATTAAAACAATTCACACCAAGTGGAATTAATAGTGTATCCTATTTTTTGAGTAAACATAAATCGATTGGTTATATATTATTATTATTTGTCTATAGGTAGAGAATAAAATACCTTTATAAATATAATATAATGATTAAAATTGGATAGAGGATGATATATTCCAGATAGACCTATATTTTAAAACACAATAAAAAATTACACTTACGATGAGTCACAATCTTCATAGAGAGCCCACGTTGGCATTCAACATTTTAATTTTAAAACATAGTCCATAATTACACTTTGGGGATAGGTGGTTCTCCTCATCAAGTAGCCTATGGTATTTCAAACATAATTAATGGCGTTTGTCATTCTAATTAATGGTGTTTCTCATTCTTACTTATTTAACATATTTTATTAAGTATTCATAAATCCAAAATAATGGAAGGCATAGGCCCTTTACTAAATTGCAAAATCTTTTAGTCATATTATTTCAATACAACACATTTTTATTTTTTAATCATCTATGTTCAAAACTATCTTTAATAATAAAAAATTATGTTTTCACGAGTAAAAAAAATCATATTTACTTAGAAGTGTTTCATCCTCTCTTTCGAGGTATTTGGAAAAAAACCATATGAAGATGAAAATGAGTGGTGATATTCATAACCATGTTGATTCATCTAGTGAGATGCAAAATTGTAAACTTGAAACCCTGAAACCTTGTTTAGAGAGGTGTACTAGGTAATCTAAAACTTTCAGATAGA
The DNA here is from genome assembly GCA_001517045.1 of Pseudotsuga menziesii. Lineage (NCBI taxonomy): Eukaryota > Viridiplantae > Streptophyta > Pinopsida > Pinales > Pinaceae > Pseudotsuga > Pseudotsuga menziesii. The sequence goes on along the minus strand of LPNX010926134.1, from coordinate 138,360 downwards.
TCAATCCCTTAAGACTAGCCATATCAACTTGAGTTGGTTGGTTAAATTGATCTTTGGAGAGGTGTACTGCGAGATCTTAAAGTTTCATATCTCTGAAGCCTATAACCCTTGCCAAATCAACTTGAGTGGGTTGGTCAAATTGATCTTGAAAGGGAAAGTGTAAGTGAATATCTATATAAATCTATCAATGTCCGAGGTAAACCTTCTTCTTACTATTTTTCTCAGCATCTTCATCTTCAGTGTCCATCAAAGTCTCCTCTTCTCAACATCATCTGAAACCTTTTCTTATGAGATTTTTCTTTTAATTTAACACTTGTCGAGAGATCGAATTAAACCCTGCTAAGTTAAGCCTCTAGTGGTAAAAAAAAAATTATATTTTAGAGAGGAGATCTATGAATATATTGCACACAAACTATTAGTGAGTTGGTGTATTGTATTTTTCAGCAAAAAAAATTATATTTTAGAGAGTAGATCTATAAATATATTGCACATAAACTATTAGTTAGTTGGTGTATTGTATTTTCAGCTATATTGTAAATCAACATGAAATATACATCTTTTCCTTATTTAAAGGGCATTAGGTCAATGGTAGAGCATGTGCAATGGAAGATTGGTGGTTCATTTCCACTATGTCCTTCAAAAAATCAATACCATTTAAGATATTGTAGTTTATTTTTTAAGAAAATAGTATTTAGATAAACAAAAGAGAGTATTGACACAATATTTCTGTAAATTGGCTCAAGTGGACAATTTCCATAGATGGGGATATTAAGACAATATTTAAGACAATACTTTTGTAAATTGTCTAACTTAAGAAAGAAAGAAAAAATTGTGTATTGTATTAAATATCGTCTTTATGAGCGTGTTTTAAAGTATTGTCTTCAATTATTGTCTTAAACTATTGTCTTAAATTTATATTTAAGACAATAGTTTAAGACAACGCCTAAAAACAATATTTAACACAATACACAATTGAGACACTTTACCAAAGTATTGTCTCAAATATTGTCTTAATACCCCCTTGGGTTGTAGAGCATGTGTAGGCTCAAACAATGGATTATAGTATCAAGATATTAAATGACCCTATGTGTTAGGGCTAAGAATTAAATGATTGTACATTTTGAGAATAAGGAGACCTAACTTAAACAAGTAAGATAATAAATAAGCAAGCTTCTTGGCCAATAATATTTTAAATATATAATTAAAAAATAATAAAAAATTAAAAATTCAGTTAAAATGAAAAATATTAAAAATCAAACCGTAACTAAAATTAATGCCAAAAAGAACATAATAATTCTTAGCAGGAGACATAACACAATAATTAGTAGGTTCGTGCCAGCTCATAGGATAAAAGCCAACTAAAACCCTTAGCTTTTTGGCCAAATTTTTTATCAATCCCTGTCAAATTTGTTCAACACAATAATTAGTAGCCTCCTCCCAAGGCTTCAGCCTCTAGGATAAAAGACAACTAAAACCCCATGTGTTTTCTAGCTAAATTTTGCTCAATTCCTTTCAAATTTGTTTTTGGAACCTGGTAATTCATGTCAACTTTGTTCTTGAAAACTGCTATTTCAACCATATTGCAATTCTAGCCATATTAGTTTGCTCTCCTAGATTAAACACCCTATTTTAAAATTAGCTAGAGAACCAAAATTGCTGCCAATTGAGATTCTCAATAATTTGCTTAGGGCTTATACTGCTCCGCCTGCCTGCCAGTACTAATAGCAATCTAACGCCACCATTTTCTTTGAAATTGAAGAAGAACCCATTATCATGTGCTTTGTGCCTTTGAAGAAGAATCATTATCGTGTGCCTTTGGAATTGAAAAAGGCCACCAGTTCGTGCCACCAGTTCTACTATTAAGCGTACCAATTAAATCTGGTTTTCCATTTTCATGATCATTGTTCAAAGAATGCAGAGCAGTCTACAACTCTTCAACTCTCTGATTTTGTTCATCCAGCAAACGTCCAATTTTATCCGCCTCTTCTTGCAGGATTTCATTTCGTTGGCGAAGAGGATGTTCCGTCACCTTATGCTGCAATATTAAATATAGGCGCTGTTCGCCACCTTCATTCACCAGTAGCTCAAGGCTGTTCATTTTATTTTCCATTGTTGCAGTTTTGGCAAGCAAATTCTGAATCCTTTCTTTAGATTCTTTCAACTCGCATTGCATATCAATCTTTTCTGTTTTATACTTCTGCAAAACACTCGCATTTTTCTCCATCCCATCTTTCAAGTGAGCCAATTTCGCACTATACTCATTCAACTGGGACTTTAGAAACATTACTTCAGTGCTTAGCTCTCTATTTTTCTGATCCAATAATTCCCTTTCATTAGCTACCGAGCGAAGGTTTGTTTGCACCTCGGCAACATTGTTCTCGATATTTTCTTCTTGCCCATTGATTAGCTCTTCTAATTGTTCATTGATACGCACCTGGGAGGAAATATTATTATTTTCTAACGGTGAAATTCTGTTCCGCGTGCCCAGAAACATATTGTTGCCCACCTTATTGAAGAAAGAAACCCAGAGACGAATTATGATTTCTTTGAGTTTCTGTAAAAAAGGAGCACTTTCTTGTACTCGTGACTTGTTGACAACTTCTTTGTCTGTGATTTTATCATTTTCTAACAGTGAAATTCCTTTTTGCGTGTCTTTGCCCATCAGGTTTCCCATCTTGTTGTTGAAGAAAGAAATTCAAAGTAAAAAAATCGATCCTTTTCTTGTCTTCTTGCAAATCTGATGATGGAAAATGGATAGAAGCGACTTTTTTTTCTTTCTCTTCGCTTTGTTTTCTAACAAATTCGATGGAAAGTAGTTACAAATCCAATGGTTTTTTTGAATTCGCTTTCTTCGTTGAGCTACTTCCTACATATATCGGAATTTCCTGTCTCACGACAAGGATGATCTTGCATATGAGTTCAACTATTGTCTGAATTGTGAGTTTATTCCTTCTATTTAGAAGAAACATATTAGTTTTATCCGTTTGACTTTGAAAAAGTCAAACTCGACCTAAACCGATATCATTCATACTACAAGGTTATCCTACATGGATTTTCTCACCCGTTTCCTCATCTTCTTTTTGGTCCTGAGCATCTTCCTCTTTAAGGTGAGGCAATGAACTACAACGATACATGGTTGGTGGGGGCTGTCCTTTTTGTCATGAGAATCTTCTTTTGTATGGTGAAGAAATGAACTATACCATCGCTAGTTCTCTACATGGTTTGTGGAGGCTATTTTTTTATGAAAAGTGTTTTCACATAATGCATTGTCATATTATCTAGAGTTTCATCAGTTTGCCTAGTCTAGTGTTTATGTTTATAAATATGATTTTGTTTTCATATTTATAGTTGATGACTTTTCCATGGTATCCATTGAGATCCACCATACATTGTAGCAAACAATCTATGGTTGCTTTAGAGCCATGATAAGCTTAAAAGAGCATTAATGTCTATTAAACATTTTTTGTGGAGCATTCCATCCGGATCCACTATTTCTTAAAGCAAACTCTTTATAGTTGCTTGGGAGGCCTCACTAAGCTCATTAGAGCATCAATATCCATTCTACATTTATTTGGTGGATTTCAACATCCATAGTGTTAACACGAGGTTTAGGGGGTTCAATGCCAATATTCAATTTGTGGTGGGAAGAATGCTTATGGCAGCCCATGGTTTTAGATCAACTCCTTTTAAATGGTTGTGATGTATCGACCTACTAAACCAAAGGGTTATTAGGATATTTATGTGGGTTAAATTATATTTCCTTCCTATTGAGTTTTGGAAGAAAGAGATTTTTAGGGTTGCAAACTACAAGTTGCATATCTTCATGAAAACATTTATGGTTGCTATGAATTCTTCCAATTGAGTATTCGTGAAAATTAGTGTCAAAATAGATCTCATGGAGGGAATTCTAGAAGGTATTAGTTTTGTTGTGGGTGATAAGGAATTTTGGAAATTTTTGGATGTACCTTTCAATTGTTCATAATATAAATATTATAGCCATCTTAAAATTATTTTCTTTAGGAAGAATTTAGGTCAAACAAAGGGTAATATGCACGTACCAAATTCCCCCTAGTCTCTCTAAAACAAGTGGTTGAAAAACACAAGGGGAAAGAGGAAATTGGAGGATATTCACACTTCACAAGGTAATTGTAATATGGATGTCCAATTCCATGAATCGCAACTAAAATTGAGTGTATTGATGGTGTGAATCCACTCTTTACCTCTTTAAATGGTTGTAATGTTTTTACTTAGTAGAGGAAAGTGATACTAGGATACACATGTTGGGTTATATCGCCTTTCCTTATTGAGTTTTCGAAGGATAATATTCTAAGGGTTTATATCGTAAGTTGGATATCTTCTTGAAAATCTATATAGTTGCTATGAAACCTTTCAATCGAGCAGTGGAAAAAATTACTTGTGAAAATAATTCTGTAGGTGGTCTTCTAAAGGGCATAATTAGCTTCACTATGGGTGATAAGGTGTTCTAGCAAATTTTGGACTTCAAAAATGTACCTTTCAATTGTTTATACTGCAAATATTATACACATCTTAACATTTCTTTCATTAGGAAAAATCCCAATCCAACAAATGGGAATATGAAATTGTCAAATGCCAAGTCAAGGTACAATGAAGTCTCTCTATAAGGATTAACCCAAAAGTTTTACCTAATGATAAAAGGGTTTTCATTTGTATCCTAAAAGGGAAGAGTTAACGGATTCTTAGATGGAATGTACCACATCACATCACTTCAAGTATATATGTAAACAACAAATGTTTCTAATAGGTAGTGGGCTAAAACATTTTTTATTTATCAAGTAATGATAGCATGAAAGAAATTAGTTTTCCCATTGAAATCCAATGAGATGTTTCATGTCCCCAAAAAATAAAAAAATAAAAAAATTATAGGCTAGTAGAAACTACCTAAATGGAACACTGTTAAACTTGCGGAATATAACATACACTAGTTGTACCAGTGTTTGGTCATAAGTTGTTCTTACGTTCTATCATCGTTGTTTCAGTTATACATATTGTTGTGTTTTAATTGAGATGTCATAATGTTGATTACTACTTTCATTCTTATAGTTATACATTGTCGTATATGTGTCGTTACTTGATTATATGTTTTGTTCATTCTGCATAGTCTTACTTGTTATTTATATGGTTCTAACTTAACTCTATTTGTGGAAACAAAGTTGGTGGAGTGGTGGGACTTGTTCTCCCATGATGTTCTAAGAGGTAAAAGTGTTTACTTATCTCCACGCTTACTTAGTTCGTTTGGAACTAAGGCACCTCTTTGATCTTATTTGAATATTTAAGATAGTGACGGAGACTTATTCAAATAGCATTGAATATCTTGATCTTTGGTACTATACTAACTCTTTGTTACTAAGGTCTCTTACCAACTCATATTATAAAGAGGTAGTTACTACTTGCATTATTTATTTAACATAGTTAAATTATCTATGTTGTACTTTCATTATGTATTTATATTTCATGTGTATTTTATTACAACTATTAACATAGCTCTTGCTTCTATTGGCATGATATAACTTGGGTAAAAATCAAACTTGGGTCTTATGATAGTATTGATACCATGGCATATTTCATATGACATGGTTACTAAGCATTAATCTTAGGGAAGACGCATTGTATTAATCCTTTAAGCCTAAGGTTTAAACATTACATGTTCAATATTATACTTTCTCATGGGGGATTGCCTTAGGGATGGCAAATATTTTAATGCCCCCAAAAATTGAAAAGAAATAAAATTATAGGCTAGTGAAAACTACCCCAAAGGGATTCATTATTACTCGTGTAGAATTGCATGTGCTACTTATACTTTCGATCTCTTCAGAAACTGCCCATATTATCATGGTACTATTTTATCCATAGAGTGATTATTAGTTCATTCACTTCTTATGTCTTAATTCTGTTACTTAAACTATTGATACATCTTAGTTATTATTTTCAGTGAATTAATGAATTGTATAGATCATTGTTTTGCTCCTGCATTGTTTTGTTTTTATTTAATAAAAACTAACTTTTAACTTTATTCATGGGAATGGTGTTAAAGATAAAAATTGATTATTCTATCAAAATTAGGATGGGTATTGGCATCGGAAGTTAGGTAAAAGAAAAACTTCTTGCATTATGTGGGCATCTGTGGTTTTCTAAGAGAAGAGGAATACACAATATTTATATTGTAGGCGATTCCAAAGGAGTGATTAAGTTGGCAGAGGATACTTCAAAGTTACAAGTACTTGATATTGAACAATGGGAAAATAGAGTTAGGATGATGATTGAGAGGTTCTCCTTTATCTCCTTTCTTCATATTTTTAGGGAAGTAGATAGTGAGGATGATGGGATCTCCACGTTGGTTGTTGGTAATATGGATGGTGTCATACCTTTTGAGGAGTTCATGGAAGACATTATGGTTAATTCAGTATCTATCCCATCTTTTTATTGACTTATGGAACTTCTCGTTTTTCTAGATGTCCTACTAAGGAACATAATTTTGTATTATTTTATTTCTTATGAACAGCGCTCACAAGTGTGCTTTAATATTTTTGAAATAGACTAAAAGAGTGAGATTCTATCACACTTTTTTTTTATCTTAAAGGAAGTTTGTGTAACTTTAATTCAACTTGAATAGTAAGTTACACGTTTTCTATTAAAAAAATATTAAATAATTTTAATTGGAATTATAATTATTAATATATTGAGATATTATAAGTTATAATATAAAAATATTAAAAAATATCTTGAGTTCAAAGAATTACATTGCCAGAAATTATATATTGTATTTTCATATTCTACATTTTGAAAATCTTTAAAACCTCTATTAAATGATCTTAAGTCTAACGGTGATTCTTAATATATTAATTTATTATGATTTATAATATCAATATATTAAATGATCCAATAACTAATAATTCCATGGCCAACATGTTCAAAAATTTATATTTCATGTTCTTTATTTTTCTGAGTGGGCTAAAGTTTAGAGGATTTGCATTTTTGCTAGTTATTTTGTTAGGAATTTGGAAACATGATTTATTGCTCAAAATATCATTTTCATTGTCGAAATTATAATTTTTGTTACATAAATGGATTTATGGCCTTCAATTACTGATGAAGCACCTCATTATGCAAATCCAAGCACTAAAAACTACCGTTTCAATACAAAATTTGGATAAAAATGTAGTATAACCATGCTTTCTAATATATTAATTGGTTATACTCGGTTGTATAGCACCGATAGGCACTCTACAGCCTAGTATGGGGGAGATGTTGTAACATTATGTAACGATATGTCAGCTATAAATAATATTTCTGATTATGAGGGAGATGTTGTAACGTTATGTCATGTTATGTAACATTATATAAAATTATGTTGGTTATAAATAATATTTTTTGTTATGAGGGAGATGTTATAATGTTACCTTTTACTTCTTGCTTATGATGTAGATGTTGTAACGTTATGTAACGTTACTTTTTACTTCTGAAACGTAAAAAGTAATAAATATAAATTTAAAATGTAACCCATGTAATGGTGTTGTCATCCATTAAGTAAAAACTAATAAATAAAATTTTAATTATCCGCCAAAATAAGACCATAACAACAATATATAAATTAGGTTAGACACGATAACATAAAAAAAGTTCTTTCTCTATCGATAGGTTGAATCTCAGTGGTGAAGAATACAATTACAAGCGATGACCATGTGGAACATGGGACAAAACAACCATGATAAGAGGATATGCATTCATCACCTTTCGGTGACCCTTTGCAAGGCCAAAAACACCTTCCACGTACTCGCCAAAACCCAAAGCTGAATTGACAGCCTTGTTGGAGAACGGCCCATCACCAAATTGTAATTATTGACTAATGTTGAATGCCAAACTCGCCGTCTCCATGAGGAGAGTGGTTCATCCCTAGTTGTAATTATTGACTCTGTTTTAAAAACAATGTCTAACTCGAATATATCAGTATATATTGCAACTAGTGCAAGGAGATGTAGACCACGTTTCCACAAATCACAACAACACCTGAGAAATCATGGCAAATACAAAATATGCCAATATTAGAAAGAGATGTTGATTAACAACTGAGTTAAGGAATATTTTAATATCTTACTATTTTGAAATTTAATACCAGGATATAGAGATCACCCATAAATCCCATCCTTTACCCATAGGATACCCTTCAAACTTTTTGATATGTGTGGAAGCTAATTGCGATTGAGAGTGCACCTGATGCTTTTATCTGAACATTTATTCCAGTATATATTGCAACGAGCACCAGGATATGTCGACCACGTTTCCACAAATTGCAACATCACCTGTCGATTTGGAGTAAGTGTAGGGGTTAGAATGAGAAACGCTGTTAATTAATTTTGAAATACCCTAGGTGACTGAACGACCCATCCCATAATTATTGACTGTGTCTTAAAATTAAAATGTTGAATGCTAACGTAGGCGTCTCTATAAGGAGAGTGACGCATCCTAGTTGTAATTACTGACTGTGTTTTAAAATCAAGGTCTAAGTCGAATATATTGTACCCTCCATCCAATTTTAAGCATTATATTTATAAAGGTATTTATTATCCACCTATAAACCAATAATAATAATATATAAACAATTGGTTTATGTTTACTCAAAATATGGGATACATTATTAATTTCAATGAATGGATATTAATATCTATGAATTCTTTTAAGGTTAATATAACAATTGTCTTTTTGTAAATATAACTTGAAATTGTCCTAAATCCTACCTTGAAATATAGAGATGTTTCTCTATAAATACAAATGTGCATCTCAATGCGTTTATGGGAAAGAGATGGTGCTCTTTAAAAAAAGATGTGTCTAAAAGGAATTTTGATCTGCATTCTTCCATTTTTGTAGGGACTTTATTGATGGTTTCCAACTGTTAAATCCTCAAGGAAAAATATTTGTATATCAGGTAGTGGATTTCTACAAATTTCTTTGTAGGTAAAGGGTGTTGAAGTCTCGGCCTTGGAGATAACTGTAATTTAATAAATTGAGGGTTGTGAATACGTGCATCTGAAATTTAAAAAATGATAATTAAAATTTGGGTATGGGTCAGATCCATTGAACCATGTGCAAGGCCTCCTAAACAATTATGCAAAGAATCTTAAACAACCCATGGTAAATTACACTTAAGGAGATTTGTTAATTTTTTTTACCAAATTTCAATTAAAAAAAATAAAAATAAAAAATAAACTACTCCTATTTTTTTTATAAAATTTCAAAAGATATATTATTGCAAACACTAATCAATACCTTCATTTCTCAAGATTGTTTTTTCATGAGCATACTACCATCCATTTGTGAATCACAGTGAAACAAAATTAAGATATGCTAAAATTCTGAAGTCATTATTATACTTTAAAATTTCTAATAAGATTACAGTTGTAATATTAGGGATAAATACATCCTTATTTATAGGGTGTGCTACATATTAGGTCATAAATATTTATTTCATTTTTCCAGAACCTTGAAATTATCTTATTTCTCGTGATTGCCAATATTTAAATAATTAAAAAACCATTAAAATGAAAATTTGAACAACTACAATCTTAATATTTTGATCCACCTAGATCTTCATTTTCATTTCAAATTATCTTTTATCCCTCATCGAGTCATATACCTAGACAATATGCCTATTGAAATAATTACATTATTGTTATGGACATTGAATCCATATGGACAACAAACTCATCAAACTATGAAGATCAACAAGATGAATATAAAGAGAGAGAGATGAGTGAGTGCATTGATATAAATATTCCATAAAAATCTAAAAGACCAAACCTTTTTTTGAACAAAGAATTTGAAACGAAAATAAGCATCACCTTACAACTTCTGAAACTTGAAAATAAACAAAATGATGACAAATACAAAATATGCCAACATTATAAAGATATGTGGATTAATCACTAAGTTAAGGAAGATTTTAATATCCTACTATTTTGAAAGATAATACCTGGATACACAGATCACGCATAAATCCCATCCTTTACACATAGGATACCCTTCGAACTTATTGATATCTTTGGAAGCCAATTGCGATTGAGAGCGCACAGGATGCATTTATCTCAACACTTATTTTAGTATATATTGCAACGAGCACAAAGAGAGTTCGACCACGTTTCCGAAAATTGCAACAACACCTGTAGATTTGGAGGAAGTCTACGGGTTGGAATGAGAAACTCTGTTAATTAAGTTTTAAATACCCTGGGTGACTTGATGAGGAGAATGACCCATCCTCAAATTCTATTTATCCCAAATTGTAATTATGGAGTATGTTTTAAAATTAAAATGTTGAATTCCAACCTGGGCGTCTCTATGAAGAGAGTGACTCATCCTAGTTGTAATTATTGACTGTGTTTTAAAATGAATGTATGACTCGAATATATCACCCTCCACCCAATTTTAAGCATTATATTTAAAAAGTAGTTTATTCTCCACCAATAAACCAATAATAATAATATATATAAAATCGATTTATCTCTACTCAAAAAATAGGAAACACTATTAATTTCAATGAATTACTATTAATATATGTGAATTCTTTTAGTGTTAATATAACAACTGTATTTTTTGTAAATATAGCTTAAAAATGAACCTAAATGCTACCTCAAACTAAAGAGATGTTGTTCTATAAAAAAATGCTTATCTCAATGGGTGTATGGGAAAGAGATGGTGCTCTTACAAAAAAATGCGTTGGAAAGGGTGTGTGTGAAATTTTGATCTTCGTTCTGCCATTTTTGTAGTGACTTTATGATGGTTTCCAACCATTAAATCCGGAAGGAAAACTATTTGCAAACCAATGTGAAGCAGTGGATTTCTACAAATTTGTTTGTAGACTAAGGGTGCCGAAGCCTTGGCCTTGGAGATAACTGAAATTTAATAAATTGAGGGTTGCTAATACCTGTATCTAAAATTAAAAAAAATGATAATTACAATTTGGGGATGGGTCGGCTCAATTGAACCATGTGCAAGGCCTCTCAATTGAACCATGTGCAAGGCCTCCTAAAGAACCATGCAAGGCGTCTTAAACAACCCATGGTAAATTGCACTCATGGAGATTTGTTAAATTCTTTTACCAAATTTGAATAAAAAATAAACTATTTCTAAACGGTTATAAAATTAAAAAAAAAAAATTCTTTCAAACACTAATCAATACCTTCATTTCCAAAAAAAAAAAAATCATGAGTATTGTACCATCCATCCATGAATTATAATGAAAAAAAATTAAGATATGCTGAAATTCTCAATTCATTATTATATTAATATGAAGTCATTCAAATTAATAGTGTATCATATTTTTTGAGTAAACATAAATTGGTTGTTTATATATTATTATTATTGGTTTATAGGTGGAGAATAAAATACCTTTATAAATATAATGCTTAAAATTGGCTAGAGAATTATATATTGGAGTTAGACCTTCATTTTAAAACATAGTCAATAACTACAATTGGAATGAGTCACTCTCCTCATAGAGATGCCAAGGTTGGCATTCAACATTTTAATTTTAAATCCGAGTCAATAATTATAATTTGGGGATGGGTCGTTCTCCTCATCAAGTCATGGAGGGAATTTCAAACTTAAGTAACAGTTTTTCTCATTCTAACTCGTAGACTTCCTCCAAATATACATGTGTTGTTGCGATTTGTGGAAAAGTGATTGACATCTCCTTGCGCTGGTTGCAATATATACTCAATTAAATGTCCACATAAATGCATCATGTGTGATCTCAATCGCAATTGGCTTCAACACATATCAAGAAGTTGGAAGGGTATACTCTGGGTTAAGGATGGGATTTATGGGTGATCTCTATATCCCTGTATTAACTTTCAAAAAATAAGACGTTAAAATCTTTCTTAACTCACTTGTTAATCAACATTTCTTTCTAATCTTGGCTAGTTTTTTATTTGTCATCATTTTGTTTAGTTTCAAGTTTCAAATGTTGCTTGTGCTTATTTTCTTTTCAAATTATTTGTTCACATAAAAGGTTTGGTCTTTTATCACAGGCCTTTTATAGAACTTTTCTGAAACTGGACATGTCCTCTTAAATTTTATGGAACAGTTGACATTCTGCAGAATTATAATATGTAAAAGTCTATTTGCAGCAAAATTTTGTATATTTTGGGTCATATGGAACGGAAGATATCCTCTGAAAAGGCATCTGCGTATGCTCTCTTAGAAAAATCTGATAGAAGACTTAACAGCCTCTTTATAGGTATCAGTTTTGGATATTGAAATTCACATTAAGTCAATCTACAGAATGTAATTTTGATCTCGAAAGATGAATGAAATTACGCTTTTTTTTCTTGGAAAAGAAAAAAAGGTTTGGTCTTTTAGATTGACATGCAATATTTATATTGATGCACTCACTCATCTCTCTCTCTCTCTCTCTGTCTCTCTTAATATTGAGTATGTTGAACTTCGTAGTTTGATGAGTGTGTGGTCTATATGGACTCAATATCCATGACAATAATGTAATTATAAAAACAAGAAAATTGTCTAGGTATATGACTCTATGAGGGACAAAAGATAATTTGAAATTAAAATTAAGATATAGGTGGATCAAACTATTAAGATTGTAGGTGTTCAGATTTGCATTTTAATGGTTTTTTAATTATTTCAATGCTTGTAATCGAGAGAAATAAGATAATTTGAAGGTTTTGGAAACAAAAAAAAACAAGGACTTTATGACCTAATATGTTGCACACCGTGTAAATAAGGATATATTTATCTAGTAATAGTACAGCTCTAATCTTTTAAAAAATTTTAAAGTATAATAATGAATTCAGAATTTGAGCATATCTTAATTTTGTTTTATTATGATTAATGGATGGACGGTACAATCCTCATGATAGAAAATATTGGGAAATGAAGGTATTCATTTGTGTTTGAAATAATATAATTTTTTAAATTTTATAAATTTCTTTAGGAGTAGTGTTTTTATTTATTTATTGAAATTTGGTAAAAGGAATTAACAAATCTCCTTGAGTGCAATTTACCATGGGCTGTTTAAGGTTCCTTGCATGGTTGTTTAGGAGGAATTGCACATGGTTCAATTGATCCGACCCATCTCCAAATTGTAATTATCTTTTTTCAAAATTTCAGATACAGGTATTCTGAACCCTCGATTTATTAAATTTCAGTTATCTCCAAGGCGAAGGCTTCAACACCCCTTTTCTACAAACAAATTTGTAGAAATCCATTGTGTGACATTGGTCTACAAATATTTTTCCTTATAGATTTAATGGTTGGAAATCATCAATAAAGTCATTAGAAAAATGACAAAAGGAAGATCAAAATTTAGCATACAACCTTTCTGATGAATATTTTTTTTAAAAGCACCATCTCTTTCCCATACACCCATTGAGATGCACATTTTGTTTTATAGAATAACATCTCTTTATTTTTGTAATAACCCTCTTATATGCACTAATTATTTTGTAATTGTTTAAAGGTCCATGTGCTTGTTTTCTAGTAAGTAGCTCAAGGTCAAGGCCCCACCTGAGCGAGGAGGATATTCGTCCCCACCCACCTATTCCTCTTGGATCCTCACCATTGTTTCTTTTAGTTTTCTAGTTTCCTTAATTGTAGCACAATTTACTATTTTTGGCAGTTTTCGAGTCTTAAACTTTCGGAGCTGTTTTGAGGCACTAAACGACATTTTTTTGGCATCAAATGGTTGGGCAAATATGATTCTGTTTCAAATTTAAAATTTCTTGTCTACGGATGTATTCTTTAAATATATCTTTCTAACGATATATCACGCGCGTCAAATGGAGGTAGTATGCTAAAGTTATGACCTCGAGAAATTGATGTATCAAGTTACCCAACGGGGCCCACATTACGGCATTTCACCTCCTAGGGTTAGGTTTTTGGATGTGTAGGGTTTCCATTGATTCTCAATAATATATAGGCCTCCAAGCCTCATTGTAACACAGAGTTCAGAGGCATATAGCCGCCACATCTCTTCTCAAAGATAAGCTACCAACACTCTAGCTAGTTTATTTCTATTCTGTATGTAAACAACTTTCAGTTATTGATTAATGAAATGAAGTGTTATTTCCATTGCATATTTGTTTCTATGGTTATTTGTGTATTATGTTGCATTCCTGCATAAATTGGGATTAGTGGTATTAGAGCAATCTGCTCTTTCTTGATCCTTCTTTGCATGTCCCCAACGAGGGCGGGGTATAAAGAGTTAGGGCTCGATCTAGTTGAACCTTTGCAAGATCATCCTCGTAAATCCCGATGGCCACCCATGGGGGATGAGAAGAAAGACAAGGGTGCAAAATATCCAATCAAAATGTTGCTCGAGGAGGCCCTTGAAAAACAAAGGAACGCGATGATGGATAACTTTGCCCAGATCCTTCAACAACTTCCCAGTGGGGGTGCATCTGCATCTAGAAGCCACTCTGGAGGTGAAACCCCTTTTAAGGTACAAGTAAACTTCGAAGTTCCCATATTTGATGGTTGAATAGATGCAGATGCCATAGACAAGTGGTTGAGTCTATTAGAAAGATATTTCTCAGTTCATGACTTTTCTAACCGGGAAAATATTATTTTTCCTCTACTCAAAGCCACCCCCCATGTCAAGGACTCATGGGAAACCTACTGTGAGAGAAAGGATGATGAGGAACCCTCTCTATTCTTAGCCATACCCACTTGGAATTCTTTTCGAGTTTCCATAAAGGGACAATATTACCTGATGGGGAGCTATGAGGACAAGTACATCCAATGGACTACGCTGCAGCAGCAACGAGATCAAGATGTGCATGAGCTGACGAATCTGTTCCATACCCTGCGCACCAAGTTGGGTATCCAAGATTTAGAGAAAAAATTGTTGCTGAAGTACCGTAGTTGTCTGCACAGATACATTTAGGAGGAAATGGAGTTCCTCAGCATCTCTTCGCTTGGTACGGCATATCGGTACGCTGCCAAAATTGAGCAAAAATTCAAACAAAAAAAGCGAGACTTTGAATCTGCGAATCAGAAGCAAGGGAAAGGTGCCCCCAAATCGCAGAAACAAGGACACAGCCAAGGCATGGTGACTCAAGAAAACTTGCCAAAGCCACAAGCAAAGAGCAACATTGCAAAGCCGAAGAAGGATGCGGGAAAGTGGTGCGAGTTCCATAAGAGCCCCACTCACAACACAAGTGAGTGTCGGGCTAAGTAGTCACTAGTGGCCAAGATAAGGGCTTCTGAATTAGATGCATACTCTGACACTGAAACAAAACCCGAGAAGGGGAATGCTCGAGGGGAGAATATTATCGATACAGAGCCCAACGCCACCGTTGCCAGCACGAAGATCCAAAAGGAAGAACAAGAAGATTCAGAGGAGGAGGAGCATCTTTTCCACTCCCAAATGTAGGTAAAGGGTTCTCCGCTACAACTCATTATCGACAGTGGGAGCCAAAAGAACCTAATTTCAGTAGACGTCATGAAGCGGTTGGGTCTGTCGACCACAGCACACCCGTAGCCATACACCATCAAGTGGCTTCACCAAGGACGAGATCTCCATGTCAGCCAGTAGTGACGACTTCCCTACAGCATCAAGCCCTTCATCGATGAGGTATTATGTGATATTTCTCCTCTTGATGTTTGTGATGTATTATTAGGTTAACCATACTTATGGAAGCGACATGTTGTGTATGAGTCTCGGCCTCGCACTGTTATTATTACGTTGAAAAATAATTTGTACAGAATACCAGAGGTACCACCCCCTGCCACTATCTCTTTGGTTAGCGCAAAACAATGCAGTAAGCTCATTTCCAAAACCAGGAAGTTTGTTTTCTTAATGATCCACCCTCAGGGCA
This sequence comes from Pseudotsuga menziesii, assembly GCA_001517045.1. Classification (NCBI taxonomy): domain Eukaryota; kingdom Viridiplantae; phylum Streptophyta; class Pinopsida; order Pinales; family Pinaceae; genus Pseudotsuga; species Pseudotsuga menziesii. The sequence goes on along the minus strand of LPNX010926134.1, from coordinate 122,494 downwards.
AGAAGAAGATCATTGCCACAACCTCCATACACGGCCCCTCCACACGACAACAACAAATGGACAAGGTCATGGAGGAGTACCGGGACATATTCACCTCACCCACTGAGGTGCCTCTCCACTGTCAGGTCAAGCACCCCATTGATCTGACCCCTGGTGCGCCTCTACCCCATGGACTGATCTATCATCATTCTATTCTGGAGAATGATGAAATCAAGAGGCAAATTTAGGACCTACTGCAGAAGGGTCACATCTGGCCAGGGGAGACTGATCATGTTGGTACAGAAGAAATATGGGCCTTGGAGACTATGTATTGACTATCGGGCGCTGAACAAGATCACTATCCGGAATAGGTACTCGATCCCACGGATTGATGACCTCTTGGTCCAGCTTAAAGGGGTGAAATATTTTAGCAAGATCGAATTCAAGTCTAGGTATCACTAGGTACTGATCGAACCGACTGATGTGTGGAAGACTACCTTAAAATCCAAGGAGGGCCTTTTCGAATGGTTGGTCATGCCTTTCGGGCTAACGAATGCTCCTGCAACCTTCATGAGACTGATGGACGACATCTTGTAGCCATTCACCAACTCATTTGTAGTAGTGTACTTGGATGACATCCTGATCTTCAGCCAGACTTGGGAAGAGAACCTCCACCACATCCAACAAGTCCTCCAAACGTTGTGGCAGCACAAGTTGTGTGCCAGTTTGGAAAAGTGCACTTTTGGCATGACCCAGGTTCAGTATCTGGGATACATTATTGATGACTGTGGGGTACATGTGGATCCAACCAAGATCCAATTCATTCGGGATTGGCCAGCCCCAACTACTCTAACAAAGATTCGCAGCTTTCTGGGCCTTGCTAATTTCTACCACAAGTTCATGTTGGGATTCTCTCATATCACTTGGCCCTTGAGTCAAGTCACCAAGGGAGGAGCGAAAGACAATTTCTTTTGTTCAGAAAATCAATAGAAGGCATTTGCAGAATTGAAACATCACCAATGCTATGCCCCAGTGCTCACATTACCAGACTTGCAACAACCATTTGAGATCGAGACAGATGCCTCCGACTATGCTATTCAGGAAGTCCTTACTCAACAAGGGCATCTAGTGGCATATCACAGTGAGACACTGTCCGACACTGTCCGCAAATATACCAATTATTATAGAGAGATGTATGACATTGTGCTGGCTTGTCGACAATGGAAGCATTACATTTTGGGGAAGGAAACGGTCATCCACATAGACCACCGACCCCTGCAATTCATGTAGACACAAGGGAAGTTAAAGAATGATCGCCATCAGAAGTGGTCCACATATCTACAATAGTTTCATTTGAACATCAAGTACAAGAAGGGAAGCACCAATAATGTTGCAGACTGCCTCAGTCGACCATCGATCGTAGTGATAATGACCGTGCTAAACTCTTATGGGCATGAGACTTTTGACTGGCCACTTCTCTACAAGAGCGATCCAGAATTTAGCCACACATACCAGACACTCTTCGAGGGAAACCAAGTTCCAAAATTTCACCTCAAGGATGTACTACTGTGTCGCATGGGACACCTTTGTGTTCCTTCAAGCGAGCCTGCCAAGATGATTTGGGAAGCACACTACAGTCGGGTCGCTGGGCATTTCAGGGTCGAGAAAACAGTGGCAGTATTGCAAAACTATTTCTATTGGTCGAACCTTTGACAGGACGTTGAGAAGTACATCCGATCCTGCACTGCCTACGCCATTTCCAAACCATCCATCAAGAAGCAAGGCCTCTATACTCCATTGCCTAACCCTGGTCAACCTTGGGAATCCATCTCCATGGATTACATGTCAGGCCTTCCTTCTACTAAGCACGACAACGACCGTGTGTTTGTGGTCATTGACAGATTCTCAAAGATGGCCATAATGGCAGCCTGCAAGAAGAATATCACAGTAGAAGCCACTGGTAAACTCTTCTTTGAACAAGTGTGGGTACACTTTGGGATCCCACAATCCATAATCTCAGACTGGGACAGCAGATTCCTTAGTACATTCTGGTCTAGCCTATGGTCAATGCTAGACACCAAGTTCACAAAGTCCACAGCTTTCCATCCCTAGACTTATGGCCAAACAGAGGTCGTCAACAGGATGATCATACACATTTTGCACATGTACAACTCAAAGCATCCACGCACATGGGATGAGAGCTTCCCCTATATACAAAACAACTATAACCGAGCCCTCCATAGCTCAACTAACCACAGCCCCTTTCAGGTGGGCTTGGGATTCTAGCCGCTATGTCCCATTGACGTAGCCATGCCATGTGCAGCTACTCAGGCTGATTCAGCTCATATCCTATCTGAAGTTTCCAAGGCAAATAGATTCATTGAGCGCATTTAGCACATTCGCCAACAGGTTCATGACATATTGGACAAATCCAATGCTATGTACAAGTAGCAACATGATCAGCATCAGGTGCAACACAACTTCCAGGTGGGCGACAAAGTGTAGCTACATTTGCAGAAGGAGGGCATTGTTGGACCCCACTGCAAGCTTCGCCCGCTCCAATATGGGCCATACACCATCACCAAGGCTGTCGGGAACAATTCCTTCGAGCTCAGTATTCCACCATTCTTTGGTTTGCACCGAGTTTTCAATGTGGACAGCCTTGGACCCTACTTTCCACCTCTACTGGACACATCAGATGTGGCAGAACAACTCACACCAACAGAGTTAAACCCTGACTGCATGGAACAAGCCACAGCTGATCGGATTATGGACACACAGATCAAGAACACCTCCTAGCAGAAGATCCAGCTATATCGAGTTGTCAAAGCAGGCCAACTCGTTCACCAGGGAAAGTGGCTCACCAGGGACCAAGTTCAATAGAAGTTTCCTCATCTCATGGAGGAACTCAACGCAATGGGAACCATTGTTTCCTAAGGGCGGAGGAATGATCCAGGAGGATATTGGTGGCCACCCACCTATTCCTCTTGGACCCCCACCATTGTTTCTTTCAGTTTTCTAGTTTCCTTAGTTGTAGCAAAATTTACTATTTTTGGCAGTTTTTGGGTCCTAAACTTCCGGAGCCGTTTTAAGGCCCTAAACAACATTTTTTTGGCATCGAATGGTCAGGCAAATATGAGTCTATTTCAGACTCAATATTTGTCATGTAGGGATGTAGTCCTTAAACAGATATTTCTAACGATATATCATGTGCGTCAAACGGATCTGGTTTGCTAAACTTACGACCCCGAGAAATTGATGTATCAAGTTACCCAACGGGGCCCACATTAAGGTGTTTCACCTCCTAGGGTTAGGTTTTTGGATGTGTAGGGTTTCCATTGTTTCTCAATAATATATAGGCCTTTGAGCCTCATTGTAACACAGAGTTCAAAGACATGTAACCGCCACATCTCTTCTCAGAGATAAGCTACCAACACTCTAGCTAGTTTATTTCCATTATGTATGTAAACAAGTTTCAGTTATTAATTAATGAAATGAAGTGTTATTTCTGCTGCATATTTTTTTATATGGTTCCTGCATAAATCCAGATCACCACCAGTAAAACCTAGTAAGTTAGGTCATTAATTCCAAAGGATTTGTAGATTTAGGAGAACGAAAAAGCTTTGGCGCAATTTAAAAACGACTAGCAACTAATCCACTAGGGGAAGGGTAAACAATGAGGGAAACACTGGAGGTCGATTAAAAGTAACTGGTATCATGGCAGTGTTGACGAGGAAACCAGCCACCATCCTCACTTTTGACCTTAAGTCACATATTTAGACATTAGTCAATTTCTCATGTGCTTAATTGGTAACTTTAGCCTTTTAATTTAGATAAATCATTTATTTCGAACATACAAGCCTACGGATCGAACATGAGGAAATTACAGCATAAAACATGTCTTGATAACCTAAGAATAACTACAACATGTAAAATACAAATAAATCATAAAAATGTTTTTTGACCATTAGAAACCTTCACCACAATAAGGTTACTCCCACCTAGCATTAATCATAGGTATTGCAAAGAAGACATGTATATTATATATAAGAGCATTATATATAATAACAGAGCTCATATAGCTAAATAAATTTGATATATAATAGTGGAGCATAAGATACATTTCATATATAATAGTGGAGCATATATAGTGAAACAAATTTCATATATAATAGTAGAGCAGTATATAGTGAACGGAATCTCATATACATTAGTAGAGCATGTTATAGTGAAAGAAATTCCATTTATATTATATATAGAACAATAGTGGAGCATTTTATAGTAAAAGAAATTATGTGTACATATTGGAGACCATATAGCTAAAACAATTATATATATATATATATATTATATAGAGAGAAAGAATACCAATATTGGTTTTTTGAGTATTGAATTATCTTGAGAGTAATAGTCCATGAATGTGGAACGCTTATCTGATTTATAGTCATTAATTATGGAGGTGTATTTAATTCCCTTGATTGATATTAACTATTGAGACAAGTTGATTATGGAGTCGTTAGGGATTTACACGATATTATTTTCAGTGTTGAAAGTGGAGAAGGTGTATTTAATTCCCTTGATTGATATTAACTATTGAGACATGTTGATTATGGAGTCTTCAGGGATTTACCAGGATATTATTTTCGGTGTTGAAAGTGGAGAAGGGGGACAAAGGATCTCTGCGTTGTGATGAAGATGATCTCTGCATTTTTGTTTGGACGATCCTGGCGTTTTCGAGGAGAGATGAACTCCGTGCCTTATAAATATCTCTGCATTTTCAAGAGAAAGGGAAGCTCTGCATTTTGTTTTGGAGGAAGATCTTTTTGTTCTTCAAAGAAAGGATCTCTGCGTTTTTAGAGAGGATCCCTATGTTTTTTAATACATGGCATATTTGCATTTTGTTTTGGATGAAGATATGTTTGTTCTTCAAAGAGACGATTTCTGCGTTGGATCCATTAACCCGGCTGATTTATTTGCCCGAGGTATGGCGCGCCCAAGTTGAAGATCCATGATAGCCAAAACCGAGCCCACTAAACTTGGGTTTAGCGCTCAGTCAATATTTAAAAGAAAATAATTTTCACTTTTTAACTCCAACCTATTTTTACTGCGACCACCCTTTTTACTGCGACCAACTTTTTACTGCGACCAAGCTAGTTGGTGCAACCAAGTTGATGCGATCAAATTTGGTGCGATCAACTTTTTGCGATCTGCGATCAAGTTGATCCTTGCGATCAACTTATCTGCGGTGCGATCACTACGATCAAGTTTGATGCGATCAACTTATCTGCGATTAAGTTGATGCGGAGGTCAAGTTGATGCGATCAACTTATCTGTGATCAAGTTGATGCCTGATGCGACTAGATTGATAGAATATGATTCTTAGTCTAAGGACTTAAGAATTTTACAAATACTTTTCACCTGTGCGTAAGATGAAGTAAACTACCCACTTTTACAAATCCAAATAACTTATGGAAAACATATGCCCAAATATGTAGGAATATTTCAGTCGAACAAAGTGCGGTAAAACCTGGAACTTTCACGCCGTGAGATTTTTATGGGTTCTTGTTCTTTTACTTATCAGTAACAGTAAAAGACATTTACAGAAGTAAATCTGGAAATATGAGCGGCCAAATAATCATGAATTCAACCACAAACTATTTTATATATTCAACTATGCGGAAATACAAAGTAATACAAACTTGTCTGTTACAAACTCGCTCGTCTACAGAGCTTCAGCTCTTCGGCTAAATCAAATGCACAGAAGCTTGAGCTTCGACTTCACTTTCTGACCCTGAGTTCCTCTGCTTGTATATTTTCTTTTTCTGTCTGTGTTCCTGTGTTCGTCTGTCTGTAAACTAAATTACAAAACGCTTATTCTATTTATAGATAACCTGAAGATTTGCTTCAGCATAAACCGACTTACTTGCCGACTTACTTTGCATTAAACACTGCAATAACTGTCTACCTAACAACTTAACTTCTGAAATAAATTCGACTGAGTTACGTTGCCTACATGTGGACTTTTCCTTCTTGTCAGACTGACAGACAAGATCGTGGCTTCTCCAGACTCTGATAGAGTCGGTTGGAAATCAAATCCAGATCTGTGAATTAATTACATTTTCCAACACTCCCCCTTAATTATGAGTAGATGGGGATTTTTTTTAAAATAAAATTTACAAAATGTTACAGAGCTTAGACATGCTCTGTTTATGACAGAGTTCACTGTGGAGAACTTGTTATTCCAAGATAACTACGCAGATACTGGAATGTGTCCTTTGCCAATGGTTTTGTGAAGATGTCAGCAAGTTGGTCTTCAGACCTGCAAAATTCCAAACAAATTTCCTTGTCGTTCACCAACTCTCTTATAAAATGAAACCTTGTGTCAATGTGCTTGGTTCTCTTGTGAAACACATGATTCTTTGATAATGCTATGGCTGAATTGTTGTCACAGAAGATTGTTGTCGGTTCTTGATGGTTCTGTGACAAGTCTTTTAAGACTCTTCTCATCCAGACAGCTTGACATGCAGCACTTGTTGCTGCAACATACTCTGCTTCAGCTGAAGATAGAGTTACTATGGGCTGTTTCTTTGAAGCCCATGAAACAACACCTGTACCAAAATGAAATGTGTACCCAGATGTGCTTTTCCTGTCATCTATGCTGCCTCCATTGTCACTGTCAGTGTAACCAATGATTTTAAAATTTTCTGAAGTTGAATACATAATACCAAGGTT
>LPNX010926134.1:68879-114116 GCA_001517045.1 Pseudotsuga menziesii | reverse complement strand
GCATCAGATTTGTGTTTCAAGAAATATACCCATGTCTTTCTTGAGTAGTCATCAATAAAAGTTAGAAAATATTTGCAGTCACCAATGGATGATGTCTGCATTGGACCACAAATGTCAGAGTGCACAATTTCAAGTGGTGTACGTGCTCTATAAGACTTTCCGACTGGAAATGTCTCTCTGTGCTGCTTACCAAAAATGCAGCCTTCACAAACCCTCTCTGGTCTGTCAATCAATGGTAATCCCTTCACCATATTCTTTGTGTGCAGTAGCTTCAGCCCACCAAAATTCAGATGTCCAAATCTGAAATGCCACAACCAGGATTCATCCTGAACTTCTGTCTGAAATGCAGCTTGCAAATTAGCGCTGCAATTTTCTCTCTTGTCGAGGATCTCGACTGTTTCTTCACTTTCTACCTTGAATGCAACTCCTGTCTTTGTCTTCCCTTTTATGTTGGGAACTATCCTCAATGGAAACAAGCGGTTGCTTGTCATTGGCACTTTTGCTATCAGCTGGTCGCTTGGACGCTTGTCTTTGATCACACAGTGTTCATCTTCCATGTAGACTCTGTACCCTTTTTGTAACAACTGTCCAATGCTTAACAGATTATGTTTCAGTCCTTCAACATGATAGATATCAGGGATATACTTACTCTCCCCCTATTTGGTTATAATATCAACAGTGCATTTTCCTAAGACAGTGACTTGGGCATTGTTTCCAAGTGTAACATCAGTTTTAACTGAAGTGTCTAGACTGGAAAAAAAATTTAAATTACCAGTCATGTGGTTGCTGCATCCTGAGTCTAAGTACCATATGTCATGTGGACTTTCTTGAACAGCATTGCATTCAAGTGGAGATGTCGATGCTATCAACATTACACCTGTTGAAGCGTTGGTGCTGGTTGACTGACTTGGGCTTTGTCTTCCTTGGGCATATTGTTTCTTCCTGCATTCATATGCATAATGACCAAACTTCTTACAGTAATGACATTGAATTTTTGATTTATCAAACCTCTGGCCACTTGGCTAACTTGGGTTCTGGTTATCTCCTCTGCCACCGACATTTGCAGGACTTCTGCCTCGTCCTCCTCTTGAAGAACTTCTTCCTCTGCCTCTGAAGTTGTTTCTCCCCCTGCCTCTACCACGGCTTATGGATGACTGTGCTGCAAATGCACCTTCCAGTGATGTCTGTAATCTGCTGATTCTGTATTCATGATTGATGAGTGAAGCTTGCAGCTCATCAATGCTGAAGTTTGACATGTCTGTGTGTTCCTCTAAGGTCACAACCAAATTTTCAAATCTTGGGGGAAGACTTCTGAGAATTTTTTCAACAACCCTTTGGTCTGATACAGGTTCTCCATGAGATTTCAGTTGGTTTATCAACCCAACAACTCTGGTGTAGAATGTGTCTACATTCTCTGAATCTTTCATGCACAAAGATTCAAAATCTTTTCTCAGAATCTGCAGCTTGGATGTCTTTACCTTGGTCAAACCTTGATAGGCAGTCTCCAATGAATCCCATGCTTCCTTGGCATTAGTCGATGCTGCTGTTCTTGGGAGTATGCTCTCATGCATAGCTTGATGTATGAAAAACAGAGCTTTTCCATCTCTCTTCCTCTGTTCTCTCAAGGCATCTTTCTGAGCCTGTGTGAGATTGTTATATGCTGCCATGTCTGCTGGTTCTGCATAATCATGCTGAACTATCTCCCAGACATCTTGACCTCTGAATAAAGCCTTCATTGTTAAAGACCAATATTCATAATTCTTTCCCGTAAAACTTGGAGGTTGTAGTGAACCAGAAGTGGAAGCCATTTTAATTTTTAATTAACTTTCCGTAGAAAATTAAATTCCACTCTTTAAGACAAGATTTCTTTCCTACAATCTTGGGCTGTTATAAACCTTGTTCTGATATAACCTTGCTCTGATATAACCTTGCTCTGATACCAGATAGCCAAAACCGAGCCCACTAAACTTGGGTTTAGCGCTCAGTCAATATTTAAAAGAAAATAATTTTCACTTTTTAACTCCAACCTGTTTTTACTGCGACCAACTTTTTACTGCGACCAAGCTAGTTGGTGCAACCAAGTTGATGCGATCAAATTTGGTGCGATCAACTTTTTGCGATCTGCGATCAAGTTGATCCTTGCGATCAACTTATCTGCGGTGCGATCACTACGATCAAGTTTGATGCGATCAACTTATCTGCGATTTAGTTGATACGGCAATCAAGTTGATGCGATCAACTTATCTGCGATCAAGTTGATGCCTGATGCAACTAGATTGATAGAATATGATTCTTAGTCTAAGGACTTAAGAATTTTACAAATACTTTTCACCTGTGCGTAAGATGAAGTAAACTACCCACTTTTACAAATCCAAATAACTTATGGAAAACATATGCCCAAATATGTAGGAATATTTGAGTCGAACAAAGTGCGGTAAAACCTGGAACTTTCACGCCGTGAGATTTTTATGGGTTCTTGTTCTTTTACTTATCAGTAACAGTAAAAGACATTTACAGAAGTAAATCTGGAAATATGAGCGGCCAAATAATCATGAATTCAACCACAAACTATTTTATATATTCAACTATGCGGAAATACAAAGTAATACAAACTTGTATGTTACAAACTCGCCCGTCTACAGAGCTTCAGCTCTTCGGCTAAATCAAATGCACAGAAGCTTGAGCTTCGACTTCACTTTCTGACCCTGAGTTCCTCTGCTTGTATATTTTCTTTTTCTGTCTGTGTTCCTGTGTTCGTCTGTCTATAAACTAAATTACAAAATGCTTATTCTATTTATAGACAACCTGAAGATTTGCTTTAGCATAAACCGACTTACTTGCCGACTTACTTTGCGTTAAACACTGCAATAACTGTCTACCTAACAACTTAACTTCTGAAATAAATTCGACTGAGTTACGTTGCTTACATGTGGACTTTTCCTTCTTGTGAGACTGACAGACAAGATCGTGGCTTCTCCAGACTCTGATAGAGTCGGTTGGAAATCAAATTCAGATCTGTGAATTAATTACATTTTCCAACAATCCAGCCATGCGTGGTGATGAGGAAGCGATCTCTGCGTCTTGGATAAAGAACGATTTGTGGGTTGGATCCATTAACTGGTCTGATTTATTTGCCCGAGGTGTGGCGCACCCAAATTTAAGATAAATTTTTTATGTTGAAAATGCTTTGTGCTTAAATGTAGATTAACACCTATGCTGAATGAAATATTATTCAACCTATGCGATTGTAGTTCTGAGTTTATTGCATCTTTTGGGCGTCAATAAGATTGATAGGGTTCAATATGTGACCATGACTCATCTGAAGGGTCGAACCTATCTTCATAAATCGACTAAATTCGTAATCCCATAATCCCCTTAAGCCCGAAGATTATCTCTCCTTTGAGCGATTTATTCTTCTCTTAAAAGAAAGAAGGCAAGGTTACTTCAGAGCTTGAGACTTTGTCCCATAGTTCATGCTCATCTATGACCTATAGTCCTTTCTGCTGCTGAATCGTAGTGAGGTAGCTTGCTCACTGGTTTTTTTTATTACCTTAGGCTTATAACCTGTATATCTAATGAGGACATGTTTCGTCTTGAAAACCCAAGCACGTCTCGTTGGTGGTAATACCTTTAAAGGTATACGTATTTTTACTTTACAATTACCCTAATATTTATGCAGACAGAGAGGATGATACCCTTCTTTCTTCCCGCTGTAGATCTCGAATGTCCGTAGTGACCAACATTTGGTAGAATCTCGACATGTGCCCTCCAAATCGAGTCTTCCTTTCGTCTGAATTTTGAAGTGTTCCTTAAACAGAGTTGGCCATCTATTGTCCTCGAAAGTTTACTCTAGCCGCGTGTTGGACTAGTTACAGAGGTGAGTGAGTAAGAGCACGCAATGATCTTTTAGTATTCTAATTTGCTTCTTTTTCTTAGTCTACATTCGTTACTGAAGAAAGAAACCATTATTCGAGATGGCCGGTATAATTCGAAGAGATTACATATGAATAGTTTCATTGTAGGACTTGAATACAACTATTTATTTACCGCATTTAAGTGTCTTACTCAGGAGGACAGATGGATATCATTGCAAGACTACTGAGATTTATATAAATAAAATAAAGTATATAATGTTTTTACTTAAGTATACAAACTTCACAAGTGGTATATGCATTGGGGTCGCCAGCTTATTCCTTCATCTTGAATAAAACTCTCAGCTTATATATATATTTAATCGTGAGAGTGCACAGCCGCCAACTGGCATATTTATATATTAATTTGATAAGAACTTAAGTATGTATCTTGAATTTTACATTAAATAAGTATAGATATTCATACTTTCATCTTGAATAAAACTCTCAGCTTATATATATATTTAATCGTGAGAGTGCACAGCCGCCAACTGGCATATTTATATATTAATTTGATAAGAACTTAAGTATGTATCTTGAATTTTACATTAAATAAGTATAGATATTCATATTTACATCATCCCAACTTTGATGTAAGGTAAGGTAAGGGTATGATAAGAATATAAAAAATCAACTTGGGCGAAGGTATTCTAGTTGGGCGGAGTAAAGATACTTCTCTATGGTTCAAAGCGGGAGTTATATTTTAATGAAATGGATATATTTTATATGTATGTAGGGTAGATCTTAGTTTGTTAGAGTTTTAAGAACATAGTGGGTCTATTTGATTTGTGTTATAGTTTATGTATTGACCAGCTATAGCACAGCCTCAGCCCTAGATAGGTTAGTGTTTGCGTGGCAATAAAAGAAGGAATAAGTAAAGGGAAGCTTTTAGGCTTGAGATTTTACTTGGTTACAAATAGTATTTCCTTGTTATGTTACATAAAGAATTGGTAATTGATCCATTTGGATTTAATGAATCACTTAACTAAGAACCTCTAGTTGTATTGGTAAATAGTTTAGAAACACTATTTGTGAGAAAGTATAGAAGAAGAAACAGAAATAATTTTAATATTGATGTTGTGGTTTGTAGTAATTTTAATGAAATAATGTCACAGGATGTGACCTTTTGGTGGACTTAACCCATGGATTGGGTGAACCACGTATATTTGGCGTATTTTCTCTTATCTGTACATCTTATGTATTTCATCTATGTTTTATTTGATATTGTGTTTTATGTGAGATTGTGTTTTGCTTGATATTGAGATACATATAATTTTTCTATTTTAGTGAGAACTCAATTACTACTTGCTTAATGAATAAGTTGATTTCTTGACGTATAACAACATGAATGCGAACAAGGTTTGAATGCACTAAGGAATAGCCATGACCTTGTGGAACTAATAACTAGTCTCTTAAAGTGTTTACTATATGGTATGAAACAATAGAATGAGTCAAAATTAAGTAATGCAGAAATTCGGAAAGTAAAATTTGGATTGTGTGTATCATCCTTAAGCACGTCTTAATGGAGTTGTTACTTCTAACTAACATGACCTTTTATTGTTGATAAAAGCATAATGGTAGAAATTAAAAGGGGGTTTCGATTTCAAGTAAGAATTTATATTCATAGTGTTGATTGGTTGAAATCCTATTATGTGATTATACATTCTGAGGAGTTTAACATGGTTGTCCTTTTGGTTTTATTAAAAAAAAAATTTAATCCATTTTTCCAAATTTTACATTTGGTAAAAGGGCTTTGTTACAATTTAAGGATACCTGATTTAAGCTAATTTTAAAGTTATATTTTAAAAAATACATGTGTTATATTAACATTAAAAGTTGGTATATTAACATTAAAAGAATTTAGTAAACATAAATGGATTGGTTATATATTATTATTATTGGTCTTCTAGGTGGAGAATAAAATACATTTATAAATATAATATAATGTTTAGAATTAGATGGAAGGTGATATATTCCAGATAGACCTTTATTTTAAAACACAATAAAAAATTACACTTAAGATGAGTCACACTCGTCATAAAGAAGCCCACGTTGGCATTCAACATTTTAATTTTAGAACATAGTCAATAATTACAATTTAGGGATAGGTGGTTCTCCTCATCAAGTCGCCTATGGTATTTCAAAAATAATTAAAGGATTTTCTCATTCTAATTAATAGCGTTTCTCATTCTTATTTATTTAACAGCTTTTATTAAGTATTCATAGATCCAAAATAATGGAAGGCATAGGCCCTTTACTAAATTGCAAAATCTTTTAGTCATATTATTTCAATACAGCATATTTTTATTTTTTAATTATTTATATTTAAAATTATTTTTAATAATAAAAAATTATGTTCTCACGAATAAAAAAATCATATTTTCTTAGAAGTGTTTCATCTTCTCTTTCATGGTATTTGAAAAAAACCATATGAAAATGAAAATGAGTGATGAGATTCACAACCATGTTGATTGATCTAGTGAGATGCAAAATTGTAAACTTGAAACCCTGAAACCTTGTTTGGAGAGGCGTACTGGGTGATCTGAAACTTTCAGATATATCAAGCCCTTAAGGCTAGCCATATCAACTTGAGTGGGTTGGTAAAATTGATCTTTGGAGCGGTGTATAGATATGAAAGTTTCATATCTGTGAAGCCTGTAACCCTAGCCAAATCAACTTGAGTGGGTATGTCAAATTGATCTTGAAAGGGAAAGTGTAAGTGAATATCTATATAAATCTATCAATGTCCCGGGTAACTTCCTTCTTACTATTTTTCTCAGCATCTTCAGTGTCCATCAAAGTTTCCCTCTTCTCCACGTCATCTGAAACTTTTTCTTATGAGTTTTTTTTTTTTAATTTAACACTTGTCGAGAGATCGAATTAAACCTACTAAGTTAAGCCTCGAGTGGTAAAAAAGAAATTCTATTTTAGAGAGAAGATCTATGAATATATTGCAGAGAAACTATTAGTTAGTTGGTGTATTCTATTTTTCAGCAAAAAAAAATATATTTTAGAGTGTAGATCTATGAATATATTGCACATAAACTATTAGTTAGTTGGTGTATTGTAATGTCAGCTATATTGTAAATCAACATGAAATATACATCTTTTCCTTACTTATTTAAAGGGCATTAGGTCAATGGTAGAGCCTGTGCTATAGAAGATTGGTGGTTCAATTCCACTATGTCTTTCAAAAAATCAATACCATTTAAGATATTGTAATTTATTTTTTAAGAAAATAGTATTTAGATAAAAAAAAGAGAGTATTGACACAATATTTCTGTAAATTGTCTCAAGTGGACAATTTCCATAGATGGGGATATTAAGACAATATTTGACACCATACTTTTGTAAATTGTGTAACTTAAGAACAAAAGAAAATTGTGTATTGTCTTAAATATTGTTTTTATGAGGGTGTCTTAAAGTATTGTCTTCAATTATTGTCTTAAACTATTGTCTTAAATTTAAGACAAATTTTCTTTTGACTAGGGGAATTGGCAACTGGGGACGGGTTGGTACTCGCGTGGCACGGGACGGGATCCAGACGTCCAAACCATGACACACAAAACAATTTAGGGGGATTTGAACACGGGACCTTCCATTTACAAACAATTCCATTTACCACTTGCTCTGCCCCCCACGGGCAAATTTAAGACAATAGTTTAAGAGAACCGCTTAAAAACAATATTTAACATAATACACAACTTTATTTTTGTCTTAATTTGAGACACTTTACAAAAGTATTGTCTCAAATATTGTCTTAATACACACCCATTCTTTGGGTTGTAGAGCATGTGTAGGCTCAAACAATGGATTATAATATGAAGATATTAAATGATGGTGTGTTTAAGGACTAAGAATTAAATGATTGTACATTTTGAGAATAGTGAAACTTGACTTAAACAAGTAAGATAATAAATAAGCAAGCTTCTTGACCAATAACATTTCAAATTAATAATTAAAAAATAATAAAAAATTAAAAATTTAGTTAAAATGAAAAATATTAAAATCAAACCTTAACTAAAATAAATGACAAAAAAAGAACATAATAATTCTTAGCAGGAGACATAACACAATGCCACCGCATAGGATAAAAGCCAACTAAAACCCTTAGCTTTTTGGCCAAGTTTTGCTCTGTTCCTGTCAAATTTGTTTTTGGAACCTGGTAATTCATTTCAACTTTGCTCTTGAAAACTGCTATTTCAACAATATTGCAATTCTAGCCATATTAGTTTGCTCTCCTAGATTAAATACCCTATTTTAAAATTAGATAGCCAAAATTGCTGCCAATTGAGATTCTCAATAATTTGCTTAGGGCTTATACTGCTTCTCCTTCCTGCCGTACTAATAGTAATCTAATGCCACCATTTTCTTTGAAATTGAAGAAGAACCCATTATCATGTACTTTGTGCCTTTGAAGAAGAATCATTTTCGTGTGCCTTTGAAATTCAAAAATGCCACCAGTTCTACTATTGAGCGTACCAATTAATTCTGGTTTTCCATTTTTCATGATCACTGTTCAAAGAATGCAGACCAGTTTCCAACTCTTCAACTGTCTGATTTTGTTCATCCAGCAAACGTCCAATTTTGTCCACCTCTTCTTGCAGGATTTCATTTCGTTGGCGAAGAGGATGTTCCGTCACCTTATGCTGCACAATTAAATCTAGGTGATGTTCGCCTCCTTCATTCACCAGTAGCTCAAGGCTATTCATTTTATTTTCCATTCTTGCAGTTTTGGCAAGCAAATTCTGAATCCTTTCTTTAGATTCTTTCAACTAGCATTGCATATCAATCTTTTTTGTTTTATACTTCTGCAGAACACTCGCATTTTTTCCATCTCATCTTTTAAGTGAGCCAATTTCGCATTATACTCATTCAATTGGGACTTTAAAAACATTACTTTAGTGCTTAGCTCTCTATTTTTCTTAGATGGAATGTACCACATCACATCACCTAAAGTATATATGTAAACAACAACTGTTTCTAATAGGTAGCGGGATAAAACATTTTTTATTTATCAAGTAATGATAGCATGAAAGAAATTAGTTTTCCCATGGAAATCCAACGAGATGTTTAATGTCCCCAAAAATAAAAAAATAAAAAAATTATAGGCTAGTAGAAACTACCTAAATGGAACACTATTAAACTTGTGGAATATAACATACACTAGTTGTACCGCTGTTTGGTCGTAAGTTGTTCTTATGTTCTATCATCGTTGTTTCAATTATACATATTGTTGTGTTTTATTTGAGATGTCGTAATGCTGATTACTACTTCGATTCTCATAGTTATACATTGTCGTATATGTGTCGTTACTTGATTACATTCTTTGTTCATTCTACATAGTCTTACTTGTTATTTATATGGTTCTAACTTAACTCTGTTTGTGGAAACAAAGTGGGTGGAGTGGTGGGACTTGTTCTCCCATGATGTTCTAAGAGGTAAAAGCGTTTACTTATCTGCACGCTTACTTAGTTCATTTGGAACTAAGGCACCTCTTTGCTCTTATTTCAATATTTAACATAGCGACGAAGACTTATTCAACTAGCACTGAATATCTTGATCTTTGATACTATACTTACTCTTTGTTACTAAGGTCTCTTACCTATTCATATTATAAAGAGGTAATTACCACTTCCATTATTTATTTAACATAGTTAAATTATCTATGTTGTACTTTAATTATGTATTTATATTTCATGTCTATTTTATTACAGCTATTAACATATCTCTTGTTTCTTTTGGCATGTTATAACTTGGGTAAAAATCAAACTTGGGTCTTATGATAGTATTGATACCTTGGCATATTTCATATGACATGGTTACTAAGCATTAAGATTAGGGAAGATGCATTGTATTAAGCCTTTAAGCCTAAGGTTTAAACGTTACATGTTAAATAATATACTTGTTCATGGTGGATTTTTCTAGGGATGGCACATATTGTAATGCCCCCAAAAATTGAAAAATAAAAATAAAAATTATATGCTAGTGAAAACTACCCCAAAGGGATTCATTATTACTCGTGTGGAATTACATGCGTTTCTTATACTTTCGATCTCTTCAGAAACTGCCTATATGGACATGTTACTCTCTTATCCATAGAGTGATTATTAGCTCGTTTATTTCTTATGTCTTAATTTTGTTATTTAAACTATTGATACATCTTAGTTATTACTGTCAGTGAATTAATGAATTGTATAGATCATTGTTTTGCTCCTGCACATGTATACCTTATTTATTTAATAAAAACTAACTTAACATTGTTGATGGGAATGGTGTTAAAGATAAAAATTGATTATTCTATCAAAATTAGGATGGGTATTGGCCTAGGAAGTAAGGTAAAATAATTTTTTTTTGCATTGTGTGGACTTGTGTGGTTTTCTAAGAGAAGAGGAATACACAATATTTATACTGTAGGTGATTCCAAAGGAGTGATTAAGTTGGTAGAGGCTACTTCAAAGTTACAAGTACTTGATATTGAACAATGCGAAAATACAGTTAGGATGATGATTGAGAGGTTCTCCTTTATCTCCTTTCTTCATATTTTTAGGGAAGTAGATAGTGAGGATGATGGGATCTCCAAGTTGGTTGTTGGTAATATGGATGCTATCATACCTTTTGAGGAGTTTATGGAAGACATTATAGTTCATTCAGCATCTATGAAATCTTTTTATTGAATTATGGAACTTCTTGTTTTTCTAGATGTCCTATTAAGGAACATAATTTTGTATTGTTTTATTTCTTATGAATAGCCCTCAAAAGTGTGCTTTTATATTTTTGAAATAGACTAAAAGAGTGAGATTCTATCACACTTTTCCTTTTTATCTTAGAGGAAGTGTGTGTAACTTTAATTCGAGTTGAATAGTAAGTTACAATTTTTCTATTAAAAAAAAATTAAATAATTTTAATTGGAATTATAATTATTAATATATTGAGATATTATAAGTTATAATATCAAAATATTAAAAAATATCTTAAGTTCAAAGAGTTACATTGTGAGAAATTATATATTGTATTTTCATATTCTACGTTTTGAAAATCTTTAGAACCTCTATTAAATGATCTTAAGTCTAATGGTGATTTTTAATATATTAATTTATATTTTCAATATATTAAATGATTCAATTACTAATAATTCCAAGGCCAACATGTTAAAAAATTTATATTTTGTGTTCTTTAATTTTTTGAGTGGGCTAAAGTTTAGAGGATTTGCGTTTTTGCTAGTTATTTTGTTAGGAATTTGGAAACATGATTTGTAACATACCCCTTATACCTTGATGCCGTTACATGTGGAAAAGGGGTAAAAATTTTGTTTCACTGTTACTATAAAATGAGTCAATCATGTTAGTGTCAGAATTTACATGGCATTTCAATGAAGCATGTCCAATCAAATTCGATAATGTCAAAACCACACGCACTGTAAAACAATTATTTGACAATTTACATCCATCCTCCTTATCAAAAAACCAAACATGCAATTCACATCCAATTTACTAGGATTTTCTATTGATAACATAAACCAAACATGCATATTATGCTTTCTAGTATTTACATGATTATGTAATCCCCTCAATGGCGGAATATTTAGGTGTAGAAATTAACGTGTCATTTGGTAACATACTCCAATGTTCTTTTAACCACATTTTCATCTACATTAACCTTTGACTAACAATAAGGATCTCTCTTAACGGATTAATTATTTATTTATTGGTAAATCTTTACCCACCATGTATCAAGATACCTAGTTATTGGGCTATCATCATCTTAAGCAAAAATGATTGATTCGACGGACTATTCAATGTTTATTTCTAAGCAATGAATCGTATGAGATGCACTTTTATTCATACCAATAGCATATCTTATAACCTTCAATTGTATGACATTACAGTCCCGTTGATGACAATTTTCTTTAATGTAAATCCCGTAAGATATAAATCATAACCACAAGCATTACATCATCATAGTTCTCTGAACATGACCTACTAAGTGTACAAGAAAACATAATCTTTGATCTATGATGCATTCTCATTAAACATAATATGATTGGTCTCAATACCGAACTACTTATGTGCTACTTTCAACTATCATACAAATCTTTTTAGCATCATCATTTAAGCATATAGGATACTATCTAATGGGATTATGTACACATTAACACCAATATAAACCACATCATAATATAAAGCATATAGGATATTATTTAATGGGATCATGTGCACATTAACGCCAATATAACTTGCATTCTTTAACATCATAATGTACCGTATAAATGATATTATTTAATGGGATCGTGTACACATTAACACCAATCACAGCATCAAAAGCAAAGACAAAATATAAAGTGCAAAACATAGGAAAGACACCAATGTACGTGGTTCACCCCTCACTTGGGGTTACGTCCACCAAACTTAGTCAATCTTCCATTAAAATAACAAATGAACGCTTACAACCCAACATCATGAATGATGTGGTGATTCCTGCACTTTTCACAAATATCATCTAATCGTACAGAACCTTTACATCACCAACCCGAGACTCATATACCATAAAGGTATCTCTAGAAAGCTGTGAGTAAGCATGCCCCGCCCTTTAAATCGTCACTAATATATATATATATATATATATATATACGGTGTAACCTGTATTCTTTTTCAAATACAAAATGTCTCGAGTTTTTAACTATGATAAGGCTTCCTTAACTAGCCTCCTTAACTAAAGAGAAAACTTCCCTTATTCCTATCCATCCCAGGAGCTTAAATGTTAACTACTCCAGTTTGATAGGATTCAACTCCGGTAATGATTCAATTTGATAAGGCTTAATGCTTAAATGATGAGATAATTCAGTATTTACAAATGCAAATTATTGTAAATTGCAGATGGCTAATTACTATGAATTGTAAACGGTCAACCTTTCTCAAGAGGTTGCCTCTGTACCGTAACCCAAAGCAAAGCAATATATATATATATAATTTTATACAAATATACACAGATATTTGTAGCAGAGTGTTTTTTAACTTTTTATAAACTAAGAATGAAACCTAGGTTTGGTTACGACTGGGCCTTATATATATAAGAAAAACTATCTCCTA
This sequence comes from Pseudotsuga menziesii, assembly GCA_001517045.1. Classification (NCBI taxonomy): domain Eukaryota; kingdom Viridiplantae; phylum Streptophyta; class Pinopsida; order Pinales; family Pinaceae; genus Pseudotsuga; species Pseudotsuga menziesii. Next base: position 101,116 of record LPNX010926134.1, on the reverse strand, counting down.
GCGATAGCCCCTACAAGCCGTATCTCATCAAAGAAAAACTTTTCCTTTCCAAACAAATGTAGATAACACAAAATGTTATTGAGACTTTTTTTCTTCCTTCCAAAAGAAGATCGAAACCTAAATATCGCAACCCAAGAATGAGGTCGCTTAACAGTAGAATGAGGTATGGAGGATAACTTAGCCTCGTATTTGGAATACCACCGAGGCCTGAACCAATGTCACGTGGAATGTTCCGAGTTTAGAGAAAGAAGGCGGATGCAAGGATCTTTAGATCCAAAACTTAACGCTGTAATGTATCAGAAATTTAGATGACAATGAAATAAAAGTTGCAGCAAGTTTTAGGCAACCTTAAAGGGTCCGCAAGCATGGATCCTACCCCCTTCTTATTTATTCCACAACCTTTCGACTAACAGGAAGGATGGCTCAGAATCTATAGATTCCAGCTACAACTATTCAAAAACAGAATCATCTCACCATAGCAGAATAACATTTCATGTGGATCTAGGTCTATCCATCCATAGCATTTCCACAAGGTGGATCCAATATATATATCATCCCATGAAATTGACTTCACACGGAGTCAAACAATCGCAGATGATTAGCATGTTTTTCACAGGAATGGTTTTTTAATCAGAATTGAGTACACATCTCAGTAAGGTTTATGCTAGAGATTAGAAATCAGGGAAAATAAATCTCCTACATCCAAAATAATCTCCACAGGGAGGCCGATTTCATATCTAACCCCAACCCATGTTCAAGTGTCAAAAGAAACACATGCCAGCTTTGAATTTAAACAACAAAAAATAACGACGGGTTTGGCTGCAACCCTTCCACAGATTTCAAGATCCATGGTTTACGGATATGTTCACGTGCTGGTATTGGGAGTCGTTTGCATAGGGTACAACACGCATACACATGAAATTGTATAATCAATAATCAAATTGCAACGATACCATCACATGCCCAATAACCGAAGCATAATAAAATACAGATCCGAGACTCCAAATATAGAGGGAAACTTGCATAATGAGCCATTCAACACTAAGGAGAATATCGAGTTACCTCCACGATAGACCTCGAGCTTAGTTACCTCCCAGATCGTATCATGCAGAGCTTGTCCTCAGGCCAGAATGGAACGAGTGGGACAAAATGCGAAGCTCCACCCTNGCCAGAATGGAACGAGTGGGACAAAATGCGAAGCTCCACCCTCGAATTGCTCCCCAAGTGTTTTCTCATTTCCTTCGCGCCCCCCCCGGCTCCCCCCCCCCGTCCACTTTGCCATTTGACTCTCCCCTCTTTTGAAGGAGATCCCAGCAATGAAAGAGGGAAACTAAAGACACATGGTGCTCCTTTGCTTACCCTATGGCATGGTTTTCCCTCAAACTCCTTGAAGGTGCCATTATTATTCTTTTTTTTAGGATTCCTCAATATCAGCCCAAAATTAGCTTCGTTAAATGAGGAGGTAATTCCTCGACTGTTTGAGAATCCTAGGTGTACCTCATGCCTTACTTTATATGTCACGTCCCCATCCCTCTGACCGATGAAGAGGATGCGACGACCATGGCGTTAACCATCCGGGCAACCAGCCCCCATGAACATGTGAAGACATAAAATGCTAAAACAGAATGCTGAAATAAAACGATTTGAACTAGAACATGCACAGATGCAAGTATTTATCATACGCAATGGAAACACACACATTCATACAAGCATTCATTCAACATGTTCATCATGATCATTAATAGAAATATGATTGCAGAAGTAAAATAACAAGATTACTTATCTTATCAAGAACTCGTTCCGTAACCAGCTACGTCGCTGCAACGTTCCACCCAATCATAGGCCAGCATGCTCCTTAATCTCTCAGCAGCACTGCCACCCCCAAGCTGGGCATCATCCTCCAAGGAATAAGGGAACTAGCAGGCTTACACATATCCAAGGATACACAAAACATAGCCAAGCCAACACAGTTGGGTTTATCAAGCCATCCGGAAGTTGGGAAAGGCTAAATTCTAAGCGGGTGAGCTCATTGCAGAGCTAGGAACACCTACACCAGGACTAGCCTGACTTCTAAGACACCCACACACACCCAAGACAAGGAATTAGTCCCTTCTCTGCTACACAGTCCCTCAGGCCATGCATTCCCTTCTAGTGCTATTCAAGGGTTGTGGAGAAAAAAGCCAACCCTCTAGCCCTGTCTGTGTGGTTTCCAGCCACTAGGTTTATCAAGCAAACCAAGCCCCCATCCCTGCTCCCTACACAGTTCAAAGACCAACCATTGCACACTTGGAATCAATTAGCTGTCACAACTTAACAGGGGAAAACAATTCATGGGTCGTTCTTGGCCCTATCGTGGCCAAAACGACTCCCATCGAATTATGACAGTCCGAAATGTATCAATGAACGTGGGAAAACAACAATCCCAACACAAAATACAGTGAGCACAGCTCACAACGTGGGGAAAATGGCTCCAAATGGTCTGTGCACGAGGAAGACTTGCACCAGACCCCCAAACATAAAGAAGACCATAACAGTCACCACGTAAGGGAGAGAACAGCATAATCAAAACATGAGGAACGACAGCACGTTTTACATAATTTCAGTCACTCGGAAAAACTTACACAGACCCGCTGGAAAGGAATTTACAGTCTCCCGACCTGTGCGTGAGCAACAACAGTGCAGAACCCACAAGCCAGCCCGTGAGGAAAGGATACAGCCACACCATCCGCAAATCCATAGAGGAAACTGCGTCACAACTACATTTCGACCAAAAATATGACGGCCATATTGTCAGATTTTCGACACTTCCCTGTCACATGTATGACACTATGATTTTTTTTAAGCGTCGGGTGGATTTGCGTCGGTTATCTGATAGCTTTCCAATCCGTCAGTTAAGCGACAGCCAAGTTTACCATCAGCTAAATGTAAATCGTCGATTATCCGACATCTAATTCATATTAAACTCTAAACAATCGTCACTTAACCGACAACTATCCAACAGATTATGAAAACTTAAACATCAGTTAAGAGACGATATTGAATTTAAAAAAAAAAATGACCTACAGGCCATCGCTTAACCGACGGCTATCCGACGGATTATGAAAACTTAAACGTCGGTTAAGAGACGGTATTGAATTTAAAAAAAAAAAAATTGCCTACAGGTCGTCGCTTAACCGACGAATATCCAACGGATTATGAAAACTTAAATGTTGGTTAAGCGACGGTATTGAATTTAAAAAAAAAAAAATCACCTACAGGCCGTTGCTTAACCGACGACCAAAAGTGTTTTTAAAAAAAAATTAAAAAGCCAGATTACAGGAGAGACACCTTGATGTTTCACATATTCTACCTTGCATTCTCACATATTCATCCATGATTGATGCGTTTTGCAAGCAAGGTAATGTGGAAGTTGCAGCGGCGCTGCAGGGCCAGATGGTGAAGAAGGGTCTGGCATTCAATGTTGTGACCTGAGGCTTTGGCATTCTGGGAAGAACTGCAAAGACGTGGTGTTATGCCCAACATTTCTAATTACAATTTAGTTATCAATTCCTTTTGTAAGAAAGGTAGGATATCGGTTGCAAACAACCTCCTTAAAGATTCCTTGGACAAAGGTTTAATTCTAGATGTGATTACCTACAGGGATTTGATTAAGGCACATTCTTAGGCAGGAAATATACAGGAGGCCTCTAAACTTCTTGATAACATGATAGGTTGTGGAATTGTGCCAGACGACTCTCTCTATAACACTGTCATTGACAGACTTTGCAATCAATGGAAATTTAATATTGGTATGAAACTCTACAATGAAATAGAAAGGAAAGGCATGCTCCCAAGTATTAGCAGTTACATGTCACTTATCAGAGTACTCTTAAAAAATTGCAGAAAGGAGGAGTTTAATGAGATTCTGAACAACACCTATGTAAAATAATTGGCTTATGATGTCAGAACTTGCAATATGCTGATTGATTGTTTATGCATGGAAGATGCAGATTTTGTCATGAATTTGTATGATAGAATGGAGGTGAAAGGTGTTGCACCTAATGCTTCTACATACAATGCTGTCATTGGTGGACTTTGCAAAGTAGGAAAGGTAGATATGGCATTAAAGATGCATTTGAGAATGCAGAAAATGGGTTTTCTGCCTGTTATTGAAAGCTTCAGCACCCTTATGAATGCTCTTTGCAAGAAGGGCAGTTTGGAAGAGGCTAATAATATTTTTAAACTAATGCTAAAGAAAGGTTTAGTTCCTAATGTTCAGATTTACAGTAAGATGATAATTTCAAACTGTGAAAGGGGATGCATAAAGGGATCCTTAAAACTGCATTATGAAATGCAAGATAAGGGGTTATTACCAGCGCTGGAAACTTATCACTCACTTATTTATAGACTTTGAAAAGAAAGGGACACAGATGGAGCTCTAACGATTTACAATGAAATGGAGGCCAAATCTATGTTTCCAACTATCTCTAGTTTTTCAGTTGTCCTTGATCTCTTATTTAGAGAAGGGAGGGTGAAAGAATCATGCAAGCTTTTAAAGGTAGCATTGAAGAAGGGAATTGTGGCAGATGAAGTTGTTTGTGCAAAAGTAATTTATTGCCTGTGTGGAGAAGGTTGTTTGGATGAAGCTTTAGAACTGTGCAAGGAAATGGAATTAAAAGGTACTATGCCTAATGAGGTCACATAAAATTCAATAATTGATCTACTTTGCATTGAAGGCCGCCTCATAGAAGCTTTCAGATTATTTGATGCTATGGAGAGAACAGGTGTTACTCCCATTGTTACCACTTACTCGAAACTCATACGTGGTCTCTGTAAGGAAGGCTATTTAGAGGATGCAGAGGAGCTCTTGAAGAAATTGTCAGCCATGGGCCTTGTCCCAAACATCAATATTTACAATCTCTTGATTTCTGGATATTGCAAGCAAGGAAAAATTGAGGAGGCATCAACTCTTCTCTTTGAAATGGAGAAGTGGAGTATTCTGCCAGATGGTTTTAGGTTTGAGTCACTGATTAAAGGGCATTGCAAAATATGCAATATGGAGGCAGCTCTGACACTATTTCATGAAATGGAAAGGAGAGGAATTGCAACAAATCTCTTTTTCTACACCAACCTTATTAATGGGCTTTGCAATAAAGGCAGGATGGAAGAAGCAAGTAAACTTGTAGAAGAAATGCTTGAGAGGGATTCACTTCTTGGAATCAATACTGACAGTAGATTATACTCTGAATATTTTAGAAGATTGAATTCTATGGGAACTGATAATTTATTTGTTGGGCCAGAGCTTGATATCTCGTTTGTTGATTTCATCAAAAGGATTTACCATGAAGGAAAGATACAGGAAGCAGCAACTATATTAAGAGAATTGGAATTAAAGAATCCAGCTTCTGGTATTTCAAGTTGTACTTTGCAACTTGATAGGTCAGTCAATGATGATGACATTGATACAACTTCCATGCTGACAGCTAATACAGATGAAGAAATTCTGAAGGAGGTTTTGGCCACTCATGTCAGTTCACAGGATATGGAATCTATCATCAGGCTTTGTAACGAAGGTAGAATGCAAGATGCATTGATGTTTTATGATGAAATTATTAAAAAGGGTCTAGTGCCAAACTTTAATACTTTTAGTGTTCTCATTAGGTCACTTGACACAAATGATAAGCTACAAGAAGCAAACATGGTAATGAAAGAAATGCTAGTATTGCTCAGCTATATCACTTGAAAGAGGAACACTGTAAATTATGGATAATTTATTAATTTCTGAGGTATGGTAAAAATTTGACTACTTGAAAGACTCAAGAGAAATGGGAGAGGATTTAGAATCTATTCCATTGGCCCTCAATTCGCTTAGTTGATATACTTCTGGAGAAACTGTCTTGACTCTTGACAGTGGACTTATTCTCATTCATTTTTGAGGAATACAGGTTTAGATATTATCAGGTTGATATATTCTTCTGCACTTAACTGAGAACACAATCGGAGGGAAGAGGGCAAGGCTCTTCCACAGATTATTGTGTGACATCAGAAAGATATTTCTTTACCTTGTTTATCGATCAACACCTTTTGCTGTTTGAATGTGTTGGGATGTTGATGACATTCAATTGATGTCTACTCATGAGAACCGATCTCTTAACTTGGCAGTTTGCTTATACATGTTTAACTTGGAATTTATTATACACAGGGCCTGTGTTGAAGTCAGGAAAGTTGCATAGATGTTTTCAACTAACTCCCCACTTTCAATGCCTGAATAATTGGTTTCGGTAAAAGTAAGCCTTTTCCTAGTGTTTCAGGAAGAGTGTTCAAAATTCTCAGGATTGAGGTATGTCCTCACTTCATGTAGAAAAGTAGACATACCTAATGAATAGTATTTCAATCTTGAGAACTGCTATTTATTGCTGACTAATAAAAAAATTGAGCATTGTGCTTAATACTCTTGTATTTGTAAAATTAAAGGCCATTAGCATCCTAAATGAGGTAGAGATGAACTATTACTATTACATAGGAGCTTGTCTTAAATAAAGTTAAACAGGGAAACTTCCCAGAATTGAGCAATTTTGTTAAGTGCAACTTGAGAACAATTTATCCTGTGAACACCTGCATGAAGATAAAAATGTACATAGATGAAGGCTACAAATGGAGATGTAGTGGACAGTTGGTAAATATCAAATGCATAACAGTTTTTGAACTCATCTCAAATTGGGTGAGACTGTTAAAACAACAGCTAGGAATGTATCCTGCAAGCTAGAAGTGGTTTTATGCTTCTCAACCAATAACCTGGAGGGCTCAGGTAATTTCAGTATTGTATAAAATCAGTAGGATTGACAAAAGGAATACATATAAAAGACATAGGGGTTAAAGGACGGATGTCTTCTCGAAGTACAGGAAACAGGGGCCTATCCGAGTTTTGTTAAGAGTATGTGGGCATCTCTAGAGCTCTATCTGCATGAATTTATAAAAGGAGCGTGGATTGATCGATTTAATTTCCAGTAAAATTAAAGTTATATATATTTTTATAGAGAGGTGTGGCATTACATGAGCAAATGATGTTTAATAACAACAGAAAAGCAAGGGCTTTAATATACTTTATGAGTGCGTAGCTTCCCAGTCCAATGGATAAATTAGTTCTACTTCCTACATTAAGAACTAGAGAAATGTTAGAGTGGTCTTCACAATGACCTATCTTCCAGCATTTACAGGTGAATGCAACATCATACATGCATTTAGATGGTGACATTAAAGAGATGTACATGGTATGAAAATTTATGCAATGATCAATTAATATTGAAAATTAAAAACGTCAAAAGTAAAAACCAAATTGTACACTCTAACCTTTCACTCCTCCAGCTGAAAGAGTCAAATTAGCATTTTTGCTGGAAAACATGTAGAACTGAACATGTTCTATCTCCATGTTCCATGGAAGTAATTTCTGACTGGCCCAATAGGCTCTTGAAAAAGAAATATTACCCTGTAAGTTGAGCAAAATCCAAAGAGAAAAGCATGTTAAAATTTATATAATTTGTCCAGTTATGTGCTTGCAACTTACAATGTTTTGAGGTTAAATATCTCATTCCCAATTAGATATGCAAATAAATCTTAAAGAGGGGACATGATAGAAGCAAGTACCAACTTCCATGGAGAAAATTTCAAATTTACAAGAAATAATTAACTATGAATTTCGATTCATTCACTGAAGGAAAAGAGAACATAAATGCAGCTATCCACAGAATGCAAAATATTAAGTTTTAGTCCTTCCCTATGAATACAATATAGGGTCTACAATTTTTCAAAGAGCTTAATTGCTAAGACTGTTGATAACTTGATGTTATGGATAATGGACCTATGTTTGACGAATTCACTAGTATATGATAATTGATTGAATCATTGATGGTTGATGAATGATGTTATATGGTATTATGATTTATCATGTTATGGTTTATTTCATGTTTTTATGCTTTCCATGACTAATTCAACATTCTACAAGCATTTGTTGGAATACATGCATCAAAATATATTAAAAATATATATTATATAAAAAACACTTTCAAACTAGAAGCTTCTGAAAATTTTGCTCCCCGCTCCCAAGTAACCTTGGTTAAATAAATGATTGAGACTGTAAATCATATTTGGAATAAGATAAATTAATAAATTATTTTAAGAAAATCAATTTCTTTTAGTATTATTTAGTTGTTCTCATCCCCCCATCACTTGAAATTTTAGGGGTGCCTTCCATCCATTCCAAAAACCCATCCCTTCATCCCCACACCTCCCCATCCTAGAAACTCAATGCAACATAGGTTAAAAGGCAGAAGTAAGAAAGCTACTTCAAAATGGTAGTGTAAGGACTCTACATTACATATAATACATGTTCAGGGTCGTGGGTTGTGCCTTTCAAATATGATATATCTGTTGATGGAATGTCAATTACTTGAAAAGTAAGGGTAGATATTTTTCTCAATCAGAACGAAAATATAATGTTAAATATTCTTTACCATCAATGCATGCAATCACTAGTTGTGATTTGACAAAATCCTTTGCATCCACGCCAACTGGCAGCTTGAGAGCCTTGTAATGTGCAATGTGAGGGAACTTTTCAATTACTTGAATTGTAATCAAAAGTTCTAATTAAGCATGTTGAGACATCATGCAATTAATGGTTGTAAATGCACTAAAGACAATACTTTGAACAGAATACAAAAGAAGATAATACATCACAGTGAATAAATAAGTGTAAGGGGATTCACCTTTGTAGGAAGTCTTCCTTTCTCCTCTTCTAGTTGAATTACGAAATATTCCCCTGTAAATACGGGAATGGTACTTTATCAGAAAGCTGGCAAAAGTGAATAAAAATAGATCTATACCTGTATCAACAAAGGGCCTTGAGGCTTCCATCCTCCCTTCACCACCTTTAAGATTGGAATATGGACCTTGAGGAAATATCAAGAAGTCATGAAACCTTCCCCACATGAGCAATAGATTCTATTGACTCACTATCATCTTAGACATCAGAGCTTTTTAACTCAATTGTTTAAAAAATGATGCTCTTGGAGAAAGTACAATATTTTTAAACAACTTACATTCTAGCAATTATGCCATGAGTAAAATTGTTCATTTAAGTTATATATTTTTTTATAGAGAGGCGTGGCATTACATGAGAAAATGATGTTTAATAACAACAAACAAGCAAGGGCTTTAATATACTTTATGAGTGCGTAGCTTCCCAGTCCAATGGATAAATTAGTTCTACTTCCTACATTAAGAACTAGAGAAATGTTAGAGTGGTCTTCACAATGACCTGTCTTCCAGCATTTATAGGTGAATGCAACATCATACATGCATTTAGATGGCAACATTAAAGAGATGGAAACATCATACCTTTTATGGCAACATTAAACAGATGGAAACATGATACTTGTTATCTTACAGGTGCAAACAATTTGAGTAATCATTTCAAAACTCCATGCGCATGGTAGCCTCAAATCCCCCCCCCCCTCCAAACCCCAAAATTCATTACCATGACTTAACAGGAATATTTACCAAACCTTCTACAGCAGACCAGTCTTTCGTTTAAACTTTAACTGCTGATAAAAGACTGCAATTTTTTTCTTTCAAAGCTCTTTATACATTTTTCCAACAATTGGGAGCATTGAAAAAACTAAAATAGACGTGAGAAAGCAGTAGCAATAGTATGCCAGGCTGGACATAAGGAAAATATGTAACAACATCATAAGGTTGATTATCTAAGACTAAGCCAAAGGTTGAATAACGTCGGAGGTTCAAAACCCAAGACTGTTTGCAACGAACACAAACAATTTTACTGAAACTTAATTGTAATTTTGACCTCCAAGGTTTCAGTCCAGAAGTTTAAGTATAGCCCACAGAGAAAGAGAAACAAAATGGGGTTTCCCTCAAAGACTAATGCCAAATTAATTTTATTAATGGTGTCAACATCATATGGATTCAGTAAGCAAACCCACAAGGATTATCATATGAGCAAGACAATAAATAAAATATATTTAATATATCAAACAGAGATAGAGAGGAAAACCCATATCGTTTTATCAACATGCAGAGCCAGACGCAGAGGTATGGAGATATTTTGAGTTCAATTTTCAGTAGTTAGAGGACAAAACTTCTTAAAGGCCTCATCAACTCGCCCATGGGCGAAATACACAGACACATGAAATTATGCAGGGGAATAAATATGAGCCATTCAACTTTTCAACCTAAGACAAGAAATGGAAAGGAAGGTAGGTATCAATCCATTCAAACTCTTTAAGAACACAATTATTTACCTTTGCAAACCTGTAAAAATAGCAAGAGGACTCTTACCTCATCCAATGCGGAGCTTAAAAAGATGCAACCATTCTTTGTATTCTCCAACAGTACATGCTTCTCCTTTAAAGCTCAACAAACGATGCCCCAATTTAATCCTCAAACCAAGAAGAGGGAATCGAACCAAGACTTTAGAATCAGTAAGCACAAAATGGCATAATTTATACACAGAGGATGAATCCCTTGACCCGAGTTAACCATCAATCAATCAGCGTACTATTGGTGAGTTTAATGCCCAGAGAGTACGGCAATGGAGATGTCATTGCCACATAACTCTGTCTTCAGTACCAAGAAAACCCCTCACCAGGGATCAAGATTGAATGGCTGGTATTAATTATATATAGAAGGTTATATATTCATGCAGCCCTTCATTGATGAAGGGCTTTCAAAAATATTACATTTTAAATGACATTAATAAATTATTTGTACATTTCATTTACTTGATGACAAAAATTAAAAACAATTTTTTTTTCAAAATGGGATTTGTCATTTTAATGGGATTTGTAAAATTGCACAAGTAAATGTATATCCCTGCCTACATTGTGATAAATCTATTTGATTGGGTAATATGTCTACAATTGCTCAGTCGCTTTAAGGTTTATAATAAAAAAACAACTCAGAAAGATGGTCAAGCCGGATAGTACAATCTATGGATATAAATTTGGAAGTATGGATTGAGGACGAAAAAACGTGCTCACTTAAGAGACCATTCTTGATGGCGTTGAAGGAATTCAAAACAAGAGGCAGCCTATGCTAGAACTCCGAAGCGTCAGTCATAAAATAAAATCTATAGGGGAAGCAGAAGCAACCAAAGCTAATTGTTTTGAGATTACTATGATGTCATTGAAGGAATTCAAAACAAGAGGCAGCCTATGCTAGAACTCCAAAGCTTCAGTCATAAAATAAAATCTATAGGGGAAGCAGAAGCAACCAAAGCTGAATGTTTTGAGATTACTAAGAAATTGATAAAGTATCGAAAAGATGCAGATTGAAGAATAAACAATGGAGGTTTTTGCACAGTCATCATCTGAAAGTTTCAGAGGGCCAATTCAGAGAATTATCCTCTGACAAATATAAAACTAAAGTCTTCAAAAAGTAATAGGTTGTCAACTAATGAACTTGTGCTTGAATGCATGCACATCTCCACCTTACAGTAATAGGAAAGGAAAATTTATATAAAATTACCTTGGCTGTCGGAGTTAGTGAATGAATCTAACGAGTTCTTCCTTCGCCATTCATTATGTCCCGCCAACCTTCTCCTGCAACTTCTCTCTGAATCATCAAATTATTCTATTCCATGGAATCTAGATAGGCACCACAACACCCAATTATTCATGGGTATTATCAAATAATATACTTAGTATGTATGGATCCATGTTGACCTACTCAAAAAAAAAACAGTGAGGTGCAACCATCTCCTGGTTAGTTACCTGCTACACTGCTGACAGAAGCGTTGCTCGGTACCAAGAACAATGACTTTGGGGGATTTGGAATGCATTTCACAGAATTTATGTCTCTTGCGATATTCTTTTGCATTTGCCAACACTAAGTTGCATCCTTCCACTTGACAACGGGGAGGTTGAGTGAAAGAAGCTGGCAAATCCCTCGGCTTCTTATAAACACAATTGCCAGTGCTATTACCAGTGACTGGATTAATTACCTTAGCCGGATTTGTAGAGTCTCCAAAATGCTGCCACTTTCCTAGCTTAAGGCACGTTAAGGAATCCCCTTGAACATCCTTCATGACATTAATCTTCTCTCTCATGGGACCCTCGTTAGCACTCTGATAATTGTCATTCCTCCAGAGTGCCACCCAAGCCAACTACCACCATATTTCTATGACCAGAATGGCTATACTCAGAATCCCCAAAAATATTACCACCATTTGCAACCTCTGCAAGCCAACCCTTCAATAATCCATTACCTTCGCTTTTCACAGAACCCTCAGCCAAAGGATTCTGATGAATCTTGACATCCAGAGGAAACTGTGGATTATGATTTCCTGAAAAACTCTCGTCGTTGATGACTCAATGACTTCAGTTAAATTACCAGCAGCCATGGGAGGCTCAGACAGGGGCGAGGACTCATGAACCATGTTCATCCCATGGAATAACTCCTTCCCAATATTATAACCCTCTTCTGAACAAACCCATTCAGCCATGGGTAATCTCTCATACCTATCCTCGACCGTACTGTAAATCCCTGTGCAACCTTCCCAGTCCCAAGGACTCTTTAAATGCCAATCTGACATCTCAGATGGCCAGCAATGATCATGGCTGCTGCTGCTATTACCACCATGATTTTCCATGGAATTTGAGTCCATATTCTTAAAAATGACTTCTTCTTGACAAGACCAAAACTAATCCAAGGAAAAATACAGATACACTTTCAGGCTCTTTTCACATGATAAATATTACCGAATCCAGCGATCCCATATTTGCTTCGATTTCCAAATCTAGGATGATTAAAATACTAACCTTGTTGTCTGAACAAAACTTCCATAAGAGAAATACTCCCTAGATCCTTGTCCAATAGACTCGCATCAGAGAGCCCCTGAGTCAAACTGATGTAGGTAAAAACATCTGGGGCCATCCCCTTCTCAACCATGAGAATCTACATTTCTATGGAAAAATCGAGCTTGCCCATTTTACAGAGCCCATCAATCAAATAAATATAGATGACAACATCGACTTGGCAAACTATGGCCACCATCTCGTTCATAAGAACAACAACTTAAGTAAAATATACCCTGCAGACAGAGCCCGTGGAAGTGGCGTTAATGGGAAGGCATCCACTGATAATCATCTCATCCAAGAATTCAATTGACAATGCCCCACTAGATCGCATTGGATATTCTCATTAATATGATATGAAATATATGATATGAAATATCTTGGAGGCTGGTACAGGTCGAAATCACAAAAATTGTTGATGGGCAATTTTTATCTTAGTCCTTCTAATGTAATTTTAATTTAAAAGCTCCATTTTTTATTAAAATGACAAAAATTAAAAACCCCATTTTAAATGACGTGAAAATTTTAAATTCCCCTTCACTGACGGCCTAGGAGCCCTTTGATGGGCTCTGACGGCTTCAATTTTGATCCTTGCCCCTCACCCAACTCGACAAGAACTCCAGGTCTCCAAACCCTCAGTTGCATTTCAAATCGCCCCTCGATCACGAGGCAGTCGCATTAAAAAGTATCCATGGTACATTCAATTTTTCAACTTTTCAAACCAAGGAGAATGACAAGAATTAGATTTGTAATTGAGTTGTGGATGTTGATACTTTTGTTGGGATAGATTTTACATGGGCTGAAGATGGGTATTGCGGTAGTTTTCTCTCTAGTGTATTTAAATATTTAGTTATAAAGGTACTCAAAAGGATTTGTAACATGGTATTTTGTGGGTATATTGTCATATTTAATATTAAACCCCCATTATTTATAAGATTAAGTATTGGATTTATTAATAGAAAGTGGAGGGACATTCATGTTCAAGGATCCATGGTGAAACAACCTATACTAGGTTATGTCCTACAATTTTGGGAACATTGAGTATGTGTTAAAGAACAACTTCCTCAGAGGTCATGATTTGTACACAAAGTATCACAATATTTTGAGTGGTGGGATCTTCAACTCAAATTTTGAACAAAGGACGGTACAAAGGAATATCATTGATGGTCACTTCAACTCATAGAGATTTTGTTAATTCATGGTAGTGTATTGACATTATGTATCAATACGAGGCTTATATATCCATGTCTATAGAAATATGTGACAATAAAAAATCTATCCATCTAAAATAAAAATAATCTGTCATTTGTATATTGTATACATTGAAAAATGAGTTGTTTATCTTTGTGTATTATTTACATTGAAAATTCTCTTTTTTATTGTGTACATTGAAAATGGGCGGTTTCTCTTTTGTATTCTGTATATTGCAAATTAGGTGACATCTAATTTTTTGTTAGTTAGGGTTTTATTGATGGTATTAAGATTGTGTATGATCTTTCATCCTTGTTGCAATTAAATCTATATTTTTTGAATTGTGTTCGGCCTAGTTGGCCCTAGTTGGTTGTCAACTTTGGCATAAGGATTACAAAGAAGATTTCAATAGATACCCACTAGCCTAATGGGTAGGAAATGATCCTAAGCGTCGGATATGCGACGATGCTTTCCATGTTAAATAGTTGACCAATTAAAGGCTCCGTCGCTTAAGCGACGCTTACTAACGCTCTATCGCTTAACCGACGGTTATGAGAATAGTCATCGCTTCATCGACGCTTCTGGCCACATTTACAAAAAAAAAATGTATCCTTGTGATTTTTGGTAAGTTTAAAAAGAGAAATCCACGCGGCGTCGGATTTTTCCGTCGGATTTGGGATCGAAATGTAGTAGTGTGTGGGTAAACCAGGAAATCTTCTGTGTGTGAGAACGAACAACCAAGGCAAGAATGGCATCCTTGCGTGAGGATGAAAATCTACTCATGAGGCTTGCGTAGTGGAGGATGCGTGAGTGTTTCAGCACAGTCATGGAGGGAGAGCGGTAGCATGTCCGTGGGACTGATGGTAGTGGTTTTTCCTTGCCATCGTGAAGTCAACCATGGGTGGAGTGTGCGTGTAGGCATGGACTGATAGTCCTGCCACCCCACTCCCAAAATCAAATAACTTCCTCAAACACCAGGATCAATTCTTAATGGAGGTGGTTGGGTAAGGCTAGGGAAGATGACACATGGGTTTTTCCTCAAGACTCAAGGTTTGACAATTCCCCAACTCCTTATCCTTGTGAAAATCATGCCCCTTCTCAATTTAGTTGCCACGAGCGTAGCTGGTCAGGTTATTTAATTAAATATGCATATGTACATGATGACAAAGCTTAATATCTATGCCACGTTCCCTGATACACCATCGGTGACAATTTAAATCCGAAACATAGCATAACCAATCATGGTGGGGCCTTGGCCTTGAGCTCCACACCATGATCACTTACAATATATACATCATATACATCTAATGCAATGGGGTCAAAACCGAGGTGTTACATTCCCCTCCCCCTTCAATAGCATTGTCCTCAGTGCTTTACAAAATTGAACAAAATGCTACACTAGTATCACCTCAATGTTCCACAAAATTGAACAAAAATGGATGTGCCAATCGCATGGAATCCTCCAGCTCCCATGTAGTCTCTTCAGGTCCATAGTGCTCCCATTACACCTTTACCTAACCTATGGCTTGGTTCCGGAGCATTGTGACCTTCCTGTCGAGGATGCGCATTGGCTCGATTCGGAACTCTCCCTCGGGTTCCACCTGAATCACATCCCAATTTATCACATGGTTAGGATCATGCACATATCTCTTAAGCAAAGAAACATGAAAAACATTATGAGCTCTA
The DNA here is from genome assembly GCA_001517045.1 of Pseudotsuga menziesii. Taxonomy (NCBI): domain Eukaryota; kingdom Viridiplantae; phylum Streptophyta; class Pinopsida; order Pinales; family Pinaceae; genus Pseudotsuga; species Pseudotsuga menziesii. The sequence goes on along the minus strand of LPNX010926134.1, from coordinate 85,394 downwards.
GTGCTAGTAGGCAATGCAATTCTATATGCAACTGGCCCTATTCTTTCAAGCACTTCAAACGGCCCACAATATCTAGGTGACAACTCGGCACAACTTCCAAGATTCAAGGAACTCTTCCTTGCCATCACTCTGAGTTAAACATGATCCCCAAAACTGAACTCCCTATTCACCCTATGCTTATCTGCATAACTTTTCTGTCTGTCTTGTGCTTCTTTCAGCTTCTGCCTGATCTTTACAACCTCTTGCTCCATTTCCTTGAGCAATTCTGGTCCAAGCACAATCCTGTTCACTGGATTATCCCAAGTCATTGGTGTCCTACACCTTCTTCCATACAAAGCTTCATACGGACTCATCCCCAAGGATGCCTGCAGTCCATTGTTATAAGCAAACTCTACCAAGTGCAAGTAATCTTCCCACTTGGTTGGCTTGTCCATCACATACATGTGAAGCATGTCTTCAAGCACCTAATTAACTCTCTCTGTCTGGCCATCTATCTGAGGATGGTATGCAGTGCTGAAGTTTAGCTTTGTATCCAAATATGCAAACAACCCCTTCCAAAAGTTGGAAGTGAACTTGACATCTCTATCAGAGACTATTGCCTTTGACAATCCATGCAATTTGAATATCTCCTTCATGAAGATCTTTGCAATGTCATCCATCTTAAGCATAGACTTAACCGGTACAAAATGTGTTTCCTTTGTCAACTTGTCCACCACAACCATGATGGAATCAAGTTGTCTCCAAGTCATCGACAATCCTGTAATAAAATCCATGGAATTAGCTTCCCATTTCCATTCTGGAACTGGAAAAGGCTGCAACAAACCTGCTGGATGTGGATGCTCAACCTTTATCTGATGACATTTCATACACTTGGAAATGTACTCAGCCATATCCCTTTTCATTCCTGGCCAAAAGTACTACTTTCTAGCTGTAGCAATCGTCTTATGATATCCTGGGTGGCAAGAATATGGAGTTTGATGGATTTCATCCATAACAACTCTCCTCAAACCTGCTACATCTGGAATATAAATTCTACCTTTATAAGTGAGAAGTCCATCTTCTTCCAATTTATATCCCTCATACCTCTTCTCAAGTCTTTGCTACTGCAACTTGTCTTTTACCTGCTCATACACTCCATCTCCAGCAACATGACTAACAATCTACTGCCTCAAATCTGATTGGAAAATACTAAGAGATGCCACATGCATTTCCTGCATCAGCTACCCTATTTTCCTTTCCCTTTATGTGCTTGATTTCAAAATCAAACTCACATAAAAATTCCAGCCATCTTGCTTGCCTAGCAATTAGAGTAGGCTGATCAAACAAATACTTCAGTCCACAATGGTCTATTTTGAGCTCAAATCTTCTACCCATCAAGTAATGTCTCCACATCTTGAGAGCATGTACTATGGCTACAAGCTCTAGATCATGAGTGGCATAGTTCTTCTCATGTTCCTTCAATTTTCTTGACTCATAACATATCACATGGTTGTCTTGCATAAGGCCTCCTCCAAGCCCTTGTCCGCATGCATCGATACACACCACAAAATATTTCTCTGGATCTAAAACCTTTAATACTGGTGCACGGGTGAGAAGATCCTTCAACCGCTAGAAATTTTCTTCACACCTTGATGTCCATTCGAACTTCATCCCCTTCTTTTGCAAAGAAGTGATGGCATGTGCAACTTTGGAGAATCCCTCAATGAATCTCTTATAGTATCCTGCAAGTCCCATAAAGGATCTTACATCTATCAGATTTCTTGGAATAGGCCAATTCATAATGGCTTCAATATTTTCAGGTTGCACAGATATACCCTCCTCTGAGATAATGTGACCCAAATACTGAATTCTATCTCTATAGAAGTCACACTTGCTTGATTTTGCATACAACTGATACTCCCTAAGCAGTTGCAATGTCAATCTCAAATGCTCTTCATGCTCTTCCTCATTCTTAGAATAAACAAGAATGTCATCAAGGAAAACAAGAACAAATTTGTCCAAATACCTGCTGAAGACACTATTCATAAGGGACATAAATGTAGCTAGTGCATTTGTGAGACCAAATGGTACCACTACAAACTCATAATGCCCATACCTTGTCCTAAAGGTTTTCTTATGAATGTCTTCATCCTTGATTCTCACCTGATGATAACCAGACCTCAAGTCAATCTTAGAAAATACCTTTGCTCCCCTCATTTAATCAAAGAGGTCATCAATCCTAGGCAAAGGATATTTATTCTTCATAGTAACCTTGTTCAACTATCTATAATCAATACATAACCTGAGTGTACCATCTTTCTTCTTTACAAACAGTACCGTTGCTCTCGAAGGGGACACACTCGGTTGGATATACTTCCTTTCCAACAAATCTTGCAGTTTCATCTTCAACTCTAACATCTCTGGTGTACTCATCCTGTAGGGTGCCTTGGACACTGGTGCTTCTCCTGGCACAAGTTCAATTATGAAATCAATGTCCCTCTTTGGAGGAATCCCTGGAATCTCATCAGGAAACACATCCCTGAATTTCTGTAACACTTGATAGTCCTCCAACCTTAGAGTTTCATCTCCCATTTCCTCCAAAATATGAGTTGGATACAACTGGCAACCCTTCCTACAGAACTTCTTTAACTGCATTACTGAATCTTGCCTTACTGAAATCACCTTTGGAATGCCTTTCACAAATACTAGATTCCCTTCTTTAGTCATGCATTCGAAAGTCTTATTGTAACAATCAAGCTTCACCTGGTGATATTCTAACCAATCCATTCCAATGAGAACATCATAGGAACCAAGCGGTAGAACATTCAGATCTACACAAGTGACCAATCCATTCATGAACAATCAACATTTCTCTACCACTTCACTGACCTTTCTCTTAGTTCTAGTGGCTAGCTGAACTAACCAAGACTTCCTATACTTTACTTTCTTAAAAGCACAAATCTTCACTACTCTAGGAGTAATGTAACTGTGCGTAGAACCAAGGTCAATCAAAATAGAAACAGATTGCTCAACAATCTTACCTGCTACTTCAACCACAGCTGACTGGTGATCTTCCTGGCGGTCCTCCAGTGCTGCATAAATCCTAGGGATTGCCCTTGCTACTTGACCCACTGTTTCTGCTTCTTGAATGTTATAAGCTGGTATTGCACTGTCATTCTCAAGTGGACAATTCCTGTGCATGTGGGGTCCTCCACATTTCCAACATTGGAGTGGTCCTCTATTCTGTTGTGGATCTTTAGGATTTTCTCCTGTCACTCCAACTGGCTTACTCGCAACTTGGGATGGCTACTTCTGCTGATTCTTGAAGTTAGAAGGCTTGAAACCTTTCTTTCTTTGGTCAAACTTCTCATTCTTCTTGTCCTTCCATGTCTTATGGTAATCAGGTTTACCGTTGCTTTGCTCATAGTAATACTTAGCCTTCGTTATTTCTTCTTCAAGAGTTCTAGGTTCATAAAACTCAATTATATCTTTGTAAGACTGAGGTAATCCACTCAGAAAACGCTGGACCTTCACTTTTTCATCTCTGATGTACCTGACATATCTCAACATCTCCAAAAACTTATTTGCATACTCTTCCATGGTCTGCTGTCCCAATCTCAGCACATGGAACTCCTTAATCTTGTCATCATAATACCTGTTAGAGAGGTATTTCCGCTTGAAATACTTCTTGAACTGCTTCCGCTTGAGTCTCCTTTCACTGATCCTATTTACTTTCTTGAAGTCTTCCCACCAAATGGATGCTCTTCCATTCAGATTGAATATGGCAACTCTTGCCTTCATGTTTCCTGAATAATCATGCACTTGAAAGTACTTCTTTATCCCAAGAAACCAAGCTTCAGCCTCTTGTCCAGTCTTTACCTCACATCAAACGTAGGAGGTTTAGCTTTCTTAAATTCATCCCGGGAGCGATCCCTATGGTGTCCCTTCTTTTTCCTTTTATGAGAAAAAGAACTCAAATCCCCGCTGGATTCTTCAGAATCAGATGATCCACTAGAAGTCCTTCTCCTTCTCCTAGTACTGCTCTTGCTTCCTTCTGGTCTTGTTGTACCTCATCCAAAGTCTATCCTTCTATGTAAGTCTGTCAAACTCTGCAACATAGCAGCATTCAACTGATGTTGCTCTTCTTGGGCTTTGATCAGGCTTCTCATTGTGGCTGGAACATTTGGCCATGTCTCTTGGAATCTCCTTCCATTAGACTCAATGTCATCATTTCTATTACGGACATTTTCTCCCATGGCATCTTTTTCTCGCTCGTAGGAATCCCGAGCATCATATCCATCATGGGTTCTCATAACTGAACCACAAATTATTTATCAAAATGCACTACTTGGAATACTTCCCTTGAAGGTGACTATGACTCTGCAAACGTGTTAGTAACACAACTGTTAGATGCATAACATTGATATAAACCAGCATTGCTTACCTTCTCTTGGAAAAATCATAATACAAATTTTTTTGTAAATCTATGTTTTCGCGTAATCTAGCACATGAAACCACTGCCACTTTTCTCCTTTTTAGCTCTGAAAATCCCCTAAAAAACAGATGAAAATCCCACTGAAAAATAGTCAAAATATGCTGGGAAAATCCCACGGGAAACTCAAATTTTCCTCATGCAGAATCAACTCTCATTTCCACTACTCATCTGACGTTTCGGTAGTCAAAACCACTAATTCCTCTGCTATTCATCGATGGTCAGATCCACTAACTTCTTCCACTGTATCGGTGGTTGAAACAACTAACTTATTCTGCAATTTATCGGCTGTTGGAATAACTAAATTTTTTCGACGTTTTGGGCCGATCCTCCTCTGGTTTCTGACGCATCGGCGGACTGATCCTCTAATTTTCTCCGACGTGTCAATGGTCAAATCTTCTAAAATTTTTCGATGTTTTCTATACTTAGAAATTTTTTTCAAAACTTTTATTCTTCCTTCTACCACATCAGCAACCTCATCTTCTATTTTCTTCCGATGTCTCGGCAGCCTTCAAGATATCTTCGCCACAACTGTGGGTAGTGATCTCACTACGGGTTCGGGAGACCATAACTCATCGGCTGTCGGAAGCTCTATCCACTAACTTCATCTGACATCCTTATACTTAGAAAAATTTTCATCTTCTCCTTTCATCGGTGATCGGATCCACTATCCTTCGAAAGAATAGTCCATTAGACAGCCGCAACGGCGGGTGTCCAATCCACTAACCATCGCCGATGGCTACGAGTTCCGAACATAGAAAAATTTCCAATTTTTTTTCCCTTTTTGTCTTCCTCTTCTCCGCTGGATCGCCTCAACTTTCTTCTTCCTTTCAGCGAAACATTTCCTTCCGTAGCCGCAATGGCGGAACATCATCTTCAATTTTCTTTCGATCGGTGGCGCAACCTGATTGGCATCGGCATCGGCAGTCTAGTTCTCGAGAATTCTGCAGCGACGGCACATGAAGCCCTTTCTGCTTTCGATGGTCAACAATTTCGGCCTTAGAATGTTTTTAAACTTCTTTATGGCATTGGTGGTCAGAGGCTTTTCTCGTCGGACGTGTAGTCCTTTAGCCGTTCGCAACGATGGGCGCTCAATCCACTTACTCCGCCGACGTTCTTTACTGTGTCGGCTATCGGAGGCCTTATCAGTCGGACTCGTAGTCCCTTAGCCGTCCACAACGGTGGGTGCTCAATCCACTATTTTCTTTCGATGAATGCCGAACACTTAGAAAATTCCCCGCCATTTTTCCTTCCGACTGACCCCCGTCGGGCGTGCTTCCGCCTAGCACTCCAGCTACATTGGAAGTATTTTCCTCTAACTCTTCCACAACATCGGAATTCCTTTCCACGAAGTCTTACATAACATCAGAAGTCCTTCCCTCTAACTTTTTCGATGATCTAACAGTTCAAAACACATAAAAATTTCTGTCATTCCCCGTCGGACGTGCTTCCGCCTAGCTCTTCCGCTACAGCGGAAGTCTTTCCCACTAAGTGTTCCGAGGAACCAACAGTTCAACGCTTAGAAAATTTTTAAATTTTCTGGATTTCTACTGGGCAAAAAGAAATACTTCTTCGGTCACTGCATTTTTGTGGTCCATTCAGGCCCATGCTGCAACATGAGCTCTGATACCACGCTGTCACGTCCCCATCGCTCTGACCGGTGAAGAGGAAGTGACGACCATGGCGTTAACCATCCGGGAAACCAACCCCCATGAAATTGTGAAGACATAAAATGAAAAAACATAATGCTGAAATAAAATGATTTGAACTAGAGCATGCATAGATGCAAGTATTTATCATACACAGTGGAAACACACACATTCATACAAGAATTCATTCAACATGTTCATCATGATCATTAATAGAAATATGATTGCAGAAGTAAAATAACAAGATTACTTATCTTATCAATAACTCGTTCCACAACCACCTACATCGCTGCAATGTTCCACCCAACCATAGGCCAGTGTGCTCCTTAATCTCTCAGCAGCACTGCCACCCCTGAGTTGGGCATGATCCTCCAAGGAATAAGGGAACTAGAAGCCTTACAGATAAGCAAGGATACACAAAACATAGCCAAGCCAACATAGTTGGGTTTATCAAGCCATCCAGGAGTTGGGAAAGGCTAAATGCTAAGATGGTCATCTCATTGCATAGCTGGGAACACCTACACCAAGACTAGCCTGACTCCTAACACCCACACACACCCAACACAAGGAATCAGTCCCTTCTCTGCTACATAGTCCCTCAAACCCTGCATTCCCTTCCAGTGCTATTCAGGGGTTGCGGAGAAGAAAGCCAGCCCTCTAGCCCTGTCTGCGTGGTTTCCAACCACCAGTTTTATCAAGAAAACCAAGCCCCCATCCCTGCTCCCTACACAGTCCAAGACCAACCATTGCACACTTGCAATCAATTAGCTATCACAGCATAATAGGGAAAAACAATTCATGGGTCGTTCTTGGCCCTATCATGGCCAAAACAACTCCCAACTAATTACGACAGTTCCAAACGTATCAATGAATGTGGGAAAACAACAATCCCAACACAAAATACAGTGAGCATAGCTCACAACGTCGGGAAAATGGCTCCAAATGGTCTGTGCGTGAGGAAGACTTCCACTAGACCCCCAAACATAAAGAAGACCATAACAGTCACCACATAAGGGAGATAGCAGCACAATTAAAACATGAGGAACGATAGCACGTTTTACACAATTTCATTCATTGGGAAAAACTTTCACATACCCGTTGGAAAGGAATTTACAGTCTCCCGACCTGTGCGTGAGCAACAACAGCGCAGAACCAACAAGCTAGCCCGTGAGGAAAGGATACAGCCACACCATCCGCAAATCAGTAGGGGAACCTGCGTCGGTAAACCATGAAAGCTTCTGTGCATGAGAACAAACAGCCAAGGCAAGAATGGCATCCCTATGTGAGGATGAACAGATAATTGTGAGGCCTGCATAGTGGAGGGAGAGTTGTAGCATGTCCGCGGGAGTGATGGCAGTGGTTTTTCCTTGCCATCATGAAGTCAACCGTGAGTGGAGTGTGTGTGTAGGCATGAACTGACAGTCCTACCACCCCACTCCCAAAATCAAATAACTGCCTCAAGCACCAGCAACAATTCTTAATGGAGGTGGTTGGGTAAGGAAAGGGAAGATGACACATGGGTTTTTCCTTAAGACTCAAGGTTTGACAATTCCCCACATCCTTATCCTTGTGAAAATCATGCCCCTTCTCAATTTAGTTGCCGCGAGCATAGCTGGTCGGGTTATTTAATTAAATATGCATATGTACATGATGACAAAGCTTAATATCTATGCCGCGTGCCCCGATACACCATCGGTGACAATTTAAATCCAAAACATAGCATAACCAATCATGGTTGGGCCTTGGCCTTGAGCTCCAGACCATGATCACTTACAATATATACATCATATACATCTAATGCAACGGGGTCAAAACCAGGGTGTTACATTATACATATAATTACATGTGAAGGTTTATATATATATATATATATATATATATATATATATATACAGATACATACATACATACATACATACATATATATATATCTATTCATTTATGCTTGTATAGGTTCTAATACCTAATGCTCATCCAATTCATACATGTATATTTTTAGTGTCACTTTTACCCAAATTTTGGTGACTACCAAACCTACCAGTAATTATGGTAGTTAGCTTCCCTATCCTTCATCATTAATATTATTAGGTTAAATTTCACTAGGTCCTTAAGGCGTTATTAACCACTAGTCTCTCCCCTTAGTGGATTCGTTTTCTTGTCGAAAGTTGTGTCAATGCCTCAGGTATCCTAAGTTTGCTAGCTTAGGCAATTAATATATTTCCATGTCTTGTTTCTGGTGGGGCCTTGGCCTTGAGCTCCTCACCAAGACAAGTACAAAAATCATTTTTTTACAATTACAAAGTATTCAGGGTACAACAAGAGGGATATTACATCCTCCCTCCCTTAAAAATAACACTGTCCTCGGTGTTCTAGTTTTCCAGCCAATTTGTCATATTTTTTTCTTTCTGTTCTTTTCATCCTGATCTATGTCGATCTTTCGTGTTCCTTCTCAAGTTTCTATCGTTCAAGACCTACAGTTTTCCCGCACTAGGTTTGGGTCTAGCCCAACTTTATTCGGTAATCTATGTCCAAAATTATAATACAACTTAAACAAAAGCCATAGATCCCTTTTGTATTGTAACAATCCACAATTGATGGAACACTTTCTATTTTTATTGGTATCATAATACCCAATTATTTTCATAATGCAATTTATTCATCAATAAAACATAATTACTCCCCTTTGGGTGTTGGTTTCATCTCAAATATTTGGATATTTATGTCATCTTCGACCTGAGGAAATCCTTTCTTCACATTACACATTAAGCATGTAACAGTCTAATTACTTGGGAATTCGTTAACACGTTTTTTTTCTGTGTTCGTTTATATTTTCCAAACTCTCCCTTGAGTTCCTTTTTCATTCTCGTGTGGTCTTACAATAATTTTTGAGGTTACTCTCCCTTTTGACCACTAGTCAAAATTTTTCTCCTCAGAGACATCAAACAATGTCCTGTCTTCCAGATGTCCAGTTTTGCTTAGGTCCTATTCTTGCCACACCATATGTCTAACACCAATGTGCTCACGCGACAATCACTTTCCTAACACCATTATGCTCCTGCAGCATATATGCCTAACACCAAGGTGCTCATGCGAAAATCATTTGACTAACATCATTGTGCTACTGCAGCATTCAATTCTTCCTTGTTCGTATTTAGTATAAATTTCAACTTTGACTATTCATAACACACATGCCTTTGTGTTTCGCATGACTTTACTGTCATTGTTGTGATATACCTATTATACCTTGATGCCAAAATGTGTAAAGAGGGAGTAAGATTTTTTTTTTTGCTGTTACTTACATAAAGAGTCAATCAAGTTAGTGGCGGCATTTTAATGGAGCATATCCAATCGCTTATCAGATAAATGCTATTCAACTTATTAGTCCATCTAACCAAATAATACACATTGAATAAGGTAGATTGTACGTAGAACCATCATATGAGATCCCTCCACTAAATTATCATCATTATATGAGGAAAACATAGATCATACAAGAAGAAAAACACAAAACACATCATGTAATGTAATGTGCTTCTGAAATTGAATGTCTACAGTTACGGTTAGTAACCTTTTCACCGGTAAACAATTATAATAACATCAAAAAGAGCATGCACAACATAAAAATAATACATAAGATGAGACCACCATATTCATGTGGTTCACCTCATCCATGAGGCTACGTCCACCAAACTGTGTCATCTTGTAATATTAACCAAGTAAAGGTTACAATCTGCAACGTCATGGTTGCCATAATTTTTTATTACATCTCATCGACTCCCTTCTAGAGGGTATTTCTAAGTTATTGGAACACTGCTTTCATTCAAAAGTTCCTATCATTTTGTTCTAAAGAACATTCTTTTAAAGCAAGCTAGGAGTAAATTGTGAATCCACAAGTCATGGGTAACCCCGACACGTAGCCATTTCACATACCTGTATGCAGTGAAATACATGCTTGAACAATACAAGGAACACCGGATCAAATGCAAGTAGATCAATTCAATTTTATCTATGCACCACAANGCACACACACACACACACACACACACACACACACACACACACACACACACACATAGATATATATATATATATATATGGGAACAAGGATTTTTCTTCTAAAACATGAGCATAAATGCATTCCTTTCATAAGCTACTGAAAAAGCACATCTATGCTTTTGTAGTGGTATAGCTTTACACACTATAAAAAGGGCATTTTATCTTCTTTATAACCTATTTGCTTCAGTGAGATAGTAACATTGTCTTAACATATATTAATACTTAAAATCATCTCTTCCATTTCATGATATATCCATATTAACAAGGATATATCTTTTAAGTGTTAAATCTTTAAATACTTTCATGACAAAATATATATCCACAGTATCCTAGGAATATATATATATATATATATATATTTTCACCACTTAATAATTGAGGCTCTCTATAGCATATTAATTTCCTGTTATTCTAGCCATTGAAACCAAAACATGGTTTGTTGCATATGCTAACCAGAATGGACCAACATCCATTGGACCGTAGCCTAAATTTACACAACCCTGGTCCTTGCACTCCTTGAGGAATAGGATGCATCAACACACTAAAGGATTTCCAAGGGTCGCTGCATCAAAACAACATGTTTATGCTACAAGGGAACAACTAAAAATTCAAGGACTGCAGCGCACTGCATATGTGGCTGGCCAAAACCTAAGTTCATCTTCATAAGTGTGGCTTCTCAAGGAATAAAATCCGAACAACAGTAGGAATAAAAACTGCTGCCACCTGATTGGGGCAAGCTTCCCCAAATTCAGCGTAACCAACTTCAGTGACAGTCGCATCACTAGTAATGAACAACAATAATGGCAAGACATCTTTAAATTTACAAACTTTTGTGTCCAGTGCAATTGGCAGCAACTGCATTTTTCAGAAATGCAACTGGGGCATCATGCTTGAGACAAATCTCATGCACTTCATCTACATCCTCAATGTCCCAAAATTGAAACATGATTTTTCTATGCAAGAAAAAGAACTTGTGCACGGTCCCCAAAACAACAAAGTCATAAGTAGGAGAAAAAGGATTAGACCTCATACCCAAAGCATGCAAATGGGGGTTTTGGATATAACCCAGAACTTGAAGGGTTGTTAAGGAAATTAAGTTTGGGATTCCAAGTGCACAGGTTGGCACAGGAGTAGGCCCACTCCAACGCAGTCAAGAATAACGTTTTCGAGATTCCAGATAAAAACAAAACTTTGGGAATGGAGGAATCCATTTTTGGTAACACACACAACTCCATGTTTTTCCTAAAACGGTGGCAAAAGGGAAAAAGAGAGTAGAATTCATAACGCAGGTGAGGTATCTCCATGGTTAAAACCCAATTAATGATTTGATCAGTTGTGGATCAAAACTACGGTCAATTCTTTCTCATAGCTATGGAACCAAATGCATCTCAAAATAATATTGGACCTTGCTTCAGAATAAAACTAGTCATTTCTTAACTTAGATTAAAAATCACATTTAGCATAACAGTAATAAATATTACTTAACACAGATCCAATACGTGAAGGTAAAAATGGGATCTAACTGGTGAAAACCAATATTGTGCATACCTAAACTCTCCTGTTAGCAGTATACCATCATTGTCACCTGCAGAGAGTATTGTGTGGAAGCCAACCCATTGGGAAAAGTCGATCCCACCCTTTCCTTTTCTAACAAACAACGTGGATCTCCTTTTTCCCCCACCCAGTCAATTATTAAAAAAGGCCCCGGTTCAAGTGACCGTTCGGCCATTAAAAGGTCCCGACTGCCAAGGCTAGTGGTCATTACTTCCTTTCCGAGCCTTTTCTTAATTCATGCCAAAATCAAGGCAAGGATTCAAGTGACTGTTTCAGCCACTAAATGGTCACGACTCGCAAGGTTCAGGGAGGATTTATTTCCCTCATTCAAGCTGAACCTCCCCTCTAATTATGCCAAGATTAAAGCCTGAAAGTTATGGAGGATTTAGTTAGAATTCAGGCCTTTAGCTGAAGGATATAAAATATATAAGGTTTAAATCTTGACTTAAACCTAAAATAAAAATCCATGTCTTTATTTATCATATAATTTATATCATATTCCTTTTATCTATTATTTGTCTTATAGATGAACTAAATACTTGTCTTTAATCTATCATTTTTCTTTCTAGTTGCTCGCCGTTATGTTGTATTGATGTTTTATGACATAGGAAACTGATTCTCCTAACTTTCAGGTTTCTTTTGGTGGGGCCTTGGCACTTGAGCTCCTCATACAATAACATTCACAATCGCAAAATGCATAGGGGGTTTTATATAGGAGGAACCTTACAATTGTCCCGATTTGTGAATCGGCTACACGGTTAGTCAAAGCATCTATCGATAACCCAAAATTTCATTAATTAATCATCAGAATTTCATAAGTTGCACCAATTTTAATCATCATTCATGAGTTATATAGCCCTGTAAGCCATCTAAAAAAAATACTCCTTACTCATTTCTGAGAAATTGAGCGCAACTTATATATGCAGGCGGATTTATATGTCGATTGTAACAGTGGTCATAATCTTGGTGAAGCCTGCAATGTCACTATATAAACAACATCATCAACAGTTAATCCTTGGTTTATAAAACCTCAAAGTTCGACAAATTATAATAAGTAAAACATCACCCATTCTTAATCTTATTTTTTGAGGTAATGAATATTCTTACTAACAGTCAATTCTGACTGATAGTGTTCTTAGCATATCCTGCAATGTGAGCATATAACATTATACAACATTCATCAATTTATTATTTTCAATATCAATATCTTTAGATATCCTTACTCGTCTATATTTGGATAATTACTAGTGAAAGGATAGTCCAACTTTACACCACATTCATGAGTGGCAATGCTAGCGACATGGAAATTCCAATAATATCAGTAATTCAAGCAAATCTGGTTACCATAATTTCATACCTCAAATACTTATGTTATATCTCACAACTTTTCTAGTTCATCAAAATGAGAGCCTTTATATATGTGCACTCTTTCTATACAACCAATACCATTAAGCACAACATGTCATGTGTAACAAACCGATATCAGCAAAACAAAAAAATAAAAAAATCTTTTTAAGAGACTATTGTACCTTGGAATAAAACATGAGTAACATTTGCGAATGGTAACATACAAACTAACACACATCGTGGATTAATCACTGAAACTTCATGAACCATTTGTATTAAAGTTGATCATTCCAATCCTTCCTAAGATTAATATCCGTATGCTTTAGGCAGGGATTTTATTCAATAAATCCATCCTTTGTACTAACATAATTCAACTGTCAGAATAATTGAAATAAGCAAGCATCACATAATTAGTCTGACTGACATATCAAATAATCTATCTTCATATTATTAGATGGTTTAACACCTTAAATAAACCAATCTCTTTTGTATTTAGAACACTTAGGTGAAACCACTCCCCTGTAAAAAATCCCTACTATTTCCTTTAAATAGTGAGAAAAAGGTGAGAGATTTCATACCATTGATACCACGTCTTAACAAGTGTACCATGTTAGTGTCAACTTTGAAGTTGCATTACTTATGAAACATGTCAAATGAAATAATATTAAAAACTAGGCACATTGAACAACAATCATTGAAAGTGTTTGTTCATTTTTGCGGAAGCATAAGTCTAACGTATTAAAATCAGTCATTTCATCCTTCTCTGTGTTGATATCGCTTACCTGACATGCTAGGAAAGGGCCTTAGTTGATAACTTCAGAATTTTACTTTCGTAATATGCACTTAACACATTCATGGGAAATTTCTCAACATTCCCTTCATCCTGAATAAGGGAAATCATCAAACACATGAAGGCATATAAAATATAAAATAGTATACGTCCAGGCACATAAAATAACATACATCAAGATACATACCATAATTCACATCACGTCACATAAAATAATAAACATACATCAAGACACATAACATAATTCACATCATGGCACATAAAGACAAGGCCAATGTACGTGGTTCACCCCAACCTTGGGCTACGTCCACCAAAACTGTGACAACATGTGATCTTCATTTTATTAAAAGAAATTACAAGCCGTAGCATCATCGTTTCCATACTTACGTTCTATCATTTTCGCAGACTCTCTCACGGAGAGTATCTCTAAAATAAAGCTAGAGATGCTTGCTAATGAATCCGTATGGATCAGTCCTCGGTACTTTAGGGAAAAAAAACAATAATAAGGTAAAGTTGGTAACCGACTTGAGGTTGGAACCTTCCCTTAAATTTGTCACATTACGCCGCCATGGTAGGTTATCTTTCAAAATCATTGAATACTAGAACACTGTCTAAGATTAGTCTCCACATCACTCATATTTACAATTTACTAGGGATTGAAAGATAGTCGATGTCTTGGAACAACATTTATGAAATAGACCTCAGGATAACAATCATCAGAACAATATTACTTTAGTTACCTTTAACATAAGATTGATTTACTCTAATAACATTGAAATTTGAACCATAGTAGTAGCCATGAGTCTTCTGGCCATCTATTTCTGACATGTTCATAAATTAATAAGGGATAAGGATTCTCCATCTCGTGGGATGGCGTTAATGAATTTCACCCTAGATAGAAGTCAAGCAACCTGTTACAGCACTCCTCACCTTTAACATAAGATTATTTTTATCTAATGTAATTCTAAATTCAAATTCTAGTTATTAACCAATCAAGACATCATCTCTGCACGGACTCCAAACACGGTTGGGGTATACATTTCCAGACGAATTAAAGGTATAATATTTCTGCATAAAAAATGTTTCCATGAAACATTTACGACTACACGTAGGCTTATAATTGTAAAATTGGAGTTCATCATCCAATTGATTTAAAGAGGGGTCAGTAATATTTCTTATTCTAGGATTCTAGGTTATCAAGTTATTGAATTAATGAATTTCGTTGATATCGAGAGCTCTAGGATATTGAGCTAATGGCGGCTAAATTGTTGTATCCACTCCATATGGTTAAGCTTGGGTAGAACGCATAAAAGAAAACCCCTTTATATATAAAAGCATGCATGATTGCATACGATTACTGAAACTACTTCCTATACATATCGTTGCTCAGGGTGATGGTGCTGCTTCCACTTTGGTGGAGTGATTACAGAGGGGAGGAAAAGTGCTTCATTTGTAAGCCTTTATCAGGCAAAAAGCATCTAAATAAATATATAGGAAAATGAATAGGCCCAATCCAGATGGCAATAACAAAAGGAAAGTGTGCACAATTTAAGGAGAAGTTAAGTTCTAGACCACAATGTCCCACAATAAAATAAACTGCACACATAGGCTTCGAAAAACAACGGTGGGTTCAGATCCCTATTGATTCATCATACCATCCAAAACCAAACCGATCCAACCACGATGGGTTTAGATCTAATTCGTTCTAACAGTGATACCTACGTAGGCTCGAAAAACAATTTGTGGGTTCAACAAACAATGCATACATGGCTCGTAAATCAAAGGGTGGGGTTCATATCTAAGCCGTTCCCACAACAATACCTACACCAACTGGGAACTCAAATGATCACTCAGATCCAAGAGAACTTCCCTTGGAAAAATAAGAACTGAGGCATTAATAAGTCGAAACATAGGAGTACAGGTACCGAATCCCACATTGCACACCATATTGCATTCGTTAAATTCCAAGTAGAGTATATACCCCATATCTCATGTGGATGTTTCCAAAATGCACACAGTATCGAGCCATAGAGGACGTAATAAAGGTAGATTCACCACACAGATCACCAACCCCGAACATATATAACCAAGGTACTTCCTTGAGATCTAGTTCTCACCATTTGCCAAAGAAATACCTCCTCACATATTCCTTAGCACAGGAAGGGGTGGCAGGGAGTCATCCCTATGAAGAACCAATTTTTCTCCTCCTCCAACCAAAATCACAGCTTATTAAAATAGCAAAAGGAGGAACGGTTGTTCCCTTAGGGTGCGCCCAACTTACCACCATTCAAGGCAACAAATATTGCATTAATTTTTCCAAGGTAGTATCCCTCAATCTTGAAATAAATATTGCAAACAAATAACCCCTCAAGGCATGTGTCCAACCCACAACTTGTGTTTAGTCTTAATTAATGGATATAAATTAGGTAATGGTTCCACAATTAGGCTTATCACTCAAGGTGAATTCAATACCCAATTAATGTGAGTACTTTCTTTCTATATGTTTTATGTATATGTAAAATGATAGGTATAGCATGAGTGGGCCTAATGGTTAAGAGCATGTGTTTCCTCTTAGGAGGTCACAGGTTCAAATCCAGAGGGGGGTAGTGTATGTACACCTCTGTAGACTTTAGCAGTTAAATCGTTAC
>LPNX010926134.1:50382-68770 GCA_001517045.1 Pseudotsuga menziesii | reverse complement strand
ATATATAATTTCTTTTTACCATATGATGCCTTCTCTATATAATGCTCCCATGAAACTCCTTTCCTATATATATGTTCTGCCATTATATATATTGTGCTTTTATATATAACCTATATGTCTCGTTCTTCCCAATACCTTTGATTAGTGAGAGTTGAAAGTCCCTTCATGGTGGTGAAGGTCTTCGATCTACTTCCATAAGTGGTAGTTACTCTTAGGTCGTTAGAGTGTGTTTCTTGTGATAATTTCCTCATGTTTGAGCCTTAGGCTCGTAAGTCGAAAATCAGTAATTTCCCATTTTAGTGCGTGAGTAGAATATCAGTGTCTAATAAGTGGCTTAAGATTGAAGGTCAGGACAGTGGATGGTTCCCTCATTAACACTGCGATGATACCCAGTTCCTCTTACTCAACCTCCAAGTTTCCTTTATTGCTTTCATCTCCCAAAAGGATTAGTTTCCACTTAGTTTAAATCGCGCCAATGTTCCTTTCTTTTTGTTATCCTACGACTATCGATTTAGGGAATTAATCACCTACTTAGTATGTCTTTTTTTTTGGTGGGGCCTTGGCCTTGAGCTCCTCATCATAAAAACAAGTACAATAACATTTAAAACATTATAAAATACTTAGGGCATATCAGAGGGATATTACATCCCTTCCCCCTTAAAATAACACTATCCTCAATGTTTCCTTTTTGTTTTCCAGCCCATCTTTTTCTTCTCCTGAGGCATCCTTTCTTGCTTTGCCCTTTGTCCATTCTGATCTTTTTCATTCTTTCACTTGTCTTCTCAAGTCGCCATCATTCAAGCCCTGTAGTTTCCTGTAGCAAGATTGGATCTAAGCCAAATTTTATTCAGAAAATCACGTGAAATTATAATTCAACTTAAGCATAAGCCATGGATCCTCTTGTATGATAACAAATTGTAATCTATGGACCATTTTCTATTTTTTATTGGTATCATAATTCATAATGAAATTTATTCATCAATTACTATCCTTCAGGTGTTGGTTTTATCTCCAACTTTTTGATAGTTATGTAGTCCTCGACCTGAGGAAATCCTTCCTTCACATTACACATTAAGCATGTAATAGTCTAATTCGTCATCATTTCTTTACATCCGTCATGTTTTCCAAACTCTCCCTTGAGTTCCTTTTCCATTCTTATGTCTTCTTACAACAATTTTCCAAGGTTACTCTCCCTTTTAACCATTAGTCAAAATTTTTCTCCTCAGTGACATCAAACAGTGTCGTGTCTTCCAGATGTCTAGTTTTTCCTAGGTCTTATTCTCGCCACACTATATGCCTAACACCAATGTGCTCACACAACAATCGATTTCCTAACACCATTGTTCTCGTGTAGCATGTATGCCTAACACCAATGTGCTCATGCGGAAATCACTTGCCTAGCACCATTGTGCTCCCGTAACATTCAATTTTCCTTGTTCGTATTCGGTATCAATTTCACTCTGACTATTCATAATGCACACTCCTTGGTGCTTCTCATAATTTTACTATCATTGTCCCGATTCATGAATTGGATGCACGGTTAGTCAAAGCATCAATCAATAACCCAAAATTTCATTAATTAATCATCATAGTTTCATAGGTTGCATCGATTTTCATCATCATTCATGAGTTATATGACCATGTAAATCATTTAGAAAAAATAATCCTTACTCATTTCTAAGAAATTGAGCGTAACTTATATAGGTAGGAGGGTTTATATAAAGTAGTGCACGCTGATTGCAACAATGGTCATGATCTTGGTGAAGCCTGCAATTTTAGTATATAAACAACATCATCCACAATTAATCCTTGTTCTGTAAAACCTCGAAATCCGACAATTTACAATAAGTAAAACATCGCCCATTTTTTACCTCATTATTTAAGGCAACGGATATTTTCACTAACAGTCAATTCTGATTGGTAGTGTTCCTAGTATATCATGCAATGTTAGCATATAACATTATACAACCTTCATAAACTTATTATTTTCAATATCTACATTCATTAGAAAACCTTGCTCGACTATACTTGGGTAATTTCTAGTGAAGGGATATACCGCATTCATGAGTGGCAATGCTAGGGACATGAAAAATTCAAATGACATCAGTAATTCAAGTAAACAGCTTGCCATAATTTTGTATCTCAATTACTTATGTCATATCTTACAACTTTCCTACTTCATCAAAATGAGAGCCTATATATATAAGTGCACTTTTTCTATACAACCAGTAACAATGGGCATGACACATAATGCTATTTACCTTAGCTGTATTGAAGTCCAAGTTCATAGGCAGTCTAGTTTTTCCTTTCTTCTTTCTTGAAGAAATACTGTAAGGAACATTTTCGTTCTTGTAAAAATAGCTCAATAGCCTTTATGTGTGTAAACCAATTCCTTGCACACTAATAAGGATACATAATAATAGCGGTATTCCTTGAATTATCTTCCTACCTTTACTTAGTATCCATTTAGTATGCTAAAGGTATTCATCATTCATAAGTTAATCAGGAGCTTCTGATAAAGAAGTTAACATTTTCTTTCTGAGAATTTATTGTTACACACAGGTTTAGAAACTAAATAACATTTACTTCATCATTCACTTATTAGGTGTAACAATTACCCATTTCCAGGTTTTTATAAGCTTCCCATAGCCATCTTAAAATAACAAAACATCATTCTTCCTTATGACATATGCATTTGGGACCCAAGTTGTTATGGTAGTTATGTGCATACATATAGGTGAAAGGGTTGTGTTTGGAACTAAAGGACCCAAATATTGAGAACCATCACCTCCTCCTACCTTTGATCTCAATGCTCAATCAATAAATTTGTTTTGGCTATTCTTAGTCATGCACCTCAACCAAATTATTCATTATCAACATCTGTATGCAATCGCGTTCGTTCTACTAACATGTATCCATACAATTTTATGCAATCGCTTGTTCCTGGTTTTACATGAAATTCCAAATGTAAAGAGGTGTTTTCCTATTTTACATAATGTTAGTATGGGTAGCTTTTACAACTCTAACCTTTATTCTAAATCCACCCATTTCTCATAAAAAAAATTTTTAACGTGGGCATAACATACTTGTAACCAACAAGTTCGAAGTAGTCGATAATGTTTTTTATATGATCAGATGATCGTTATTAGATTGCGTTACTTCCATATGATTACATAATTTTTCTAAGGTGTTGACCTACCTTTCCTTTTATTACAAGAACCTAATCCTGAAAGAGTACGTATTGATGCTTTCCTTAATATGCCTAATACTTTAATTTTAGTGTTAGATTACACATTACACTTGCTGTATCACACATTACATGGAATACACTAATACCCTAAGGGGCATCGTTTTGCTAGGTTTTCCATTCCACTTGTGCAGTAATAATTTAGCATCACGCTTGTCTTAAGTTAAATTTTAGACTCTTCTTTAAATTACCTCTCTAGGTGAGGAATTGTTCCTAACATTACATTGCACACTCAGTAGTAATTTTTTTAATCAAATATTTAAGATGAGCCTTAGCCCTTCATGCCTATGACCTTTTCCATATGCTTGGTGTTTCTAATTTTCTTAGGCAGTGGTTTTTTTTCAGTACCAAGAACTTAGTGTTTGGGACTCTTGTAAAAATTTTGCAACATCAGTCCTCTTTGCATGGCTTCCAAATAATTATATATATATATTTTATGCCTTCAAATAGCCCTTAACATCTATTGCTAACACTCATGCATTATTGTATATATATATTTTTCTAAGGAGCACATGGTTCATTGCTCTTATGTTTGGTGTCATGTGTTTCAAAGGCTTTCGCTAATATGAGTCTATCCTCTTTCATCTATACATGTATAATCATCTCTAGAATCAAACAAAGATGAAAAATTCTTCCTTAATGTATTAGTAAAAACCTATAGCGCAACTTCTCATTTGGGTGTAAACATGAAATAATTACCCGGCCACTTCTGGCTTTAATCCATGGTTAATGTGATAACATACCTGGCCATGATATTCACTTTTATGCTCTTTACTTACTTCCTTCGATCCTTGAGGCCCGCTTGGAAAACTCGATTCCCTTGTTCGTCATTGCCATGCATCCACAAAATCATTTTATTAGTTAGTATTAAACATGTTCATGCTCTCCAATATTCATGTTGAGCCCAACATATGCCCGAGTATTGTCACTTCGGCTCTAATACCATATGTAACAAACCCATATCAGCAAAAAAAAAAAGAAAAAAAATATTTTTAAGAGACTCTTGTACCTTGGAATAAAGCGTCAGTAACATTTTGGAATGGTAACATACAAACTAGCACACATCATGGATTAATCACTGAAACTTCATCAACCATTTGTATTAAAGTCGATCATTCCAATCCTTCCTAAGATTAATATCGGTATGCTTTAGGCAGGGATTTTATTCAATAAATCCATCCTTTGTACTAACATAATTCAACTGTCAGAATAATTGAAATAAGCAAGCATCACATAATTAGTCCAACTGATATATCAAATAAACTATATTCATATTATTAGATGGTTTAATACCTTAAATAAAAGTCGATCATTCCAATCCTTCCTAAGATTAATATCGGTATGCTTTAGGTAGGGATTTTATTCAATAAATCCATCTTTTGTACTAAGATAATTCAACTGTCAGAATAATTGAAATAAGCAAGCATCACATAATTAGTCCAACTGATATATCAAATAAACTATCTTCATATTATTAGATGGTTTAATACCTTAAATAAACCAACCTCTTTTGTATTTAGAACACTTAGGTGAAACCACTCCCCTATAACAAATCCCTTCTATTTCCTTTAAATAGTGAGAAAAAGGTGAGAGATTCCATACCATTGATACCACGTCTTAACAAGTGTACCATGTTAGTATCAACTTTGAAGTGGAATTACTTATGAAACATGTCAAATGAAATAATATTAAAAACTAGTCACATTGAACAACAATCATTGAAAGTGTTTGTTCATTTTTGCGGAAACATAAGTCTAACGTATTAAAATCAGTCATTTCATCCTTCTCCGTGTTGATATCATTTAGGTGACATGCTAGGCAAGGGCCTTAGTTGATAACTTTAGAATTTTACTTTCATAATATGCACTTAACACATTCATGGGAAATTTCTCAACATTTACTTCATCCTGAATAAGGCAAATCATCAAACACATGAAGTAATATAAAATATAAAATAGTATACATATAGGCACATAAAATAACATACATCAAGATACATAACATAATTCACATCACAGCACATAAAATAATAAACATACATCAAGACACATAATATAATTCACATAAGGGCACATAAAGACAAGGCCAATGTACATGGTTCACCCCAACCTTGGGGTTATGTCCATCAAAACATTCACAACCTGTGACCTTCATTTTATTAAAAGAAATTATGAACCGTAGCATCATCATTTCCATACTTAAGTTCTATCATTTTCGCAGACTCTCTCACCAAGAGTATCTATAAAATAAAGCTAGAGATCCTTGGTAATGAATTCAGATGGATCAATCCTCGGCACTTTAGAAAAGAAAATAATAAGATAAAGTTGGTAACCGGCTCGAGGCTGGAACCTTCCATTAAATTTGTCACATTATGCCGCCATGGTAGGTTATCTTTCAAAATCATTGAATCCTAGAAGACTCTCTAAGATTAGTCTCGAGGTCACTCATATTTACGATTTACTAGGGATTGAAAGACAATGGATATCTTGGCACGACGTTTATGAAATAGACCTCAGGATACTAAATCATCAGAAGAATATTAATTTAGTTACCTTTAACATAAGAGTGATTTACTCTTATAACATTTAAATTTGAACCATAGTAGCAGCCATGAGTCTTCTAGCCAGCTATTTTTTACATGTTCATAAATTAATAAGGGATAAGGATCCTCCATCTTGTGTGACGACGTTAATGAATTTCACCCTAGATAGAAGTCAAGCAACCTGTTACAACACTCCGCACGTTTAACATAAGATTTTTTTTATCCAATGTAGTTCTAAATTAAAATTCTAGTCATTAACCGATCAAGACATCACCTCTGTGCTGAGTCCAAACACGGATGCGGTATACATTTCCAGACGAATTATAGGTATAAGATTTTCGCATCAAAAATGTTTCCACAAAACATCTAGGACCACATGTAGGATTAGAATCGCAAAATTGGAGTTCATCATCCAATTGATTTAAAGAGGGGTAAGTAATATTTCTTATTCTAGGATTCTAGGTTATCAAGTTATTGATTTAATGAATTTCGTTGATATCGAGAGCTCCATGCTATTGAGCTAATGGAAGCTAAATAGTTGTATCCACTCCATATCGTTAATCCTAGGTGGAATGCATAAAAGAAAACCCCTTTATATATAGAAGCATGCATAATTGCATACAATTAATGAAACTACTTCCTATACAGATCGCTGCTCAAGGTGATGGTGCTGCTTCCACTTTGGTGGAGCGATTACAGAGGGCAGCAAAACTGTTTCATCTGCAAGCCTTTATCAAGCGAAAAGCATGTAATGAAATATATAGGAAAATGAATAGGCCCAATACAAAGGGAAATAACAAAGGGAAAGGGTGCACAATTTAAGGATAAGTTAAGTTCCAGACCACAACATCCCACAATAAAATAAGCTACAGACATAGGCTTTGGAAAACAACAATGGGTTCAGATCCTTGTTGATTCGTCATACCATCCAAAACCAAACCAGTCGAACCACGATGGGTTCAGATCCAATTCGTTCCAACAAAGATACCTACGTAGGCTAAAAAAATAATTTATGGGTTCAACAAACAATGCATACATAGCTCATAAATCAAACGGTGGGATTCATATCTAAGCCGTTCCCACAACAATATCTACACCAACTGGGAAATCAAGCGACAACTCTGATCCAAGTTACCTTCCCTTGGAAAAATAAGAACTGAGGCATTAATAAGTCGAAACACAGGAGTATAGGCACCAAATCCTACATTGCACACCATATTGCATTCATTAAATGCCAAGTAGAGTATAGAACCCATACCTCATGTGGCTGTTGCCAAAATGCACACAGTATCGACCCATGGAGGATGCAAGCAAGGTAGATTCGCCACACAGATCACCAACCCTGAACATATATAACCAAGGTACTTCCTGCAGATCTAGTTCTCGCCATTTTCCAAAGAAATACCTCCTCACAAATTCCGGAGTGCAGGCAGGAATGGAAGGAATTCATCCCTATGAAGAACCAATTTTCTCCTCCTCCAACCAAAATTGGATCTTATTAAAATAGCAAAAGGAGGAACAGTCATTCCCTTAAGGTGCGCCCAGCTTCCCACCATTCAAGGTAGCAAATATTGCATTAATTTTTCCAAGGTAGTCTCCCTCAATCTTGCAATAAATATTGCAGACAAATAACCCCTTAGGGCATGCGTCCAACCCACAACCAGTGTTTATCCTTAATTAATGGCTATAAATTAGGTAACGGTTCAATAATCAGGCTTATCAGTCAAGGTGAATTCCATACCCAATTAATGTGAGTACTTTCTTTCTATATGTTTTATGTATATGTAAAATGATAGGTATATATATAATCTCCTTATATATATATATATATATATAATTTCTTTTTACCATATGATGCCTTCTCTATATAATGCTCCCATGAAACTCCTTTCCTATATATATGTTCTACCATTATATATATAGTGCTTTTATATATAACATATATGTCTCCTTCTTCCCAATACCTTTGATTAGTGAGAGATGAAATTCCCTTCATGGTGGTGAAGGTCTTCGATCTACTTGCATAAGTGGTAGTTACTCTTAGGTCATTAGAGTGTGTTTCTTGTGATAATTTCCTCATGTTCCAGACTTAGGCTTATAAGTTGGAAATCAGTAATTTCCCATTTTAGCGCATGAGCAGAATATGTGTGTCTAATAAGCGGCTTAAGATTGAAGGTGAGGATAGTGGTTGGTTCCCTCATTGACACTGCGATGATACCCAGTTCCTTTTACTCGACCTCCAAGTTTCCTTGATTGTTTTCGTCTCCCAAAAGGATTAGTTTCCATTTAGTTTAAATCACGCCAATGTTCCTTTCTTTTTGTTCTCCTATGACTACTGATTTAGGGAATTAATCACCTACTGAGTATGTCTTTTTTCTTTTTTCTTTTTTTCCTGGTGGGGCCTTAGCCTTGAGCTCCTCACCAGAAAAACAAGTGCAATAACATTTAAAACATTATAAAATACTTAGGGCATCTCAGAGGGATATTAAATCATGCTATTTACTTTAGGCATATTGTAGTCCAAGTTCATAAGCAGTCTAGTTTTCCTTTTCCCTTTTTGAAGAAGCACTGTAAGGAATGTTGTCATTCTTGTGAAAATGTATAAGAGGATCAATTATACCAATGAAGATGTATAAATGGCTCAATAGTATTTAAGTGCATAACCCAATTTCTTGCACACTAATAATTATATGTAAAGGATACATTATAACAGTGGTATTGTTGTAATTAACTTGAGTTCTCTTCCCAACAACTCTAACATTCAATTCCTACGTTTATTTAGCATCCATTTAGTATGCTAATGGTATTCAACATTCACAAGTTAATCAACAACTTCTGATAAAGAAGTTAACATTCACCTTTATTGTTACATATATCTTTAGAATCCAAATAGCATTCATTTCTCTCATCATTCAATAGTTATGTGTAACAACTAACTATTTCCAGGTTTATTAGTTCACGATAGTCGGACTAGATTAACAATATAAAAACATAGTTCTTCCTTATGACATATGCATTTAGGACCTAAAGTCGTATGCTAGTTATGTGCATACATATAGGTGAAAGAGCTTTGTCCAAAACTAGTGGACCCAAATCTTGAGAACCACTTCTTCCTCCTACCTTTGATCTAAATGCTCAATCATTAAATTTGTTTTTGGCTATAATAAGTCATGCAGCTTAACCGAATTATTACATTACCAATATCTATATGCAATCGTAGTCATTTGAATAACAAGTACCAATGTATCCATACAATTTAGTGCAATTTGTTTGTTCCTCGTTTACATGAAATTCCAAATGTAAAGGGGTGTTTCATATTTTATATAATGTTAGTATTGGTAGCTTTAAAACTATCTTCAAGAAACTTAGGTAAGTTATATACATATACATATATATAACCATATTCCTTCACATAATGATACCTCTAATACTTTGGATAATACTCTCATGAGCCACTTACATTTATTTATTACAATAACGAACCCCGAATTAGGTCTAGAAGACTTGTAATCAATATTGAATTCTCATTAGATCTTTAGTAGCCCTATGTTTTATTGTTAGTGATGCAACCCTTTCCCACTAGTTCTTAACAACAACTGTTTGGCGATTTTCAATGTAACCTATTACAATTTGTCAACCTTGTACTTCTAAGAATCCTTTATATACCAAAATTCATTAGTAGCAGGTTCAACTATGCATGAAGGTTTCAAAGGTCACTTTTCAGCAATTCAAAATCCCACATTACTATTCATGATAGAGATTTCTAAAGTACCTTCATCGACCATGAATTTGTCTAAGAAGACTTCTATACTTCATTAAAATTTATTGGCCCAACTCAAATAGAGACAAAGCAATTGTCTTAGCCATTTGTAAACATATTTGGAAGTAATCAAGGAAATAGCCAGATACCTATGTACTTATATCATCTAGCTTGACATTGAACTGGAAAAAGTAATGTGCCATCTTCATTGTGATTTTGATAAAAGGTTCCACCTTCTCCTGCACATCTACAAGGTCAATAAGTATCTACGTTTGGTACATCTTAAGGTACCTGTGTGGCAGAACAATGTGAACTTGTCGATTTCTATTATCACTAAACAAAACTCAATCATTAGTTCCTAAAAGGAAATATGTAGGAGCATTTTGAGCCCAAATAGGCCCATGTGTTTCAACTCTCACTTTGATACCATCTATAACATAACCCTTACACCTCGATGCTATTATGTGTGGAAAAGGGGTAAAATTTTTGTTCAATGTTACTATAAAATGAGTCAATCATGTTAGTGTCATACTTTACATGGCATTTCAATGAAGCATGTCCAATCAAATTTGATAATGTCAAAACCACACACACTGTAAAACAAACATTCGACAATTTACATCCATCCTCCTTATCAGAAAACCAAACATGCAATTCACATCCAATTTACTAGGATTTGCTATTGATAACATAAACCAAACATGCATATTATGCTTTCTAGTATTTACATGATTACGTAATCCCCTGAATGGAAGAATACTTAGGAGTAGAAATTAACCTGTCATTTGGTAACATACTCCAATGTTCTTTTAACCACATTTTCATCTACATTAACTTTCAACTCACAATATGGATCTCTCTTAACGGATTAATTATTTATTTATTGGTAAATCTTTAGCCACCATGTATCAAGATACCTAGTTATTAGGCTATCATCTTCCTAAGCAAAAATTATCGATTTGACGGACTATTCAATGTTTATTTCTAAGTAATGAATCGTATGAGATGCACTTTTATTCATATCAATAACATATCTTATAACCTTCAATTGTACAACATTACAGTCCCGTTGATGACAATTTTCTTTGATGTAAATCCCCTAAGATATAAATCTTAACCACAAGCATTACATCATCATAGTGCCCTGAACATGACCTACTAAGCATACAAGAAAACATAATCTTTGATCTACGATGCATTCTCATTAAACATAATATGCTTGGTCTCAATACCGAACTACCTATGTGCTTCTTTCAACTATCATACAAATATTTTTAACATCATCATTTAAGCATGTAAGATACTGCTTAATGGGATTATGTACACATTAACACCAATATAAAGCACATTATAATCTAAACCATATAGGATACTATTTAATGGGATCATGTGCACATTAACACCAATATAACTTGCATTCTTTAACATCATAACGGAAAGTATAAATGATATTATTTAATGGGATCGTGTACACATTAACACTAATCATAGCATCAAAAGCAAAGACAAAATATAAAGTGCAAAACATAGTAAAGACACCAATGTACGTGGTTCACCCCTCACTTGGGGTTACGTCCACCAAACTTAGTCAATATTCCAATAAAATAACAAATGAACATTTACAACCCAACATCATGAATGATGTGGCGATTCCTGCACTTTTCACAAATCTCATCTAATCGGACAGGACCTTTACATCAATAACCTGAGACTCATATACACTAAAGGTATCTCTAGAAAGTTGTGAGTAAGCATGCCCCGCCCTTTAAATCGTCATTAATATATATATATTAATTTATTGTGTAACCTGTATTCTTTTTCAAATACAAAATGTCTCGAGTTTTTAACTATAATCGGGCTTCCTTAACTCACCTCCTTAACTAAGGAGAAAACTTCCCTTATTCCTATCCATCCCAGGAGCTTAAATGTCAACTACTCTAGTTTGATAGGATTCATCTTTGGTAATGATTCAATTTGATAAGGCTGAATGCTTAAATGACGAGATAATTCAGTATTTACAAATGCGAACTACTGTAAATTGCAGATGGCTAATTACTGGGAATTTTAGATGGTCAGCCTTTTCTCAAGAGGCCGCCTCTGTATCGTACCCCAAGAGCAAAGAAAGTCCTATATATATATATATATATTATTTTATATAAATATACAGAGATATTTGCAGGACAGATTTTTTTTTACTTTTTATAAACTAAGAATGAAACCTAGGTTTGGTTACGACTGAGCCTTATATATATAAGAAAAAGTATCTCCCAGTGATAACCCCTCCAATTCATATCTCATCGAAGAAAAACTTCTCCTTTTCAAACAAAAGTAGATAGCACAAAACGTTATTGAGACTTTTCTTCTTCCTTCCAAAGAAGATCGGAACCTAAAGATCACAACCCAAGAATGAAGTCGCTTAACAAAAGAATAAGGTATGGAGGATAACTTAGCCTCGTATTTGGAATACCATCGAGGCCTGAACCAATGTCACGTGGACTGTTTCGAGTTTAGAGAAACAAGGTGGATGCAAGGATCTTTAGATCCAAAACTTAACACTGTAAGGTATCATAAATTTAGATGACGGCTAAGTAAAAATTGAGGCAAGTTTTAGACAACCATAAAGGGTCCGCAAGCATGGATCCTACCCCCTTTTGATTTATTCCACAACCTTTCCACTAACATGAAATAATCGCTCGAAATCTATAGATTGCAGCTACAACTATTCAAAAACGGGATCGTCTCACCACAACAAAATAACATTTCATGTGGATCTAGGTCTATCCATCCACAACGTTTCCACAAGGTGGATCCAACATATATATCTTCCCGTGAAATCGAGTTTGCACAGAGTCAAACAATCGAAAATGATTAGCAAGTGTCTCACCAGCAAGGTTTCTTAATCAGAACTAAGTACACATCTCAGTAAGGTTTATACCAGGGATCAGAACTCACAAAAAATAAATCTCCTACATCCAAAATAATCTCCATAGATAGGCCAATTTCATATCGAACCCTTCAACCCAGGTTCAGGTGTCAAAAGAAACACATGCCAGCTTTGAATTTAAACAACCAAAAATAACGATGGGTTTGGCTGGAACCTTTCCACAGATTTCAAGATCCACGGTTTATGGATCTGTTCACAGGCTGGATTTGGGAGTTGTTTGCATAGGGTACAACACACATACACATGATATTGTATAATTAATAATCAAATCGAAACGATACCATCACATGCTCAATAACTAAATCATAAGGAAATACAGATCCGAGACTCCAAATATAGAGGGAAACTTGCATAACAAGCCATTCAACACTAAGGAGAATATCGAGTTACCTCCAAGATAGACCCCAATCTTAGTTACCTCCCAGATCGAATCATGCAGAGCTTGTCCTTAGGCCAGAATGGAACGAGTGGGACAAAATGAAAAGCTCCACCCTCGAATTGCTCACCAAGCATTTTTCTCATTTCCTTCGGCCCCCCCTTTTCCATTTGAATCTCCCCTCTTTTGAAAGAGATCCCAGTGATGAAAGAGGGAAACTCAAGACACATGGCGCCGCTCTGCTTACCCTGTGGCAGCATTTTCCCTCAAACTCATTGAAGGTGCCATTATTATTCTTTTTGTTTGAATTCCTCCATATCAGCCCAAAATTAGCTTCGTTAAATGAGGAGGTAATTCCTCGACTGTTTGAGAATCCTAGGCATACTTCATGCCTTACTTTATACATATAATTACATGTGTAGGTTTATATATATATATGTATGTATGTATGTATATATGTATATATTCATTTATGCTTGTATAGGTTATAATAGGTAATGCTCATCCACTTCATACATGTATATATTATACATGTCATTTGTACGTATATATATAGGTCCATTACTCTATTTAGGTATATCTATCTATATATGCATTTATTCTCATATCCATATATTTTTAATGTCCCTTTTACCCAAATTTTGGTGACTACCAAACCTACCAGTAATTATGGTAGTTAGCTTCCCTATGCTTCATCATTAATATTATTAGGTTAAATTTCACTAGATCCTTAAGGCGTTATTAACCACTAGTCTCTCCCCTTAGTGGATTCGTTTTCTTGTCAAAAGTTATGTCAATGCCTCAGGTATCCTAAGTTTGCTAGCTTAGGAAATTAATATATTTCCAAGTCTTGTTTCTGGTGGGGCCTTGGCCTTGATCTCCTTACCAAGACAAGTACAAAAATCATTTTTTTACATTTACAAAGTATTTAGGGTACAACAAGCGGGATATTGCATCCTCCCTCCCTTAAAAATAACATTGTCCTCATTGTTCCAGTTTCCATCCAATTTGTCATCTTTTCTTGTTTTTGTTCTTTTCATCCTAATCTCTGTCGATCTTTTGTGTTCCTTCTCAAGTTGCTATCATTCAAGACCTGTAGTTTTCCTGCACCAGGTTCGGGTCTAGCCCAATTTTATTCAGTAATCCGTGTCCAAAATTATAATACAACTTAAGCAAAATCCATAGATCCCTTTTGTATTGTAGCAATCCATAGTTGACGGAACACTTTCTATTTTTATTGGTATCATAATACCCATTTATTTTCATAATGCAATTTATTCTTCAATAAAACATAATTACTACGCTTTGGGTGTTGGTTTCATCTCAAACCTTTAGATATTTATGTCGTCTTTGACCTAAGGAAATCCTTTCTTCACATTACACATTAAGCATGTAACAGTCTAATTACTTGGATATTTGTTTACACATTTTTTTTTTGCATTCGTTTATGCTTTCCAAACTCTCCCTTAAGTTCCTTTTCCATTCTCGTGTGGTCTTACAACAATTTCTGAGGTTACTCTCCCTTTTGACCACTAGTCAAAATTTTTCTCCTCAAAGATATCAAACAGTGTCTCGTCTTCCAGATGTCTAGTTTTGCCTAGGTATTATTCTTGCCACACCATATGCCTAACACCAATGTGCTCACGTGGAAATCGCTTGCCTGACACCATTGTGCTCCTGCAGCATATATTCCTAACACCAAGGTGCTTATGCAGCAATCACTTGCCTAACATCGTTGTGCTCCTGCAGCATTCAATTCTTCCTTGTTCGTATTTAGTATAAATTTCAACTTTGACTATTCGTAACGCACACTCCTTGGTGTTTCGCATCACTTTACTATCGTTGTCCTTATTTGTGAATCAGCTACACGGTTCGTTAAAGCATCTATCAACATCCCAACATTTCATTAATTAATCATCATAATTTCATAAGTTGCAGTGGTTTTAATCATCATTTATGAGTTATATAGCCCTATAAGCCATCTAGAAAAATTACTCCTTACTCATTTTTGAGCAATTGAGCGCAACTTATATACGTAGGAAGATTTATATGTCAATTGTAACAATGGTCATAATCTTGGTGAAGCCTGCAATGTCAGTATATAAACAACATCATCAATAGTTAATCCTTGGTTTATAAAACTTGAAAATTTGACAACTTATAATAAGTAAAACATCACCCATTCTTAACCTTATTTTTTGAGGCAATGAATATTCTTACTAACACTCAATTCCAACTGATAGTGTTATTAGAATATCCTACAATGTGAGCATATAACATTATAAAACATTCATCGATTTATTATTTTCAATATCAATATCTTTAGACATCCTTACTCATCTATATTTGGATAATTACTAGTGAAAGGATAGTCCAACTTTACACCACGTTCATGAGTGGCAATGCTAGGGACATGGAAATTCCAATAATATCAGTAATTCAAGCAAATCTGCTTACCATTATTTCATACCTCAACCACTTGTGTTATATCTTACGACTTTTCTAGTTCATCAAAATGAGAGACTTTATATGTGTGCACTCTTTCTAAACAACCAGTAACACTAGGAACAACACATCATGCTATTTACCTTAGCCGTATTGTAGTCCAATTTCATAAGCATTCTAGTTTTCCTTTTCCCTTTTTGAAGAAGTACTGTAAGGAATGTTGTCTTTGTTGGGAAAATGTATAAGAGGATCAATAATACCAATGAAGATGTATAACTGGCTCAATAGTATTTATGCGCATAACTCAATTTCTTGCACACTAATAATTATATGTAAAGGATACATTATAACATTGGTATTGTTGCAACTAACTTGAGTTCTCTTCCCAACAAATCTAACATTCAAGTCCTACGTTTATTTAGCATCCATTTAGTATGCTAATGGTATTCAACATTCACAAGTTAATCAACAACCTCTGATAAAGAAGTTAACATTCACCTTGATTGTTACACACAGGTTTAGAATCCAAATAGCATTCACTTCTATCATCATTCACTAGTTATGCTTAACAACTAACTATTTCCAGGTTTATTAGTTCACGATAGCCAGACTAGATTAACAATATAAAAACATAATTATTCCTTATGACATATGCATTTAGGACCCAAAGTCGTATGCTAGTTATGTGCATACATATAGGTGAAAGAGTTTTTTCCAAAACTAGTGGACCCAAATCTTGAGAACCACTACTTCTTCATACCTTTGATATAAATGCTCAATCATTAAATTTGATTTTGGCTATAATAAGTCATGCACCTTAACCAAATTATTACATTACCAATATCTATATGCAATCATAGCCATTCGACTAACAAGTACCGATGTATCCATATGATTTAGTGCAATTTGTTTGTTCCTGGTTTGCATGAAATTCCCAATGTAAAGGGGTGTTTCATATTTTATATAATGTTAGTATTGGTAGCTTTAACACTATCTTTAAGGAATTTAGGTAAGTTATACATATACATATATATAACCATATTCCCTCACATAATGATACCTCTAAGACTTTGGAGTATACTCTGATGAGCCACTTACATTTATTTATTACAATAACGAACCCCAAATTAGGTCTAGAAGACTTATAATCAATATTCATTTCTCATTAGATATTTAGAAATCCTATATTTTACTGTAAGTGACGTAACCCTTTCCCACTAGTTCTTAACAACAATTGTTCGATGATTTTCAATGTAACCTATTACAATTTGTCAACCTTGTACTTCTAAGAATCCTTTATATACCAAAAGTCATTAGTAGCAGGTTCAACTATGCATGAATGTTTCAAAGGTCACTTTTCAACAATTCAAAATCCCACATTACTATTCATGACAGAGATTGCTATAGTACCTTCATTGACCATGAATTTGTCTAAGAAGACTTCTATACTTCATTAAAATTTATCGGTGCAACTCAAATAGAGACGAAGCAATCTTAGCCATTTGTAAACATATTTGGAAATAATCAAGGAAATAGACAGATACCTATGTACTTATATCATCAGGCCTGACATTGAACTAGAAAAAGTAATGGGCCATATTCATTGTGATTTTGAGAAAAGGTTCCACCTTCTCCTACACATCTACAAGGTCAATAAATATCTACATTTGGTACATCTTAAGGTACCTGTGTGGAAGAACAATGTGAACTTGTCAATTTCTGTTATCACCAAACAAAACTCAATCGTTAGTTCCTAAAACAAAATATGTAGGAGCATTTTGAGCCCAAATAGGCCCATGTGTTTCAATTCTCGCTCTGATACTATCTGTAACATACCCCTTATACCTCGATGCTGTTATGTGTAGAAAAGGGGTAAAATTATTGTTTCACTATTACTATAAAATGAGTCAATCATTTTAGTGTCAGACTTTACATGGAATTTCAATGAAGCATGTCCAATCAAATTCGATAATGTCAAAATCACATGCACTGTAAAACAAACATTAGACAATTTACATCCATCCTCCTTATCAGAAAACCAGACATGCAATTCACATCCAATTTACTAGGATTTGCTATTGATAACATAAACCAAACATGCATATTATGCTTTCTAGTATTTACATGATTACGTAATCCCCTCAATGGACGAATACTTAGGTGTAGCAATTAACCTGTCATTTGGTAACATACTCCAATGTTCTTTTAACCACATTTTCATCTACATTAACCTTCGACTAACAATATGGATCTCTCTTAAGGGATTAATTATTTATTTATTGGTAAATCTTTAGCCACCATGTATCAAGATACCTAGTTATTGGGCTATCATCTTCTTAAGCAAAAATGATCGATTCGACGGACTATTCAATGTTTATTTCTAAGTAATGAATCGTATGAGATGTACTTTTATTCATATCATTAGCATATCTTATAACCTTCAGTTGTACAACATTACAGTCCTGTTGATGAGAATTTTCTTTAATGTAAATCCCCTAAGATATAAATCTTAACCACAAGTATTACATCATCATAGTGCCCTGAACATGACTTACTAAGCATACAAGAAAACATAATGTTTGATCTATGATGCATTCTCATTAAACATAATATGCTTGGTCTCAATACCGAACTACATATTTGCTGCTTTCAACTATCATACAAATATTTTTAACATCATCATTTAAGTATGTAGGATACTAGCTAATGGGATTATGTACACATTAACACCAATTCAAACCACATCATAATATAAACCATATAGGATACTATTTAATGGTATCATGTGCACACTAACACCAATATAACTTGCATTCTTTAACATCATAACGTAAAGTATAAATGATATTATTTAATGGGATCATGTATAGATTAACACCAATCACAGCATCAAAATCAAAGACAAAATATAAAGTGCAAAACATAGGAAAGACACCAATGTACATGGTTCACCCCTCACTTGCGGTTACGTCCACCAAACTTAGTCAATCTTCCATTAAAATAACAAATGAACGTTTACAACCCAACATCATGAATGATGTGGCGATTCCTGCACTTTTCGCAAATCTCATCTA
>LPNX010926134.1:38177-50336 GCA_001517045.1 Pseudotsuga menziesii | reverse complement strand
ATATAAATTTATGGTGTTACTTGTATTCTTTTTTGTAACGAACCCAAAAGTGGTAAAATATTTTTCCTTTTAAATCTACAATACCACTACTCTTATGACAATTGAGTGACGAAAGTAAAGCATATTGAAATAAAACCATCCATTCCATTTCTAATAATAATATCAGCCATTCCTTTCATTCCTAAGATCCATATTTTAACATATTAGGAAAAATGAGCCTTTAAGTAATAATTCTATCTTTTATCCCTTATTAGACTATCTATCATCTTGTAAGGATCAACAAACGATCCTCCTTAACCAATCTTCCTTTGGATTCAGCTCATTCATAAGAAATCCTTCTACCATCTACAACATCCTTACCATGAGAAGATAATATAAATACATCAATAGCACATAAGATAACATCATCAAGGACACATAATGTAACATCCCCAAATAAACTAGGATAGTTTCTTAGAAGGGATGTGTAGTATAACTATTTTCTCTTTTTATTTAGTCGTACCAACTAGGTTAAGCCCATTTTGTTGTTACTTAACCATAAGAATTCTTAAGGCATACCAAAAGATAATTAGTATAACATCCATCCTCTTGTTTCTTCATGATCCTTAATTGTTTAAGCATTCTACCTATAATCAACCATCTTAAATCGTAAGGAGTCCTCATAGTGCAAAGCAGACATTCCAGGAGGTTATTTCATCACACTCAAGTGCCACTTTCTTTTCAATAAGACTTCATAGGAATGTATTCAAGGTTGTTATAGCGGATTTCACCACACTAGGTGAATCACACATTGTATGGCCTTCCCCTATCCCGTTGTAGACTCATTATTCCCTATGGACCATTTATTGTCTTTTGAAATATCATTGACCATCCCTAAAAACATTAGAAAAATGATATACGCGGACTTTTCCCTGATAACTGCGTACATACGTGGATATTCCCTCTATAGTCGCGTACATCAGGATGTGTGCATAATCCAAAACTGTTGGATCGTTCCTTGCCTTGAATCCGACTCATATGACTCCTGGCCTTCCATATGCCTTGAGATCGCCATAGTGTTAGAATTGGCGACTCCGCTGGGGAGTTCCTAGTAATTGTCCTTTGGGGGTTGATCTTTTGGCATTCAATGTATTTGAAGTGCTCTCTCTCTCTTGTTTCTGTGTCGGGTATGGGGGCATTTATGCCTGGTAGAGCCTGATTGGTGTGAATTTAGTCTCAGCCTGTCTGTTTGCCTGAATTTTTGCCTCTTTTTCTTCCTGTACGCGGGTTTGTCATTTACAGTCGCGTATACACGCGGGTTCCTCTGGAATTTCCGCGTATACACGTGGGTTCACTACTCACAAACGCGTATACCCTGTTTTTTACCTTTTTTGTGGAAGATTGTGGATTGCTGGGTGAATGCTGTTAGTTTCTGAGTCTCCTTTGGCACTGCCTGAGTCTGTTAAGGCCTCTGTTTTTGACAAGAAACGTTTTTTAGCCTAAATTTTTTTTATAGGAAAGTTCTTGTCATGGCATCTTTGATTTTTTGTTTGAGATTAGTGCATTAGAGTCCTTTTGCCTTAGTTCTTTGCTGGAATGTTGTTTATGTGTGCTTGAAGAGTCTGGGGTGGTTAGAATCATTCTCTTGCTTTTTGTATCTCTTTATTTTCAAAAAATCCTAAATATTTGCTTATCATCATGCATTGCATTATGCATTTTGCATTGTACTTGCATTAGATCTAGATTTGCTTTGGAGTAATAGTTAGGAATTCATATAGGGAAATTTACATTCAGCATTTGAAGAAGAAATTGTGCATTCACGTAGTACGCATACCCTGTTTTCATGGACACAATAAATTTGCATTGATTGTTAGGTGTGCATTTTACTTCTTGTTGCGTCATAACACCATTAGTTGCATGACCATATCCTATTTTTGAGTAAATAAAGACAAACTAAAATCAACGCTAAATAAAATGAATTACACTCTTTTCTTTTTAGGGTGCACCAACAAGCTTAGGTTTTAGGATCTTGGAATAGTTCATTGAAAGTTAATTCTCCAAGATCACTAAACTACAATAACTAGGTGTTTGTCCAGGGAGTGTGTGAAATCCTTTATATAACCAGCGTTCTCAAGAAGCTCCTCTAAAAAGGGAGTCAAGCACTAGGCAGTGTGAGCGGTTATTGATCGGGATAACCCCTGGTTGGTAACTGTGTAGCACCGGCGATATAGCGAGGATTGTATTCGTATCTGGGGGCTCTTTCGGGAGTTTCGGGCTTTGCTACCCTGCCCATACGGTCAATCCCGCCTGCGACTGTGCGCCTGAGCGTTGATTATATCGAGGTGACCTTAGTGACCTTACCTAGGATATCGAGGGGGTACATGTAGAGGTTATTCTGCATGTGTCCCGGCCAGGTTGGGGTCGGACAGCACAGTCGCTATACGTGTTGAAGCTGAGGGCCACAATAATTGGTTTCGAACCTCCACTTGTGGTGACAAGGGTCTCTCAAGCCTCTCCTAGGCGAGATATACCGGCCACATTTGGGAGCTCACTTATCCAGCCCTTGTTTGCTTGCTTTTGGCTTTAGATTTGATAGTGATTGCTCTGTGTACGCTAGTTGGCCTAGGGTTGACGTAAATAGAGAGTCTTTGCTTTTTTGTTGAGTCATTGTGGAGTCGGGTGCGGTTCCATGCCGTTCTCATCGGTTAGCAGGACTTCCGCCTTCCACTTCTCCTCCTCCTTTGGGAGAGGGGCCTAGTCGGTCCAGGCAGACTGTGTCACACATTGATTCACACACCATGGAGGATCATTCAGAGATTATTCCTGACCCACCTCCTCCTATTCGTATTGACGATGGGGAACTTACTCCTACATATGATCCCTCACCTGACCTAGCTGAGATCGGTCCCGTTATTTCCCAGATAGGATCTTTACATGATAGACCTACTCAGACTAGGCCAGATTCCCCATTGATTCGATACCAGTATGGAATGCCGAAAGATGCCGAGACTCATTTTGACCCTCCTAGCACCATCTATGGTGGTTATGTTACTACTGGTTTTCCTATGCATGACTTGACATTTCATGTTGACTCCGACTTTGATCCTAACACTATACCTAGGGGCATTCCCATGCCTTACCTTGCGGAGAGGTTTGGGAGTACTAGTCACATTGCACCTTTCGTCCCAGCGGTGGAAGCTACATCTTATGTACCTTCTAGGTCTAGAGTTAGTGATCCCATAGCGATACCAGGTTCTAGATGAGTGACGATAGGAACTAGCACATATCTTCTTACAGAGATTCCTTTGTCCTCGCTTCCGAGTTCTTCAAATGCGAATCCTCCACCTTACTCTCGTGGTCCTTCGAGTCGTGATGTAGCTACAAGTCAGATCTGTATTGCGATTACTAGACCAGTTGTGTCTCAAGCCTACATACCAGCCGTTGTTTCGGTAGGTTATGTTCATGTTTCTAGAGGTCAAGTTGCTACTTCTATGACATATATCCATACTTCTGGAATGTATATTCCTACCTATGGAGTGTCTCATGGGGCATCGTAGCTGATGACCTATGGACCCTACTATGGGGCGCAGCATGGACAGGTCTCTCAACCTTATGGAGGCAGGTACTCACAACCTGCTTACTCTCCCAACTATGGCTTTGTAGCTCCTACTAGTCAAGTTCCACCTCATTATGCGACTTCCACGCCACCATATAATGGTCATACAGGAGGAGGTCGCTATGGCCAAGGTCATGGTGGTAATCAATCCTATGTGAACCAGGGAGAGGTCCCTAAACCTCATCATGCTAAGCTCCCTTTCCTCGCGACACTCAATTTACCTGACTTATCAAGACTTACGAACGATCCTGTGGCTCATGACCCGGCTTGGCCGGCTATCCCTACCAAGCTTCCTTCGGACATACCTAAGTTCGAAGGCAAACCAAGAGAGGATCCGAGTGAACACGTTACGACATTCCACCTATGGTGCTCTTCCAATTCATTGCATTAGGACTCAGTCTGCTTGAGACTATTTCAACGCACCCTTACAGGGCCTGCGGAGAAATGGTACATAGAGTTACCTAGGGGTGCCTTTACTTTGTTCGATGACCTTGCGATGACTTTCCTTAATCACCTCCAGCTACCAGTACGATATGATGTCGGTACTAAACTCTTGTCGACATTTCGGCAAGATAAATCCACCCATATTTCTGATCATATTCAGGAGTGGCGTAGACGGAAGAGATTAATCCAAGCCTTTATACCACTGGAATTCCTCCTTGAGTGGTTCCTCAAATCGTTATTACCATATATCGCGAAGGATGTCTCCACATCCGGAGTGCAAAATGAGGAACAAGCCATCTTTAGGGCGCAGGAACTAGACTTGATCTATGCTCAGTCTGGTTTGTTATATAAGATTATACCTAATGCCCCTCATTCTAGTTTCGATCCCAAGGTCAAACCTGGACCACATGCCGATGGCATTGTGGGTAGTGCAAGTAAGAAACCTGCAGGTTTGGTTGTGAAACAAGTTTCTCAATTGTCAATCAGCCAATCTGCCTCGGGACAAGCTACGGATTCGTCTCAACCCACCCAAAGGGCGAGTGTACTGGTTGTGCAATCGTCGGACCAGAAAGGTAACCAGCAACCTGGACGGAATAGGAAAAAGGGTAAAAACAATAATAAGAAGGGTGGGAATAAAAATGAGAATGCCAACAATAAGGACAAGAACAATAAAAATGCTGGGAGGCACAAGCAGAATAAACGTAAGGTTAAGTTTCCTTGCAAGCTTTGTAAGGACGATCACCTCACTTACTTGTGCCCTAGGATGGATTAAGCTTCGAAGTTCATAGCACAAGGCCCAGCTGTGTTAATGAACCCTTTAGCGCATAACCAAAATATGAACTCGAAGTCCCATGATCAATCTAGTGATGAATATCCACCTGACACTAGTGGTCGTGGGTGCATTAATATGGTCCGTGCCGCGAAAGTTGTGACGCGTGCGAAAGATTATTCTTCGTCACAACCCAATCCAGGTAAAGAACCTGATCCACCAGGAACCCCTTTGCATACTGAGAAACCTGCGGACAAACCTAAAGCTGCACCTCGCATTCCTAAGGGGGTACTTAAGAGTTCGGGGCATAATCCAAATGCTCGAGCCGCCCAGAATTATTCAGTTGTCGAGGACTTGGGTCATACTCCTTGTGCGATGTCTGCATTGGAGGTGCTTCAGAGTTTTCCATCGCAAAGGAAGGCTTTGCTTTCTGCTCTTGGTATGAATGGTGATGATTCTTCCTCAGTGATCATGTTTGAAACTGCAGGACATCAGCCTCGCTTGCCCTACTATGTGTCCCTTTTGGTGCATGTAGAATGTCTTAATATGATCGTCAAGCGTACTGTGATTGACGAGGGCGCTGCTGCTTCTGTGATGTCTTTGTCTTGATGGAAGGGTCTTGGTTCTCCTGAGTTGTCAAATTCTACGACCATGTTAACTGATTTTGATGGGAGATCGTTTAGGCCGCACGGTATCCTTCCTTCTCTTAAAGTCCGTTTGGGGGGGAAGACCGTTGCGATAGAGGTCGAGGTGGTTGATGCGCCCCTTGACTACAATCTCTTGCTGGGAAGGAATTGGATGTATAGTATGCAAGCCGTCGCGTCTTCCATATTTCACGTTGTATGATTTCCTCATAATGGGAAGATTGTGACGATTGATCAGATGTCATTCAAGAATCCACCTGTTAGTGCATCTTCGAAAGCTTCGGTTCCGAAAGTTGAACATTCCCAGCCGGCAACTAGGAGTGTCAGTGTAGGTATGTATCCTTCCCTTATGGGAACCTTTAGTTGTCCTGCACCCGTCCTCATGATAGGAGCTAGTTTCAATGGTGCTTCCACATCTACGAGATCGGTCCCTTTTCGCACAAGTCATATGGAAGATCCTTGGATTCTTCCTTCACCGAGTCCTTCGAGTGATACCATTGAGACGAGTGTGCCGTTTCCTGCAGCCATGATTGCTTACCAAGCTAATCTTCAATCTATTGCAGAGCCTTGTTCTTCTTCTTCACGGACAGAGGAAGAAGACCCCTATGTGCTGCCTGCATGGGCA
The DNA here is from genome assembly GCA_001517045.1 of Pseudotsuga menziesii. Lineage (NCBI taxonomy): Eukaryota > Viridiplantae > Streptophyta > Pinopsida > Pinales > Pinaceae > Pseudotsuga > Pseudotsuga menziesii. The sequence continues at coordinate 44,259 of LPNX010926134.1, read as the reverse complement.
GTATAGTCTTCTCATGCCCACGATTGCCTTGATACGGTTTTCCCTTCAGATGAAGCGATCATCGAGGCTATGTCGGGAGTTGAGCTACCATGGGAGGAACTCCATCATAGATCATATTTCCTTCCAGAGCTTGACTTGTTGGAGCATGACGATTACAGGGAGATTCTTAGACAGAAAGCTGGAAGTCCCATGATTCCATTAAGCTCTCCTGGTCAGATGGCTGATGGAAACATGGCAAACATATCATCAACTATGCCTATCAACATTTCTCGCAACCCTGGTACTGTTGAGAATGTGTACATTAGGGCGGATTGTTCCCAAGATGAGATTCGTGAGTATACCGAGCTGTTCAAGGAATTTCGTGATGTTTTTTCTTGGTCTTACGATGAGATGCCAGGGATTGACCCTCGGATTGTCGAACACGAGATTAAAACTTACCCTAACGTGAAGCCTGTTCGACATCGTTTACGCGTGGTAAATCCTAGGAAAGCACCCGCCATAAAGGCAGAGATAGAGAAACTATTGAAAGCGGGTTTCATCCATCCCGTTCCCTTGACGGAGTGGGTTTCAAATCCCGTTCCGGTAGATAAGAAGCAAGGAGCAATCCGTATATGCACTGATTTCCGTGATTTAAATCGTGCCTGTCCTAAGGATAACTTCTCGACACCATTTGTAGATCATATTTTGGATGAGTGTGTGGGTAGCGAGGTGTTCTCCTTTATGGACGGTTTTTCCGGATATAATCAGATTCAAATTAAACCTGAGGACCAACATAAGACTGCATTTATTTGTCCTTGGGGAACATTTGCGTATCGGAAAATGGCTTTTGGCCTTAAAAATGCCGGAGCTAATTTTCAGCGGGCGATGACCTTGATTTTCCATGATCTCAAGTCCATTATCGAAGTATTTTTGGATGATCTCGCTGCTCATTCTCGTATGAGGATGCGTCATTCTTATCACTTGAGATTGGTGTTCGAAATATGCCGACACTATGCTGTTAGATTAAACCCTCATAAGTGCATCTTATGTGTGAAATCAGGTCGTTTATTAGGATGTATCGTTTCAAAAGAGGGTGTAAGAGTCGACCCCTTGAAAGTGGAGGAAATACTTCAGTTGTCTCCCCCGCAAAATATTCATCATCTTCAGTGTTTGCAAGGCATGGCAAACTTCCTACGAAGATTTGTTGTCAATTTCACCAATTTGACTAGAGGTTTCATGCATCTCCTGAAGAAGGATACTCCTTTTGAATGGGATGAGCAAGCCCAGGAGTCCTTCGATGCCCTTAAGAGAGCTCTAGCATCGGCCCCGGTGATTAGTCCTCCGAATTATAGCCGTGATTTCCTATTATATGTGGCCGCGTCTTTAGAGATGATTGGGATGGTCTTGGTTCAAGAGGATGAGGAGCTCCAAGAGCATGTCATATACTATTTGAGCTGAAACCTTATTGACGCAGAGATTCGGTATTCTCATATAGAGAAGCTTGCCTTGGCCACTGTGCCTGCGGTGCAGCGTTTGAGACATTATATTCTCCTTCGTCAAAATTTGGTGGTTGCCCATGTCAATCAATTTCAGTTCGTCCTCACACGTAGGATGATTGGGGGAAAATATAATAAATGGATTGTCATTCTGCAAGAGTTTGATCTCGAGTTTGTTTCGGCAAAATCGAAGAAATCGTTAATATTTGCAGAGCTCATATCATATTTTCCAAGCGAGGCTGAGGAGTCGGTATGTGAAGATACGTTCATTGATGAACACATTTTCTTGATCTCAACGGCTAACCCATGGTACGGTGATATCATAGTATATTTACAAACGCAGAGGACCCCTACTCAACTCTCGTGAGATGAGCGACGTCGATTACGTCACGTTTCCAAGAACTACCTCATAGTGGACAATACTTTGTACCGCCGTGGAGTAGATTCCCTTTTACGACGTTGTTTAACTCACGATGAGGAGGAGGTAGTGCTTAATGATTGCCACGGAGGGGTGTGTGGTGGTCATTTATCTGGGCTTGCTACAACCCAAAAGATTTTGAGAGCAAGATATTTCTGACCATCGATCTTCAAGGATTGTATTGAAGCGGTCAAGAGGTGCCACCCTTGCCAGGTGTTTGCACGTAACATGCGCTTGAAGCCTGCCCCGTTGCACCCTATTATCACCGTCGGTCCCTTCACCAAGTGGGGGATATATTTTATGGATTGCAACCCAGCTTCGGCTGGGGGGCACCATCATATCATTGTGGCTGTCGATTACTTCACGAAATGGGCTGAGGCAATGCCTACAGTAAAATCCAACGGTGAGACAGCCGCTCATTTCGTATTCAACCAAATCATTTCTAGGTTCGGGATATCGAGCTTCTACGGGATGCCATTTCGCATGGTGTTCTCTCTCTTGAGGTACGTCTTGATTCAGAGTTAGTAGTGTCACATCTAAATGGTTTGTACCATGTTAGAGATCCAACATTATTGAGGAGATTCTTATGTGTGAGATTTCTAGAACGACAATTTGAGAATATAACATATATACACATTCCAAGAAATTTTAATCAAATTGCTGACTCATATGCTAACTATGTGTTAGATTGGCATCTGTTTCATTCATCATAAATTAATCATAAGCACAATGTTTACACATGTAAATAAATAAACCGATCACCATAAAACTTTTTTATATACATCAAAAATGTGGTAATACATAGTGTCATAATACAAAATTAGGGCTTTTGAAAGCCACCATCATATACACGGTAGTACAAAATAGATACACTTCCAGGTGTCTACTCCTATGGAGGTGGATGAGGGTTATGATCATGATATGTCACCACGGCTCTAGCTAGCCGCTGAAATAAATGCACCCATGCGCGTGGTACACCAACCACCTGTCTCTGCATAGCCTCAGGCAAGTCCTCAACTTGCGCCATTGGAATCCTGTGAGTCAGTCGCACAAAGTTGGTATGGATGCTTTGGAGCGTTCGCTCCACATCCACACCGGTGATATCGTCTCCTCTTCCCCTCCGTCTATGACGTGGGAAGCCCTCTGGTCGTCGTGGTCCCACATCTGCACATCAATGGTATATTTCACTATGTATTGTCACCCAAAAACATGTCTTTTTGATTCCATTAATCAAGAAAACACAAAAAAAATTAAATACTTCAATTTTTTTTTAAAAAGAGTAAGGGTCAAGATTCGTTACCTATGTCTCCATATGCTGACCCTGGTGGTAATGGCATGTCCGGGTCTCCCCGGAAGTCTATCCCTGCATAAGGGTAGTCCTCTATGGCAATAATCTGTCGTCGCCACCAAGGAAAAAAGTCTGCTGGATAGGGGTTGGCCACCCTACCACCCCCCAGTCTGCGCATCGCGTCTGCCCAACGTCGTTGGGCCGGATCTCGAACCCCATGGAGAGGAACATCCACTCTAGGGCTCAATCCTGGAACCCGCTTGAAGAAGAAAGTGCTCAAGATACTACTGAACCCGAAGTTCCGTATCCTACCTGCCTTGCACTCACTAAGCTGATGTTTCATGTTGCTCAATAGTGATGTGCTCTATTCATAGATGGTCGGTGTCATGCACTCCACCGCATAGAACATCAATGGCCGAGAGGCCTAATGGAGTGATGCTAAGCCTGCTATCCTGCCCAGCGTCAGTAAGATGGCCTTTAGGCCCACTACCTGTATAGCGTTGGTGGGGACTTGGCTCCCCACCTTCTCTGTCTCTGGATAGCAGTATACTGCGATGTACTCATCTATAGTCAGCCCATGACTTGGCCCTCTGTGGGCACGAAGGTTCACCGTCTCACCCCGCCGTGATAGACCTATGATAAAATAGATATCCTCGACCTCAATGGTAAGGGACATCCCGTCTAGCCGGAAGGACTCTGAGTCCGGATCCCAATAGTCTACAAGCATCTGTAGTAGTCCTGGTTTGGCCCTCAAGCCTCCTAGGCACCAAAACTTGTAGAGTCTGCATCTTCTTAGAGTCTCTTGAGCCATTCTGTCAGCCCTTAGTGCATCCTCTACATCACCATGCTCGCGTTCTCGCCACTCTAGCACCATCCTGCATGAGAAGTTGACCAAAATGTCCATTAGATTCATAAAAATCTTAGTGCGTGGCGTCATACGTGTCTGTTTTCAAAATAGCCGCGTATGTACGCGGTTTCAGGCTCCTTTTCCGCGTATAGACAACCCTATACGTAGAAAAAACCTCGATATCCGCGTGGGCCATGGCGCTCATGTATGTTTGGCCATTAAAAATTCATTTGAGCATGAAAAATTATAAAATTTGTATTGAAATGCAAGCTGAGAACATGAGTAAGTACCTGGAAGAATCGGTTGTGAATTCCACTGGCTGAATCTCCTGGAATTTGCAGTTGAATATCAGAGCTCCAATGGGTAAAATTTTCAAATGATTTATATTTTTTACTATTTATAGAAAAATTTTCAAATATTTGAAAATTTTTACCCCCTTTCCTATAGTTTTGACTGTTTCTAACCTTTTTGGACCGTTTCTGACCTAATTTGTGATGTAGAAGACCGTTTTCAGCGATGTTTCATCCTTTGGATTGACCCATTCGTACTGATCTCAGGTATAACGTCTATACTGGCATATAGGTTAGGTTCACCACCATTTGCATTTTGCATGACCTTATGACCATGTCACTATATCCTTAGGTACGAACTCACTCTATTATGTCATGGAACCTTCTTGCTGCTATAGAAGTGGCATGATGTGAGTGGTAGAGACTCACCTTACATGGGTACCCTAGATAGCACCTTATTTGTATTTGGTGCCCATACCGATGTTCCCCCCTTTAGGGTGTGGGAGTCCGTTGTATAGTATTTCCATGACATTTAGCAAGAGCCTCATACTCCTCTTGATCTTATGTTGGCCTGTATCCCCCCGGACTCCCCTTATATCAAGTTCTGAATGCATTATCATGAGCTTTTCCTGTCTTATTGAGCTTTATGCCGGCTCCCCTGACATTGCGTTTCAGCCATATAGCCCGAGCTTGTCTCATGTCTAGCCATGTAGAGCCTTTATTTATATCTTTCGCAGCTTGATTCCCCTTTTTACCGGGAGGGGATTTTCCCCCGAGTGTCGATATCCTACACATGTATCCTTGCATTGAGCATAGGTATGTTCCACTGCTTGGAACTAATTTTTTTCCCTTTATGACACTTGTCTCCTCCTAGTTTGTAACTATAAATCTAGTTTATTCTTTTTTCAAGCTTTTCAAATAACTAAAAAAGACCAAAAAAAAATCAAAAAACCAAAAAGCCGGACAAGAAAAGATATTATATTTGGCAGCTATCAAGTCGTGTCGCCTTCGAACATAGCACTGTATATCACATCCATTGGTTGGGTTATAGTTTGACTTTAGGAGCTGTACTCGTTATCTGAGTTTTATCTCCACCGACTGGTTAAGCTTCCAGTCCCTATGGAGCCTCTATTGATGCCTCCTGCGTCATAGAGATGTCCCAGTTTGTATATTGAGTCTATGCTGCCTTCATTCAGTCACCATACATCGTTATGCTCTTGTTCGAAGGAAGTTGAAACCTGAGTCGGCCATTCCTCAGTTATCTTGACTTTGCATGTCGGCTATTTTCGGTACAGTTACTGGCTCATGCACCTTATGATCGAGTTCTTCCATATTATACAGCCTTGCTGAGTACCTCGTGTTGGATGATGGGGGATGACTTAATGCCCTCCTTCCAGCGGATTTCATCCCATCGACTTCAGATCATTTATTCTGGGATTGGAGTCTAGAGTCATTTTGAGTTCCTTGAGACTTGCAGTCATCAGTGGCAGGTTCTCTCGCCATTGACAGTTTTGGGAATACATCAATGTCCCCTGATCGATGGATTCTCTCAAGTGTTCGACCTCAACACATTTATTCACACTTGTTAGTTTGCACTCTAGTACCTTGATTCCCATTTTCATTATTGGTGGGTGATCTCGCATCTGTTAACGGTATACATCAATGACCGGTAATTAGACGATGGACTACTATGTTCGACGTCGACACCTCTATTCGCATAGTAGGACATGTACTCGTAGCAGTTTGTGTAGAATACTTTCCATA
>LPNX010926134.1:15486-26608 GCA_001517045.1 Pseudotsuga menziesii | reverse complement strand
GCGTACATCGGGATGTGTGCATAATCCAAAACTGTTGGACCGTTCCTTGCCTTGAATCCGACTCATATGACTCCTGGCCTTCCATATGCCTTGATATCGCACAGATTCGACCTTTCAGTATCACTTTGGAAAGCTATATAAGGAACCATTGAGACATGGAAAACAAGAAGAGAGAATTGAGAGTACTGAAACTATAGTCCATTGTTGCCAAAACTATACTTGAGTCTGCATCCCTTTGTCCCTTTGGAGCACTGTTGTGTTCTTACCAAGCTTGCCTTTGTTAGTGAGCTTGCTATCGGAGTGATGGAGGATTGAGGTGGTGGAGGCCCAAGTGGGGGATTCAGGCTTCCCCTATCCTATGGCTTGGGGTACCACAACAGACAGCTAGACTCCAGAAATCAATCTTTCCCAATATGCAATAGAAATAAAAATATCTAACACTAAAGGATCGAACCTCGTACCTTATTCCGGACGGTTGAAGTAGATCCCCGTTGAGCTTTCCAATCTTCAGCTTGAATTGTTATAGCACGTCCTCAACAACAAGTAAACAATACAAGCATACTATATTTCATGGTGTTAGATCTATTCTAGCATATATAATCAATAATGTATAAGCATTTGACATATTCCAATGGATGCAACATTCATTCAAATACACATTACTGGACAGGAAAAGATATTTCTATTAATATGAATCAGAGATTACAAGTGACAACCTCTGACGGCACGTCTGCGAACCGGAGAAACTGAATCCCCCACTTGGGCCTCCACCACCTCAATCCTCCATCACTCTGATAGCAAGATCACTAACAAAGGAAAGCTTGGGAAGAACACAACAGTGCTCCAAAGGGACAAAGGGATGCAGACTCAAGTATACATCTGGCAACAATGGACTATAGTTTCGGTACTCTCAATTCTCTCTTCTTGTTTTCAATGTCTCAATGGTTCCTTATATAGCTTTCCAAAGTGATACTGAAAGGTCGAATCCGTGTGATCTCATGGCATATGGAAGGCCATGAGTCATATGAGTCGGATTCAAGGTAAGGAACGGTCCAACAGTTTTGGATTATGCACACATCCCGATGTACGCGACTATAGAGGGAATATCTGCGTATGTACGCGGTTATCGGGGAAAAGGCCGCGTATATCATTTTTCTAATGTTTTTAGGGATGGTCAATGATACATCAAAAGACAATAAATGGTCCATAGGGAATAATGAGTCTGCAGCGGGATAGGGGAAGGCCATACAATGTGTGATTCACCTAGTGTTGTGAAATCTGCTATAACAAAGGTATATAAATGTTATGTTTATTCGTGTTAACCTCAAGTTATATGATGTTCTTACCCTTACAGGATGGTTCCATTATTTATGTCCACGCTTCACTGATTCCACACACAAAGAAAATTAGGAGATTCTTCACAAATAAGAATTAGACAATGAATAAGAATATCATGGGTATGACCGATACAATATTTTTGGTCACATAATTTTTCTTGGAATAAAACCACAACAAAGCATCATGTTCTTAATTTTAAGACGAATACAATCCATAGTCACAACTTTACACAATCCATAAACACAAACCTTTATAACATCCACCACTCTTGTAGATACCAGTAATAGGAAAAGGAATATGGACTCCTGAGGTGGCTGTGAAATAAAACAACAGGTGGCTGCTAACTACAACAAAAGGGTTAGGTAGTTAAAATTTGATGAAACAAATGAAAATCTATCCTTTTGCATATTCGGATGTGTATACGCTATATGATAACCACCATACTTTCATCATATGCAGAGTATTTTCTCTTTTCCCTTGCCAACATATTCCCTGCATTCATAGCTTGGCTTTAAACAGGTAAGCTCAATAATAACATCATCATGTAATATTCAAACTATTTCAAAGGGAACTTATCAACCACAATCATGTCATAAAATTTGGCTTGTTCAATAATGCAACAAGTAAATTTTAACCACTACCACTTGAATCTTTCTTCCTACATTTAAAATACTAATCCAACTGAAAGCTCGACTTCGACTTTCCTCCCAACCAATTGACTCTATTCAGTGTGTGTTATTCTACCTAGAGTCACCCCCGAGCGGGTGAGGAACCCACTACGGTAAGGAGTAAAGTTAGAACCATTCCTAAGTACTCTAAACATGGTCTAAGGTTCAACCACACAGTTATCAAACATATTGCTAACTTGATACCCATTCGGGTGCCATTACTTTGGACTGTACATAATTTAAACCTCCCATATATCACCTTATATTTACATTCCAGAGCTAATAATTAATAATTTCTAGAATCTTAACAGTTAAAAAGGTTACCATTTTATAGAAACCATTGCGTAGATGATCTCAAAATGGATGTAACATACCCATTCAAAACATGCTCTAAAGAATGTACTTATTCATTTTACCTATACGATTCTAAAGGAATACATTGTGGATCACCCAAACGAGTATGGGGATTTGTGATTTCACAATCAGCGAATACAAAACAAATGTGCAGAGGATAATATACATCTGGGTTAGTGATTTCACCTCTAGCCAATAAGAAATGTCATACAAATAACATTTCTGGATCAACGATTTCACATTCGGCTTATAGATCAATATAGAATAGCATACAATGCACATTTCTGGATCTGTGACTCTACCTTCAGCAAAAAAACTTTCATGCAAGGGGAAGCATACATAAAATAACTCAGCCAATAAAAAATAACATACAGAATGGATATTCTCCACTATTCGACCCATACTGATCCAAAACACTAAGCTGGGAATCGCATAAGCTCAAAATCTAGATATGCAGGGCGTAACATGAGATTTCACCTCAATAACGGCTTCACATTCGGCCCATACGAAACAACATGTAGAAAAATAACATACGGAAGGGATTTATCCAATCGCATAGCAATGATCCATGACAAACCACATAAAAAAGATGTACTCACTTATTTGATTCATACTCATTTCAATCATTCCATTGGGGTTTCAAATTGAGTTCAGATTCTGGATTTTTATTTAATTTATCCAAGGAATGACATGCACGATACTGGATTAGCGTTTCACGTTCGGCCATACAAACCCACATGCAGGGTAAATATAGCACACAAAAAGGGGCAGTTGCATCTATACGATCCAGAACGTTACACTAGGGATGATATGAATACAGATCCGGGTAGGTAGCTAGGCCATTTCAGATTTGGATCTATAAACACAAGTGAACTAGGGAAAAAACAATGACTACTAGGAAGTATTCAATAAGACCGCATGGCCTTCAAATCGGATCTGATCTTTAATATACTAGATCAAAGGTCTTTTGGTTGCAACAGAAAAATAAAAACATGGATGACAAAACTTTCCAATAACAACCACAAGGACCTCAATAACTACGGAAAGACAAAACCCGAATATGAAAGCATTCAAAAAGGAAAAATTGCAGGTCATACTACACTCCTGGAAATCAAAATGTACATTCACAATTACCATTTTTAGAGAGGGATAGCTGATGGATCACGCCCTCTCTGGAAACTGGATTTGGCTCCTCTCCAAGCCCTTGCCTGTGATCCCTTGTAAGTTTCGCCAACTTCCAAGAGGCTGTGTATCTTCACTTGCATTTTCACTTATTTAATAAATCCGTAGTGTTCTAGTTCTCTTCTATCCCAGCGCATGTGGGATTAGTATATTCTAATTTTTAGTTCAAAACATATTCCTCTTTAATTTTAATTATGCACAAATTAATATCTTTTGTTTTGGTGCTAAAATCATTTCCATTTGAATTATACTAACCCTTTAAATCTTGATATTACTTGAGCATTAGTGGGACATTCATACTTTCTATGAGACGATGCTCTCACATGACACCAAAGCACTAACAAAGTATTCTCATTTATTTCTAAATAATGCCAAATAATGTCCAAACTTTACAAATGGCATAATATGATGCCCCATATTATATGAAGTGCCATAACTATGACCTATTATGGTTTTTTTTAATTTAATAATGGTTGTGCATCAATATGTTAAATGCTTCCCTAAATGTATGACATTGTGCTATATTTTTCTTTTAATATATATACAACAGGTCATAGTAGTTAATGGGTAACTATCGTATGAGACATTAGCATTGAAATATTCCATCATATGTTCCCATAATGTGGTGTAAATGAGGAATCAAAGTTCCCTTTTAAGATTAAACCATGTTTCTTAAAATTATATTAACCCTTTTAACTATACTTAAAGAATTGGAGCTATATCAAAGGGTAACATGAGAGGTATTTATAGAAGTCTTATCCATTCTAAAACTTTATCTTTTCTCTTTTCCTCTGAGGAATATATATATATATATATACACATATTTATCTTAATGGATTTTTTCCTATATTTATAGGTAATATCCTACTTTGCATATCCTTTGGTACATCTAGATTACCAATAACAACATGCTTAGCATAGCGAAATAGTATAAATTAATACAAGAGTTAACTATCGTACTCGAACACTTGCATGCCCCCTAGTTTCCTCAATAAGTAAAGCGTTGTTTCTCAATCGAATCCAATTTATACACACAGTACTATCGTGTTAGTAAGTAAACGCAACTCTCTATTTTCTTAGCACTCAGAAGTATTCTGATGACAAAATGTGATCATTCATCGAGTCTCTAGGTTCTACTTTCTTGAATGCCCCTTCCCCCTAGTGGATTCGTTGCCAATCATCATTTTCAGTCGTTTGAAGCTTTCAACCTTTAACCCTAGCAATTACTTCCACAAATTGACGGAGTTTAGAGTGAATACTTATAGTGATGTTTACTTACACTGTGAGCTTTCAGTCGAGGTGGTGAGGGATGTTACATCCTTTCCCCCTTAGAATTAACATCCTCCTCGGTGTTAACTATTTTCCTTAGCCTTGTCTCCATTTCTTCTTCAGGTTCTTAGTGCTTACTTTCGCATTTCTTAATCCCTCTTGATTAATTGGATTAGGTCATCTTCCTGCACTTATAATCATACATATGCATGAATACTAGTATGAAGATTGATAATAATGTATAACTCAAAATCAAACACTATTCGGCTTCCTAATTTACAATAGTTCCAATACACATATTGGTTCTATTCACCAATAATAAACATGTTACCTCATAGGAAAAAGTTTTACCTATAGTGCGTATACTTTTTCCAAGTATTATTCCTTACAAGCATCTTTCTAGTTTCTCTGGATGTCCTCCATCCCATTAAGCACTCCAAGTGCTACAAGTACTCTGAGTATCAATCCAAGCTACCCAACACAAGGATGATACCCTTATTTAGGCATATCTCCTTCTTCTTCTATTCAGGGCACCTCGCCAAGTTGAGGCACTTCCTTTCTCGCACACCATAACACCTAGAGGTTATTCTCTTCACAGAGCCCCCACTCTTGTGACAGTCCTCTTACGTGGTGTGAATGTGTGTGAAAAGATTCCTAACCAAAACGTCTTACATCCAGGCGTCCCCAGAATGCATAATGGTTCCTAGCTAGCTGGGGGAAAATATGTAGCTCTTGTCCACTTCCTTCATCACGAACTTCCTCGTGGCACAAATTTATCAATCCATAGCACTCCTCATGGCAACAGTTTTTGATTCCTACAACCACTCCATAGGTGGTCAGTTTATCATATTATTGATTCAAATAACGTCAATATTCCATAATAACTATTTAGAATCTTAGTTACATAAGTCACGTCTTACTTCATTTCTCGTTCATCAAATGAGAGCCTTTATACTAGTGCACTCTTTCTTTACCACTAAGGCATTATTGATTTTATGCATATTGCATTTTATTACTCACCTTGGTTGCATTATAGCCCAACTTCATAAGTAATCAAATTTCATAACTTTATAGATTTGTTGTCATACCTTGTGCATGAAGGATCAATAGTCTCTATGTGCATAGCCCGCTTCCTGGGATTCACTTGCACGCCACTTCTTACAATAGTTGTATTATTGTAACTAACCTGAATCTCTTCACCACAACTTTTCCATTTAGGTTTTGCATTGACTTAGCATCCATTTAGTATCTAGAACAATTCATGTTCTATTTTATAACAGTTACACAATATAGCATTTTTTTGAAACCAATTAGTATTCACTTCTCTTATCATTCACCACTATTTCCAAATCTATTAATTTATGAACTAAGATGATAACAAGTCTGTAACAAAACATGACTCTATCTCAGTTTTATGTCCATTTAGGACTCAAAGTCATATGCTATTGATGTGCACACCTGTAGGAGGAGCATCAAGGGTTTGGTCGAACTAATTCTTCACATTTCTTTATGGACCCAAATCTTGAGAACCAGTATTTCCTTTGACCCATGAATCTAATATTCCCAACCAAAAACAATTGTTCTTAGTTATTAGCAATTCGTTCATATTAAATAAGGTGTTTATGCATTTTTACCTCTAACACTACTAACGTTCATTTGATACAGTGTACATTTTCGCATACTTTCTACACAATACTACAATATGTGCCTTTAATATAGTTACCTTTTTGACATCACTTATTTTCCTAGTTAGATCCTATACATAATACTTTAGCTACATTTTTGCTAGAATTTTTTTGGGGGTAATGTATTTACCCCTTCCTTTAATGATCGATTCATCAGATTCCATTTAATAGCTACCTTGTCATCTCCAAGAATCTACCTTGTTATCTCCAAGATATTCTACTTCTTTTTCTAATAAAAGGTAGAGTATAACGTAAGTTTTTACTTATTTTTACTGGCATGATGGGACCTCTAAATCGAGTTGAAATATAACTTGCCACTTTATATTTAAGTTGTAGAAACTCAAATTCTGATTCGATTCTCACCAGTTCCTTAGCAGTCTTAATATTTTTTAGTCCTTATATTTTTATCGATAATTGGCTGATCATTTTCCATTATGGTCCTTAACAACATCATTCACCATGTTTTTTTTCCAATGTAGCCTATTACAATTTTTCAACGTGGAAGTTCTAAGAATCCTTTCCAATATACATCAGGTCATTAGTGGCTAGTCCAAACTATGAATGTGGGTCCTAAAGGTTACTTCTTTCAGCAATTCAAATTCCACATTACTAATTATATGATAATTTTATTGACCTTGAGTTCGTTTATGCAGATCGTCATTCCTCACTAAAAAATTTTTGCAACTCAATAGAGATGAGAGAATTGTCTTAGCCATGCATAAGACATCTACGTAAGAAATATCAACATAGCTATGTACTTACCTCGTTGGGCCTGACATTTAAGTGGAGAAGCTATTCCAATCTATCTTGCATAAATCCAAGGTCAACCAATATGTAAATATCCGCAGTTGCTACATCTTACAAGCAAAACTTGATTGACAGTTACTAAAAAAAATATGTAGGATCATTTCAGCCCAGATAGGCCCGAGTGTTTCGACCTTGGCTCTGATACCATATGTAACAAACCCAAAAGTGGTAAAAGATTTTTCCTTTTAAATCTATGATACCACTACTCTTACGACAATTGAGTGACGAAAGTAAAGCATATTGAAATAAAACCAACCATTCCATTTCTAATAATAATATCAGCCATTCCTTTCATTCCTAAGATCCATATTTTAACATTATAGGAAAAAGGAGCGTTTAAGTAATAACTCTAGATTCTATCCCTTATTAGACTATCTATTATCTTATAAGGATTAACAAACAATCTTTCTTAACCAATCTTCCTTTGGATTCAGTTCATTCATAAGAAATCTTTCTACCATCTACAACATCCCTACCATGAGAACATAAGATAAATACATCAATAGCACATAAGATAACATCATCAAGGACACATAATGTAACATCCCCAAATAAAATAGGATAGATTCTTAGAAGGGATGCATAGTATAGCTATTTTCTCTTTTGATTTAGTCCTACCAACTAAGTTAAGCCCATTTTGTTGTTACTTAACCATAAGCATTCTTAAGGCATACCAAAAGATAATTACTATAACATACATCCTCTTGTCTCTTCATGATCCTTAATTGTTTAAGCATTCTACTTATAATCGACCATCTTAAATCATAAAGAGTCCTCATACTGCAAAACAGACATTCCAGGAGGTTATTTCATCACACTCAAGTGCCAGTTTCTTTTCAATCAAACTTCATAGGAACATATTCAAGGTATATAAATGTTATGTTTATTTGTGTTCACCTCAAGTTATATGATGTTCTTACCCTTGCAGGACGGTTCCATTATTTATGTCCACACTTCACTGATTCCACACACAAAGCAAATTAGGATATTCTTCGCAAATCAAAACTAGTCAATGAATAAGAATATCATGGGTATGACCAATACAATATTTTTTGTCACATAATTGTTCTTGGAATAAAACCACAACGAAGCATCATGTTCTTAATTTTAAGACGAATACAATCCATAGTCACAACTGTACACAGTCCATAAAGACAAACCTTTCTAGCATCCACCACTCTTGTAGATATGAGTAATAGGAAAATGAATACAGACTCCTGAGGTGGCTTCTAAATAAAACAATAGGCGGCTACTAACTACAACAACAGGGTTAGCTAGTTACAATTTGAGGAAACAAATGAAAATCTATCCTTTTGCATATGCGGATGTGTATAAGTTGTATGATAACTACCATAGTTTCATCATATGTAGAGTATTTTCTATTTTCCCTTGCCAATATATTCCCTGCATTCACAGCTTGGCTTTAAACATGTAAGATCAATAATAACATCATCATGTAATATTCAAACTATTTCAAAGGGAACATATCAACCACAATCATGTCAGAAAATTTGGCTTATTCAATAATGCAATTAGTAACTTTTAACCACTAGAACTTAAATATTTCTTCCTACATTTAAAAGACGGATCCGACTGAAAGCTCCACTTCGAATTTCCTCCCAACCAATTGACTCTATCCGACATGTGTTATTCCACCTAGAGTCACCCCCGAGCTGGGCGACGAACCCACTAAGGTAAGGATTAAAGTTAGAACCATTCCCAAGTACTCTAAACATGATCTAAGGTTCGACCACATAGTTATCAAATATATTTCTAACACATATTGCTAACTTGCTACCCATTTCGGTGCCATTACTATGGACTGTACATAATTTAAACCTCCCTTATATCACCTTATATTTACATTCCAGAACTAATAATTAATAATTTCCAGAATCTTGACAGTTAAAAAGGTTACCATTTTATAGAAACCATTGCGTAGACGATCTCAAAATGGATGTAACATATCCATTCAAAACATGCTCTAACGAATGTACTTACTCATTTTACTTATACGATTCTAAAGGGCTACATTGTGGATCACCCAAACGAGTATGGGGATTTGCAATTCTGGAATCAGCAAATACAAAACAAATGTGCGAAGGATAATATACATCTGGCTTAGTGATTTCACCTCCAGCCAATAAGCAATGTCATACAAATAACATTTCTAGCTCAGCGATTTCACATTTGGCTTATAGATCAATATAGAATAGCATACAATGCACATTTCTGGATCTGTGACTCTACCTTTAGCAAACAAACTTTCATGCAAGGGGAGGCATATAGAAAATAACTCAGCCAATAAAAAATAATATGCAATGGACATCTATGGATCACGATTTCACATTCAGCTTATAAACTGGTACAAAATAGCATGCAAAGCACATGTATGGATCTGTGACTCTACCTTCAGCAAACAAACTTTTAGGCAAGGGGCAGCATACATAAAATAACTCAACCAATAAAAAATAACATACATAATGGATATTCTCCACTGTTTGACCCATACTGATCCAAAACACAAAGCTAGGAATCGCATAAGCTCAAAATCTGGATATGTAGGGCATAACATGAGATTTCACCTCAATAATGGATTCACATTCAGCCCATATGAAACAAGATGCAGAAAAATAACATACAGAAGGGATTTATCCAATTGCATAGCAATGATCCATGACAAACCACATAAAAAAGATGTACTCACTTATTTGATTCATACTGATTTCAATCATTCCATCGGGTTTCGAATGAGTTTGAATTATGGATTTTGATTTAATTTATGCAAGGAATGACACACACGATACTGGGTTAGTGTTTCATGTTCATCCCTACAAACCCACATGCAGGGAAAATATAGCATACAAAAAGGGGCAGTTGCATCTATGCGATTCAGAACGTTACACTAGGGATCATCTGAATACAGATCTAGGTAGGCAGCCAGGCCATTTTGGATCTGGATCTATAAACACAAGTGAACCAGGGAAAAAAACAAGACTGCGAGGAAGTATTCAATAAGACTCCATGGCCTTCAAATACAGATCTGATCTTTAATATACTAGATCGAAGGTCTTTTGGTTGCAATAGAAAAATAAAAACATAGATCCCAAAACTTTCCATTAGCAACCACAAGGACCTCAATAACTATGGAAAGGGGCTGATGCACAATCATGGACTCCTTTAAAGACACTTTAGATGCCACATAATACTAGAATAAATGAAAAACTTTGACTTTAGGTGACAATTAGGGGTACTTACCTAACTTATTTGAAGATGAAGTAAAAAGAGAAAAGATAGGAAATTGAATCAGCTTTCATAATATATAGCATTTATGCAGACAAAATGTGTGTAAATTATTATAAAATTACTTTCTGTGAAAGTGAGTTTTCAAATTTTTAGCACATCTTAACATATATGTTTGTGTAGGTGCAACAATATCTGAGGTAAATGATGTCAATTTGGGATAAAATATTGCAGACATATGAAGGTCATATGGGCCTAGTGAAACACTATTTATTCAGAATTTTTCATGAATTATTTTTTATTATTATTAATTATTGAAGTCACAAAATCTTGAAATTAAAACCTTATATGCAGGTGCAACACTTTAGGAGAAAAAATTAATGAAATCGTTGATCTCTAAATATAACATCGTAGAGGTCGATCTCGTCTAGTGCACCATATAGTTTTATTGGGAAATGGTGATGGAAATAAAAAGTTATATAACAAACAATCGATGTATGTATTTTCGAAAACTGATGTGTGTCATTTAGAAAAATAATTATAAATAAATAAAACATAGTTTTGAAGAAAAAAATT
>LPNX010926134.1:5486-12986 GCA_001517045.1 Pseudotsuga menziesii | reverse complement strand
CATTGTTCATCATCATCTTCATCGTCACCCTCATGCTCATCATCATCATCACCCTCATCTTTATCATCATCACCATGGTCATCATCATCATCGTCATCATCATCATCACCCTCATCCTCATCATCATCATCTTCATCATCATCCTCATCCTCATCAGCATTGTTCATTGCGCTCATCCTCACCATCCTCGACACCCTCATCCTCATCATCATCACCATCCTCATCATCGTCATAACCCTCATCCTCATCCTCATCATCATCATCACCCTCATCCTCATCATCATCATCATAGTCATCATCCTCCTCATCATCACCATCATTGTTCATCATCATCTTCATAAGCATGGATAAATGTAAATTGCATATATTCATTGAGCACTAAATCGCATATGCGATATATCTCATATGCACTAAATTGCATATGCGATATATCGCATATGCGTTTTGGAGAACATGTAAAAACCTGCCCGTTCATTAAAAAGGTGGAAATCAATATCGCATATGCGATATATCGAAGGTGCGTTATATCGCATATGCGATATGTATTTTTATAGAAAATGTTGGGTGGCGTTGAGTAGGCCAGGTTTACTATATCAAAAGACATAATTCGTCTAAACCCGCACACAGAGAACTGTTCAACATGCAATTTTTTATCATTACTTACATAATTCCATAGTTTCGTATAGGTTTGGGTGGATTTTAGTGGGGAATGTATGTAGTAGAGGACGAAAATCAGCAGGGAAGGTGCTTACATCGGAAGAAGCAGAAAATAAAAAACAAAAAAAGAGGGAAGATTCAAGAAATCGTCGTCATTCTTTACATGAGCAAATAGTTCCCATTCCCCCTCAACAGATACCTGACGTAGAGGCTGAGGAAGATAATGCAACATTAAAGAAAGCTAGTTATACGGAATTTGATATTATTGATCCATTAGTAAATGGACAATATTGTGAAGAGTTCAATAATTATGTTACTCCCAATGCAAATGTGACTCAGCAGCAACCATGTTCGGTGGTTCAATCTCCTAATCGAAGTTGTGAGCATCTAGTGGATGTAAATGTCACTCTAGCATTTCAAATGGCAACAAATTTTTCATCAAAATGAAAGAGAACTCCTAAACGAATACAAGTGGATGAGAGCAGATTGACTTCCATGGAAGGTAAGGTGGTTAAACGCACTATCTTTCGTCATTCTTCTCAAATAATGAGACAATATTTTGATAACAAATCCGAAGCCGGTAAATGCCAATTGTTTTTAGCTTTCCTTAAATCTAGAAATATGGCAACTGTTAGAAGAAATTTAGGCATAACAACAATGAAGAATATCAAATCAAGTAATCACATTGTTAAATATCTTGCTGCTGCATTCCCATTGATTGGTAAAAAAACTCGTTCACAAGACTGTAATGTGGCTCGTCATGTATTGGCTGAATCAATTGTATGTAGATCCACAAGACAACGTCACTTACTTAAATGCACATCACAAATTGTGCCTTTACAACCAAAGACACTTAAAAAATATTCAGTAAGAAGCGACAACCTTGATGTAGAGGGACAAATGGAAACATTATGGGAATTTAGCAGTAGGTTGCCCCACAAAGACATGAAGTTAGTCGAAGTAGTGAAGGGCCTAGTGCAAACGTTTTGGCATGATAACACTAGGTCTTATTCTAACACGAAGGATGTGTTAAAACATTTTAGGGGTTCTAGAAACACTGAACCTCATGTTAAACATTATCTTGACATGACACAAACTCTACTATTCGAGATGTTTAAAGTTGCCAACGTAGAGCAAAGGATGAGGAAAAGATCTTTTGAAATATGCAAGCCTTTGTATGTTCGAATCAATACCATTTGGAACACTTGTTGTTGTAGATACCACATAGAATTTGACCTATAATACCATACATTTGCACATATATGTCGTTTTTTGCATCCTAACCACGTACAGGAATGCTCAAGTACAGTACCGCCAATATCATCCATAGATTTCATCCATAGCATAATGTGTCCGAGGTAAGATGGGCAGACACATTACTTAAAACAATGTGTAGATGGTTCTTGCAACAATTGTTGTGGGCTATCATTATGGTTTGATTGCATCCATGAAAGTGAAGATCAAGCATTCGGGAATGCAATTACTGAGAAGTAGAACTATCAGTATGAGACATATCAGCTAAATGATGGAAAAGAAAGCAGGAAGATTAAATTGGTGACTTCACAGGTAAATTGTTGAATATTGACAAATTAATATTCATGTACACATTTTTTTATGTGGTTTATTGACATATTAATATTCATGTACCAGGTGTGAGTATGTGATTTTATTCCATAGTTTCATGGAAAGATCCAACAATACATTCAACATGTCGATATGGCACGGTGGCAAGATGAGCAATTCAGAATACGACGGGACACCTTC
Source organism: Pseudotsuga menziesii (assembly GCA_001517045.1). NCBI lineage: Eukaryota > Viridiplantae > Streptophyta > Pinopsida > Pinales > Pinaceae > Pseudotsuga > Pseudotsuga menziesii. The sequence goes on along the minus strand of LPNX010926134.1, from coordinate 10,565 downwards.
CCTCTCGGAACAATACTATCAGTGGTTGAATTTGCGGAAAATTACACCCTACAACCACAAAATGGAATTCAAAGTCAATACTATCACTCAGAGAAGGTGAGCATAATGATGCATATCATGTATCGACATGGGAAAAATAACAATGAAGAGAAACGTGTGATACTCAAAGAAAGGAATGTATACATAAGTGACAACCGGACCCATGACATCCATTATGTGCAACATTGCTTTAAATTATTCTATGATCACGTGATAGCTATGATATACCATTTTATCGTCATTTCTTTTCGTCAGATGCTTGTGCTGGACAGTTCAAGAATGCACGTGTATTTGAATGGTTGTGTTCGTTGAACATAAAATACAAGGTGCCACATGTATGGAACTACTTTTAAACTGGTCATGGAAAAGGAGAGCACGATGGTGCTGGTGCATGCATTAAAACTGCCCTTCTGAAGGGAAGAGATGAAGTTTACAGGTGCTCGCCTTCAAGACGCTGCATTATAGTCTAATGGTGTGCATCTGTCATGGGAGAATAGGCAACAAGGAAACACATAGTACAAAGAATATTCTGGGAGGTGACAAATGTGGACTGATCACAAACACCTTGGGTGAACACAGTGCATGGAACTCGATAGTTTCATTCAATTAAAAGCTCAGACAACTCGGCCCTACAAATTTGGACAAGATTGAAGGATTGCTTTTGCGGCTCCTGTAGCATCGGTGAATGGGATGATTGTGAGCATACGGATACCATTGATACATGGGATTGAGTGACACTTGGCACAAATTTAAACGTGGTCAATGAAATAGACCATTTGGAAGATGATCAGACACATATTTCTATAGACTATGATCACATATCGGATCTCATACAAGTAGGTACATGAGTAGTACCTAAATAATAAAATGCATTTATGTATTGTTTACTCGACCTATGTAGAATTTAATTGATGTATAAATTAGAAATGCAAGACCTTATTTAAAAAATGTATTGTTAACTCGACCTATTTCCTTTCACACGTCAGATATATGCAGTGGTTTCCCCAAAAAATAATGAATGGGGTTCTGACTATTGGTTGGCATGTTGCTTAGAGGGGAAACAAACCCTTCTAGAACCAGTTATAGATGATGAAAATATTGAATTCCCAACCAGCTCGATGGTTATAAAAGGGGAGTACTTGACACTTGCAGCACAACAGAAAAGGAAGGGTGGGTATGTATATCAGGATTATAGACCAGGAACTATTGTATACCACTTCACCAACCTAGTAGTTGGTATAAACATCAAGTTGCGCATGCTTGGTAACAAAAATAGGTCACATGTACAATACTTGCTACCTCATATAGAGCATGGAATATTGATGGACACCACCGGCACGAGATATGATATGGATGGCCTACTTGTATGAGTGCATTGTCAGGTGCGTTATTTAACCTTCAAAGTGAATTCTGAAGCACAATTTCAATTATTTAGTCTTACTTTATTCCCAATGTAATAAACCTATAATTGACGAATACCATTCACAGACATAATATTATTCAGAGGATATTGGACACTATAAACATGATCGTACAACCTCGGGTGAGTTATCCATAAATCATGTTTGCACATTTTCATTGGGTTCTCTTTTATTTCTTATGATGTTACTAATCTCTAGCCTTTTGTGTGCCTAGGATCCAAACACCATCTACGGCACATTGGAGGCACCAAGAATGGTGTCTTTAGAGACCACCAAATAGAGTTCAGAAAATAACAAGCTCTTGAGTTGTTGAAATTTACATTTCTTGATGTTTTTAGTTTAATATACATTTAATTACATTGCCATGTACAAATTGGAAACCAACTAGGCTTTCATACTTGCATGCACCAACTAGGCTTTCATGAACACCAATTTGCATGCACCAACTAGGGTTGACAAGGTATGAGATGGAACTAGGGTTTAGTGAGCAATTTACAAGTTAAGAGAGGGAACTAGAAACACATGATCACCAATACTTGCATGCACCAACTAGGCTTTCATGAACACCAATTTGCATGCTCCAACTAGAGTTGGCAAAGTATGAGATGGAACTAGGGTTCAGTGAGAAATCATGCAAGTTTAGTTATGGCCTAATGAGCCAATCAAAGATCATAGTATTTTATCTGCTATTATATTTTGGGGTATATGGAAAGTAAGAAATTAGGACCATGGTGGAGATGCCTTATCTCATGTTCTTATAAGATGTATATTATGAGACGTATATTTGTTTTCATGTTCTTATAAGATGTATATTTGGTTTCTTTCAAATAAAGTGTGGCTAGTGGTCGAGCTGCCTTGTTTCATGTTCTTATAAGATGAATATTTGGTTTCTCTCCAAGGTATGAGATGGAACTAGGGTTTAGTGAGCAATTTGCAAGTTAAGAGAGGGAACTAGAAACACATCATCACCAATATTTGCATGCACCAATTAGGATTTCATGAACACCAATTTGTATGCTCGAACTAGGGTTGACAAGGTATGAGATGGAACTAGGGTTTGGTGAGCAATCATGCAAGTTAGGAGAGGGAACTAGAAACACATGATCATCAATAATTGCATGCACCAACTAGGCTTTCATGAACAACAATTTTCATGCTCCAACTAGGGTTGACAAGGTATGAGATGGAACTAGAGTTTGGTGAGCAATCATGCAAGTTAGGAGAGGGAACTAGAAACACATGATCACCAATAATTGCATGCACCAACTTGGATTTCATGAACACCAATTTGTATGCTCCAAATAGCATTGACAAGGTATGAGATGCAACTAGGGTTTAGTGAGCAATCATGCAATTTTAGTTATGACCTAATGATCCAGTCAAAGATCATAGTATTTTATCTGCTGTTATCTTTGGGGTATATGGAAAGTAAGAAATTAGGCTCATTGTGGAGCTACCTTATCTCATGTTCTTATAATATGTATATTTGGTTTCTTTCAAATAAAGTGTGGTCGCTGGTGGAGTTGCCTTGTTTTCATGTTCTTATAAGATGTATAATTTGTTTTTTTTCCAAGGTATGAGTTGGAACTAGGGTTTAGTGAGGAATTTGCATGTTAAGACAGGGAACTAGAAACACATGATCACCAATACTTTCATGCACCAACTAGGCTTTCATGAACACCAATTTTCATGCTCCAACTAGGGTTAACAATGTATGAGATGTAACTAGGGTTTGGTGAGCAATCATGCAAGTTAGGAGAGGGAACTAGAAACACATGATTACTAATACTTGCATGCACCAACTAGGCTTTCATGAACACCAATTTGCATGGTCCAACTAGGGTTGACAAGGTATGAGATGGAACTAGGGTTTAGTGAGCAATTTGCATGTTAGGAGAGGCAACTAGAAACACATTATCACCAATACTTGCATGCACCAACTAGGCTTTCATGAACACAAATTTGCATGCTCCAACTAGGGTTGACAAGATATGAGATGGAACTAGGATTTAGTGAGCAATTTGCAAGTTAAGAGAAGGAACTAGAAACACATGATCACAAATACTTGCATGCACCAACTAGGCTTTCATCAACACCAATTTGCATGCTCCAACTAGGCTTTTATGAACACCAATTTGGAAAGGTATGAGATGGAACTAGGGTTTAGTGAGCAATTTGCAAGTTAAGAGAGGGAACTAGAAACACATGATCACCAATTTGCATGCACAAACTAGGGTTTCATGAACACCAATTTACATGCTCCAACTAGGGTTGACAAGGTATGAGATGGAACTAGCGTTTAGTTTGCAATTTGCAAGTTAGGAGAGGGAACTAGAAACACCTGATCACCATTACATGCATGCACCAACTAGGCTTTTATGAACACCAATTTGCATGCTCCAACTAGGGTTGACAAGGTATGAGATGGAACTAGGGTTTAGTGAGCAATTTGCAAGTTAAGAGAGGGAACTAGAAACACATGATCACCAATACTTGCATGCACCAACTAGGCTTTCACGAACACCAATTTGCATGCTCCAACTAGGCTTTCATGAAAACCAATTTGCCAAGGTATGAGATGGAACTAGGGTTTAGTGAGCAATTTGCAAGTTAAGAGAGGGAACTAGAAACAAATGATCACCAATTTGCATGCTCTAACTAGGGTTGACAAGGTATGACATGCAACTAGGGTTTAGTGAGTAATTTGCAAGTTAGGAGAGGGAACTAGAAACACATGATCACCAATACCTACATGCACCAACTAGGCTTTCATGAACACCAATTTGCATGATCCAACTAGGGTTGACAAGGTATGAGATGGAACTAGGGTTTAGTGAGCAATTTGCAAGTTAAGAGAGGGAACTAGAAACACATCGGATCACCAATACTTGCATGCACCAACTGGGGTTTCATGAACACCAATTTGCATGCTCCAACTAGGGTTGACAAGGTATGAGATGGAACTAGGGTTTAGTGAGAAATTTGTAAGTTAGGAGAGGGAAATATAAACACATGATCACCAATACTTTCATGCACCAACCAGGCTTTCATGAACACCAATTTTCATGCTCCAACTAGGGTTTAGCGAGAAATTTGCAAGTTAAGAGAGGGAACGAGAAACACATGATCACCAATACTTGCATGCACCAACTGGGATTTTATGAACACCAATTTACATGCTCCAACTAGGGTTGACAAGGTATGAGATGGAACTAGGGTTTAACTGAACCAATTTAGGGTTTGTAGGGTATGGTGTATATTAGTATGGTATGATGTTAGTATCATCTAGGGTATTGTAAGGTATGATATGGTATATATTACACATGCATGCATGGCTTAGTGTTATGGTATATTGTTAGTATGTTATGTTATGGTATGGTATTGTATGTTAGTATAGTATGATGTTAGTGTCATAGGGTAATGTAGGGTATGTTTTTGTGTGTTAGTATATGGTATGATGTTAGTATCATAGGGTATTGTAGGGTATGATATGGTATATTACACATGCATGCATGACTTAGTGTTATGGTGTTAGTGTATGGTATATTACAATGGTATGGTATGTTAGTATGGTATGATGTTAGTGTAATAGGGTATTGTAGGGTATGATATTGTGTGT
>LPNX010926086.1:323982-338596 GCA_001517045.1 Pseudotsuga menziesii | reverse complement strand
GTTAGAGAATTAGAAAAGTATTCTCAATTAAGTTTTCTTTATTAAGTTTTCTACTTGCTTCTTAATTTATTTTTACTTATTCATAAATTAGACCTTTCTCAGTTTCTGAAGTGGTTTATGAAAGTTTTTCCATTCTTAGAAGAAGAGTTAATTAATGAGTAGACTGATATTATCCTGGTATGATGTTTTGCTTTAATCACATTAATAATCAAATTCTTAGGAGTTTGACTTGGTTTTTTATTTTGAAAGATCTTTCGATATTTTGTTCATTAAAGTATTTCTACAATGCCCTAGGACCCCTCTATATTCACAGATATTTTGTAGCAACTCGAAGCCTACCAACCCCGGTCGATAATTAAATATTAGGTGTATTTAAGATAGTAGAACACACCCAAACACATACCATCATAAAGTCAGACTTATAGGGGGGTGTTGGAATATATTAAACCCACTCAATACTTAGGATAAAATAATTAATCATTTTTTGATTAATTATCTACCCACTAGCTTAATTAGTTGGCATCCACTTGCACCTTAAAGTCAACACATGCCATTTATACCCCAGGAATGCTTTATTTCTAATTTTGGGTTGATCTTGACCACTTTATGGACATCCAAAATTAGTAAACAATGCTTTACAACAGATTCTGCTTTATTATGCTTTATCCTACTATTCTGTGGATAAGGTAAATCTAGTTAACTAGGAAACTGGTTTTTTTTGTTGCCAAGCCATCCTTCATGACTTTCTCTCCATTTTCCAGGATTAGCATGTTTTTCCATCTTCCTTGACAAATCACTCATGATTTTGCTAATTTGTGAGGTCCTTGACAAATTTGGGAAGTGCTTTAGCCACCTATGGGGGTTTGCTATATTTTGGAAGTCAACCTTTTTGAGCTTTATGAGTTGTCTCCATACAACTCTATTTTCCTTTATAAGGATGCATTACCATTGTAATAATATTAATTATCATTTATTCATCATTCATTAATGTGTGTTCTTTAATTCTTCTTCTTCTCTCCTTATGCTAGTTCTCTGTAATTCCCAGAGAGGCTAATTGTGTGCTTATATTCTTAGCTTGTTTATGGAATTCATGTTTCCATCAAGGCTTTAGAATTCTGACATCGACCAGATGCCTCCATTCAAAAGAATGACCACTCAGCTCTAGGCCGAGTCCCTAGTGCTAGACTGGTTGCACATCCTGGTCTCAGACCAGATGTGATCATTCAACAGAATGATCACTCAACTCAAGTTTGAGTCCCGCAGTGTTGGACTTGTTCCATATGGTGGTCCCAGACCAGATATCCCCATTCAATAGAATGGTCACTCAAATCTAGGTTGAGTCCACAGCTTGGTCCCGGACTAGGTGTCTCCATTCTCCTAAGAGAATGTTGCTCAAAAAAATCAACATAAAATACTTAGACTACTATTTGAATCCTAACAAATACAAGAAAGAGGATTGGTTGTGGATAGTGAAGAATATTGAGAAGAAAGTTGAAAACTGGAGCTTCAGATAGTTATCCCTAGGGGGTCGATTAATTTTATTAAAATATATATTGGAGAATATTCTTGTCTACTAAACATCTTTAACCAGGATTCCTAAATTTATTTTAAAAAAAATTAGGTAGAAGATGATGAGATTCTTATGGACAAGTAGAAAAACCAAAGAAGGGATGCATATTGTCAAATGGGATAAGATCTTAGTCCCAAAGAAGCATAGGGGCTGGGAACTGGAAAATATATTTTTCTTTCGTCAAGCTTTGGCTATGAAGAGTCTTTGGAGAGGTTTGTTTGGATCTGGTCTGTGAACTGATGTTATACCAGCTAAATTTAAAAAATTTAACCTATGATTGGTTGGATTAGGAAGGGTCATAAGAGAGGCTCTAGGTCTTCAAAAAAGGGAGTGGGTTAACTGCCTCCTTTCCTTGTATGGGATCTTGGCTTGCGTGGAAAGTGGGTAATGGTTGTCAAGTTAGACTGGGGTGGATCCTTAAATACGTAGGGAAGGTAACTATAAGCTCTTGGATGATACTGTTTCAGCCTTGAATAATAAGGGTCTCTTTTATTTGAATCAGGTGAAAAAATTGGATCTCGGGCCTCATCCTCAGGCTATTGGTGCCAAGAAATTGATTTGATACTGGAGAGTAGTTCAGCTAAAGAATGGGACGATTATCTAAATATCTTAAGTCATAATCAAATCAGGCTTTAAGGGTTTGTTGATGAAATTGCCTAGACTAAGAACGCTGTTACTGGACAGGTTAATGCTAAACTGGCATATGAGGCCATATCCTACTCTCATTTGAAATCTCATAATAAATGGTGGTGTCAACAATTATGGAAGTGGAACACACCCATTAAATTGAAATGTTTATGTTGGTTGGATTTAGAAAATTAGATAATGAGTTGGGACAATTTCCTCAAGAGAGGAGGTTGTGGTCCGAATTGTTGTCCTCTCTGCAAATCAAATGAAGAAACAATGGATCATTTGGTTGGAAGTTGCAAGAAGTTTCAACATCACTCTCATGTGGGATCATGGTTTGTTTGAAGATAGTATTGAACACTAGGATTTTTTGCTGCTAATCTCATTAACTTACATTTGTACTTCATCTAGGGGATCTATAAGCATAGGAACTTGGTTCTTTCTGGAAATGCTCAAATTAGTTCCCACAAGGTAAGGGCAAGTATTGTTGATATGTTTAATGATTAAAAGGTGCACATTGTAAAGAATACTAGGTGCAATTCTGCTCCTTCATTCCTAGAATCGGTACCATTGGGATTCTGTTGTTTGCCGATTTCACACTAGCAGTAGAAAATTTTCGAAAGCCATCTCCTCACTTGGGAAAGTGGGAGAGGTGTGACCTTGGGGGCAAGCACAGAGCTAGGTACCGTCACCTACTCCTAGTTCCTTCGTTTAGGCTAACTCCTTATGAAGCCAAGGGGGGTAGTCCCTACAAAAGAGTTTCTATGGCTCTTAAGTTGTTTTAAGTGTTTCTAATGGTTATGGATGCGGATGGGTGTTTTTTAGGAGTTTTTGAATGATTACAACTTTATAATAAAATGAGAAATCCACATTGCGATTACAAAACACAAGATTTGAGATGAACAATACAAAGATGACTTGGAAATTAAAGGCATCAACAGATAGATAATGATTTAAGCAAACATTAGGGACAAATGGTCCAGATCAAGGCGATGCATGGAAGTTTAAGACCAGTGCCAAAATGGAGTCAAAAAGTGCTTGTGAATTGCTGGAATACAAGTCTCAATAGTAGTGTTTGTGAGATTGTTTTGCAATTGTTCTTGGTTTATTTTATTGTAAATTTTAAAGATGATCTTGCTTAAGGTGTCTAGGAAACCTAACCGGAAATAAGTTCAGTGGCTCCGTTCGAAGGCATGACAGACTTGTCTGGAATCACAAGCTAGGTGTTCAGAGAATTTAACCAGGGAGCTTCCAGATTGGGTTGCTCGGCACCCACACTTGGGATTTTCCCACTATTTGAGTATTTATCAAGATAATGTCGGTGTGTTGGTTATGGGGTGAAAGTTTTATTACGTTATCACTTGCAAGATTAACAAATCTGATCACCGTTCTGAGTACGAGTCCAACTTTGAAAGTCGGCAGAACATACTAGGTGAGGGATAGTGTTGTAAGGGAAAGTATCCTATGGCTAGGGTTTAAGAGGCCATCAACTTACTAGGGTTGAAAGGTGGATGCATATAGTTCTGCAAGTATATATAAGCAAGATTTAGAGATAAGAAAGGTCCACACCTGATTAGTTGAAGGCTGGTCCAAGATTTCTCTAGCCCTTATCCTGCTCCTCTTAAAACCTAGCCATAGGATACTTTCCTTTACAATAGAACTGGCGACTCATGCACATGCAGAGGACCCTTGAAGACCATACAAACAACCCTTAGATCACCCAAAAACCCTAAAAAATGATGAAAGAACACAAATTAAGATGCATACACGGGTTGCCTTAAGGCAGGTCGTGTATGACAGGCAGGTTGCAGGTAGTGCAAGTCACATATACAACACAGACACATGACTGTTTAGCCTGAAAGTCGCGTATGGATGACAAAAGGCACAAAAAGGGTCAAAAAATGACCTAGGAAGGCAGGAAAGGTGTTCCAACAAACTCAAAAGGTGTTCCTAACTTGTAAGAAAGACTTGAAAATTTACAAAAGGCTGAAAGAAAGACAAAGAAACCCCAAACAGACAAGGCTCTCCCCAGCAGAGTCACCAGTTCTGTTGTAAAGGAAAGTATCCTATGGCTAGGGTTTAAGAGGCCATCAACATACTGTGGTTGAAAGGTGGATGCATATAGTTCTGCAAGTATATATAAGCAATATTTAGAGATAAGAAAGGTCCACACCTGATTAACTGAAGGCTGGTCCAATCTTTCTCTAGCCCTTCTCCAGCCCTTCTCCTGCTCCTCTTCCCCAAGAGACCTGCAAAACAACTTATACTTTCCTCAAACCAAATAGACTATATGAAAAGAGATTATATTCAATGAAACATGAAAACATAATATGATAAATAACATCATATAATCATAATAAGAGATTCAATATACAAGACACATTGATTTGGGAAGAAGAAGGACATCACATCTTTATTAATCTTGAAAACAAGTACAAGTATACCTTCTCTTCAAGTTTGAAACCTCACGAAACCTTGATCTGGTTCTGCTACTTCTCTTCTCCAAGGAACTCAGCCTCCAAGTTCTGCAACACAAGGAGAATGCTTCTAGGGGAAAGATGTGGGCAAAGAGAGTCCCAATTCCTTCAGCATAACAATGCAAAGATTCAAGTCTACTCTCATGGACCTCCCTACCTCTATTTATATGCTTAAGGAAGAGTTAGGGGTGAAGAAAAAGTAGTTACAACTGAAGGAGTAAGTTGCATAACTACCCAAACTACCCGAAATTCAAAATACGTATTTTTTGACATTTTCAGGAGGTGTACGCGGGTTACAGAGACAACAGTCGTGTACACGAGGAGGTATACGCAGGTTGCAATGCAGAAAGTTGTTTGTATAAGGTGTATGCAACTATTATATATAGTAACTCGTGTACGTATGCGAGTATTATATAGATCAAGTCGCGTACGTACGCGGGTTTCCGTAAGGAAACCCGCGTACATCAAAAAAACTCATTTTCATGGTATTTCTGGGCATTTTTCAGACTTTGGTGTCTTCTAGAAAGTTTTAGCTAACAGAAACACCTTTCCAAAGGTGTAGAGATGAGGCCAAATAGAGTTACAAAACTCAAGATATGGATCCTCCAAGTTAGGTGTTTTTTTAATGACTTTCATGAAGTGTCGTCCTGGAAGTGTCGACATGCGACGAAATAATGGGAAAGTGGTCATAGGCAGAGATGTGTCATTTTGAGCTATAACAGATGCCCCATATTGTATGAGGTTAGAGGGGAAGATGATATCTTAAATACATTATAAAGGAAACAACTGAGTATGGAGAGAGCAGAGAATCCAAGATCAAAAGGCTCGAACAAAGGTACCTAAAAGAGAGATAAATGTCAGAAAAATTGATCTCTAGAACATACAAGTCCATATACAAAACATTGCCATAAAGATACAGGCAGATCCAACATATGTATAACTAATGAAACTATCATGGTCACTCAATATGCAAAAAGGCGCCATATCAAATCTAAAGGAGTCATGGCAAAAAATGAACAAGGTGGATCCATGCTCAACAATCGATCATAGCCACAAAAATACAAGGTGGATCTATGTCTCAACAAAATGTCATATAAAGTGTGACAAGGTCTTATGTAGCTTGGGAAATAGCAAAAATGATGATGCTACTGTCATCCCAAGGTCTTCGATCAAAACCGCCCAAAAGGTACGAATCCTAACCATGCGAATAAAGGAGTTGAAGTCGGACATGGAGGAAACCGTTTGACTACTGGTCAATAATGAGAAATGTTAACAAACATGAGGGAAACCACCATTAATGAAAATGGTCTCCAAGGTACCTAGTACATTCTAACAAGTGTGAATACAAGGACTTGAAGTTGAACACTTGAAGAATCCATTAAGTAGAAGACATTAAGGTATTGCCACCGATGACAACAATCCCTAAGGTACTGTCATAAAAATATAAATCTCATCCCCAGAGAAAGATGTGTTGCAGTCGATAGGAAGAGATCCATTGGAAGGAAGGCATTAAGGAATCCTTCATCATCCAACACGAGGTAAATCAAAGACTAATTGGATCAGGAATTGGTACTGAATTTCACGACAAGGACCGCCGAAGACATGATATAATGAAATGATACTAGGGAATGGCCGACACAAAAGGTCAAGGCAACTGCAGGTCGACAAAGGTTTAATCCTTGAACAGTGAGCATGACAAAAAAGCGACTTAGGCAGCTTTTGACACAAAAGGACCAATGAGACAAATATGCAATGTAGGAGACATTGACAGATTCCCCATATAATTGGAAAAGAGACCAACTGGAGGAGTAAGAAACTCTGAATCAGGATAAGGTTAAAATTCTAGGACCCAACTGTTGATATACTCAAAACTGGTGCTTTGTTCAAGGAAACAACACTTGCTGCCATGATGAAAAATACATGTGAATGAACTTCGCTTCCCCTCTTTCTTGTAAAGGTTTAACGAGTCCAAGAAAACAAAATCGGGACCATATTCATTTTTGGCAAGCTCGAAGAAAATAAAGAAGAATGCTTGATAAAGCACTGATTCGTGGATTTTACGAGCCCGAACTAGTACATGCTCGATGGTGTTTTCATAGTTTAGAGAGTTTGAAAACTCCAAAGAAGACTCCAAGGGGGTGATTTTTTTTACAATTTAGTCTCCTGAGGCCGAAAAAGTATAAAACATACCAAAGAATAACTCTCTTAACTTCCGAAGAAGAAAAGGCGCACATTTTTCGTACTTAGTCAGGAAGGTCCAAAAAAGGTTAAATGACCACCTACCCAATGCTCCTTCAAAAGCAGCATATAACCTGAGTTTTATGAGTGTGAAGGAAGGCAAGATCACTCGGAAAGACCCATTTGATTACGAGAAATGGGACTTACAACAATAAACTCAATGCTTTGTTCTTTAGGGTTTAAAGAGCATGACAAAGAAATAAAGTACACTTAGAATATTTTTCATGTTTAGGTCTAGAGCACGAAAAAGAGAAAACTAAGCTCATACTAGGGGTTCCTTTTCTGTAAGTTTAGTTCCTCAGGTCCGAAAAAGTGATAAACCTATGCCTGAGAATACTCTTCTCAATTCTAAAGAAAAGAGAGTGCTCATTTCTCGTATTATTCCACATGGTCTGAGAAAGTGATAACCTACCACCAATGTGAATGCCCATTGACATATTCTTAATGAGCCTGAACGGACAAGTTTACTCGGCAATCAAGTCTATTTTGAGGAGACAGACCCGGGCCTAAATAAACTCAATATCTTTCTCGTCGAGTTTTACTGAGTCCGAAAAAGTTAACACGCGACCTCTTTACTATTTTTAACAAGCTTGAAGGAGAGTAGAAAGAATGCTATAAATGCGAGGAGACAAGTGTCAAGGGCATGTGAAACTAGTTTCAAGCACGAGGAACAAACCTATGCATAATGCAAGGAACATGAGCAAGGTAAAGACACTCGAAGAACATCTCCTCAAGGTAAAAGGTGTCAAGCTGCAAAGGCAAAATGATACAAAGCTTAGCGAAAATGAGAACAAAGATGAGGGCTTATACAATGAGCTAAAAGCATGGAAGCCGGCATCAGGCTCATAAGCGCGAGCAGGGAACATGCAAATGAAATTACGACTTAAACAACAAGGTGAGGCTAGTAAACAGTTGTGACTCCAACTAAAAATCCTGTCTCCAAAAAACAACAACATCAAAATCACATTCAAAAGAAAAGATCTGATGTAGGCCACTTTGGCAGAAACACATGTGATTTTGCTATCTCTTACAAAAGGGAAAGTCAAGGTAGAATCAACTGAAGAAGATTCTATAGCACCAAGGCTTGAGGGTTTATAATCAGTAAGATCAACCTCAGAAGGAGAGAAAAAAATCAACAAGGGATATAGAGTCTGTAGGAACAAACTCAATATCACGAGAGTTGAAAAATTCATGAGAAAAATCAAACTTTTCAGGATCATTGACTTGCTGTTCGAAGGGAGAGTCCAAAAAATCAACAAGACCAACATAAGACCTGGTCTCTAGTTGGTTCAGGAGATGGATCAAGAAAATCCAACTGACCGATAGTGACAATTTCTTCGCCATGATTAAAGTACATCACACGAAAGAATGTTGACACCACAGCTTGCATGGCATATACATAATCACGTCCAAGGATCATATTGAAGTCCAGGGGGTCTTCTATCACCATGAAGTCAACTAAGATGGTATTCCCACCCAAAGTAACAGGTGTTTGAGAAAGAATTCCCAAGGCTATACAAGTTCTTCTATCAAACGCCAGTAACTGACTAGCAGTCGACACAAGGCTGGGAGATCCCATGCCTTGCCAAGCACTAGCAGATAATATACTAACTGAGGCTCCTTCATAAACAATACAATGATCAATCGTGTATGGTTCAACTTTGACCTTTATCTGGAAAGGTGCATCAGAAGGAAGGCAAGACTCAACTAGGCTATCCCAATCAAAGGAAGCAATCTGAGAGCTTGGTGGAGGTTGATCCGAAATGAGTTTAGTGCCCCCTTGTTTAGTAAGTTCTGAACTGGTAGTGAAGAAAATGTGACTAGCAGACACTTTACTCTCCAAAGGAAGAGTGGGATTGATCGACAATGGCATCGATTCAACTGCTTCGTGAAAGTCATTCTTCGAAGGGAGAGTGGGATTGACCAAAGATGACATTGGTTCAATCACATCAGGATCACTCTCTGAAAGAAGAGTGGGATCGACCAAAGATGAGATTGGTTTGACCACTTGATAAACCAAAGGTTGAGTAGGTTGTTGAGAAAATATAGGTTGTTCAGGAGAAGGAAATTCTTGAGTCTCAGACCACACTCTTCGCACCTCTGCGATACTAGGGCACTGGTGAGTAATATGATCTCCCTTGCATAGCTTATAAGGGAACTTAAGTTTGCACTTCGAACGACCATTTTTCTCAACGGTGTCAACATGACTAGTAGTGGCTGACTGTTTCTCTCAACATGACGTACAGAGGTTGGGATTTTTCCCCCAGCATGACCACCATAGGCTGGGTAACTGGGTCCAACCTGACTAAGATAGGTTGGTTTTTGAAAAGATTCAGTATGTTCAAAAATGGGATGACCATGAAACCAAACTCTTCACACCTTTGCGATAGAAGGGCATTTATAAGTAAGGTGGTCTCCCTCACAAAGCTTACAAGGAAACTTGGGCTTGTGTTTTGAATGGTTAGTCTTTTCAACAGTGTCAACATGACTCGCAGTGGTTGACGGATTGTCTTAAGCATGAACCACAGAGGCTGAGAGACTGCCCCCAGCATGACATGCAGAGGCTGAGAGATTGGGTCCAACATGACCTGCAGAGGTTGGATGGGCACCACTAGCATGAACCACAGAGGCTGAATGGTTAGGATCAACATGCTTTGCAGCAATTGAGTGTGTGCCCCCAGCATGAACTTCAGAGGCTGGGTGGATGGACCCAACATGACTTGTAGAGGTTGGATGGGGAGGTTCAACTTAAACATCAGAGGTTGAATGGGTGTCCTCAGCATGGACTACAGAGGTTGAGTGACTAGATCCAACGTGACCTAGAAAGGTTGGTAGGATCCCATGAGCATGATCAACATAGGCTGGATGGTGAAGATCAACTTGAGTTGCAGAGATTGAGTGCTTAGATCCAACATGACCTGCAGAGGTTGGATAGGTGCCCCCAGCATGAACTACAAAGGTTGGGTGGTGAGGTTCAACTTGACTTGCAGAGGTTGAACGTGTGCCCCCTTGCTCATGTGCCTTCTTCCTATTCCTCCTTCTTTTACTCCTTTTAGACTGTCAGTTACTAGTATCAGTACTTTCACTGCATGAGGTAGAAGGAGTAGGATAATAAACTACAGGTGAAGGGGAAGCAGTGTTTTGATGCCCATGATATAAGGAGCTTACTTGTGAAGCATCAGGGGCATTAAGGATAGTTGGAGTGGAAAACAACCACACTGGTAGCCGTAGGGTGAATCCAGGCAGATTCAAGGTGGCCATCAAAGGAACACCAACATTCCTCATGAGAGGAATAATACAAGGAGTTCCCAGCATGGGGATCTCTTGGTTGATGTTCAAAGTGGGGTTAGCCCTACTTTCAAGCTAGGAGACAAAGTTTGAGGTTGAAAGGAAACCAAAATTACAAAGCACACACCTAATGGCACACTAAGTATAGACAAACCACACAGCACTCACTAAAAATTCCTAAAGCCAAACAGACAAACAGGTATAAGATACACTTTCCAAAAGAAAGCTGAGAGATAGTTACTTGGCATCCCTGTAGATGTTCTTAGGCACAAGCGGAGGAATCACCCACCGCCCTCCCACACCTTCTACCGGGGTTACCTTCCAAGCCCATCCAAGGTCAACCAGAATTAGCCTTTCGGTGTACCTGTGTATGAACCCTAGATGTCAAAGAGACTAAAGGTTACCTTAACTATATTGACAGTATGGGGGGACAGTCGCAAGCCTGGTTTGTACGCATGGGCAGGGTAGCAAATCCTGAAACCCTATCTAAGACAGAATCCCTAGATGCGTAAAAACCTTGGTCTATGCTTTGACAAGGAATCAGAGGGTTATCTCCTCAGTCCAAGCCTCCACGTGGCCTCGTGCTTAAATCCCGTTTGAGAGGAGCTTCCTAGATACAATCAACATAGAAAAGGGTTTACCTAGTGATTGGCCAACTACGTCTAAAATTTTAACACTTGTGGAGAGTTTAAACTCCCTAATCCACAAGTCTAGCCTAAGCTAGTTGGTGTATGACCCTATAAAATAAAACTTACTATTAATTTTTAAAATATATCGTTTATTTTAAGGGTTGTTTTTAGTTAGAGGGTAAATGGCGTGAAACTTATGTGGTGTTTTGACTCAAAGTTGAAACAGAATGACTAAGCAAAGAGATATGAAATGCAAAAAGAAAAAAAACTATTCTCTTTCTTTTTTCAAACAGAAAATTGAAATCCACGAAAGAACAATTTTTATTTTTTATTTTTTCTCAAAAACAATGATATGCCATGCAATCTAGACTAAAAACCTAATCTACATGCATATAAAGCAAACATGTGTTTTTTATTTTTCTTTTATAAATGCAAAAGAAAAAACAGCCTATCAACTAATGCAAGCAAGTACTGTAAGCAAAGCAAATAGACAACTACTATACACCCCACAAACAAACCCTTGGTTTTCCTAAAGTTGGATATAACCTCTCTTGGAAGGAAGGCTCACAAAAGTGAACAAGCCAACAACTTTGGAATGAAGAGACTGAGCAATAAGACTGATATAAACAAAGGACAACAAGTCCCAAGTATCAATCTACACCTACAAACAGAGGTTGCTCAGTACCTTGTCCAAAAAGGTCAATCCAAAGAAGGAGGTGTGGGGGAAGGCAGCAAAAAAAAGTTCAAAGACTTGAAAGAGACTTACAAGATAGAAAAATAGCACCTAACCGAGATAAAACAACCTCTCAGAAGTCATGCACATGCAGAGGACCCTTGAAGACCCTACAAACAACCCTCAAATCACCCAAAAACCCTAAAAAATGATGAAAGAACACAAATTAAGATGCATACGCGGGTTGCCTTAAGGTAGATCCCGTATGACACGCGGGTTGCAAGTAGTGCAAGTCATGTATACAACACAGACATGCGACTGTTTAGCCTAAAATTCGCGTATGGATGACAAAAGGCACAAAAAAGGTAAAAAACTGACCTAGGAAGGCAGGAAAGGTGTTCCAACAAACTCAAAAGGTGTTCCTAACTTGTAAGAAAGACCTGAAACTTTACCAAAGGCTGAAAGAAAGACAAAGAAACCCCAAATAGACAAGGCTCTCCCCAGCAGAGTCGCCAGTTCTGTTGTAAAGGAAAGTATCCTATGGCTAGGGTTTAAGAGGCCATCAACATACTATGGTTGAAAGGTGGATGCATATAGTTCTGCAAGTATATATAAGCAAGATTTAGAGATAAGAAATGTCCACACCTGATTAAATGAAGACTGGTCCAAGCTTTCTCTAGCCCTTCTCCTGCTCCTCTTCCCCAAGAGACCTGCAAAACAAGTTATACCTTCCTCAAACCAAATAGACTATATGAAAAGAGATTATATTCAATGAAACATGAAAACATAATCTGATAAATAACATCATATAATCATAAGAAGAGATTCAATATACAAGACACATTGATTTGGGAAGAAGAAGGACATCACATCTTTATTAATCTTGAAAACAAGTACAAGTATACCTTCTCTTCAAGTTCGACACCTCAGGAAACCTTGATCTGGTTCTGCTGCTTCTCTTCTCCAAGGAAGTCAGCCTCCAAGCTCTGCAACACAAGGAGAATGCTTCTAGGAAAAAGATGTGGGCAAAGAGAGTCCCAATTCCTTTAGCATAACAATGCAAAGATTCAAGTCTCCTCTCATGGAACTCCCTACCTCTATTTATATGCTTAAGGAAGAGTTAAGGGCGAAGACAAAGTAGTTACAATTGAAGGAGTTAGTTGCATAACTACCCAAACTACTCGAAATTCAAAATACGTATTTTTTGACATTTTCAGGAGGCGTACACGGGTTGTAGAGACAACAGTCGCATACATGAGGAGGTATACACGGGTTTCAATGTAGAAATTCGCATGTATAAGGTGTATGCGACTATTATATATAGCAACTCGCGTACGTACGCGGGTATTATATAGAGCAAGTCGCGTACGTACGTGGGTTTCCTTAAGGAAACTCGTGTACATAAAAAAAACTCATTTTTAGAGTATTTTTGGGCATTTTCAGACTTTGGTGTCCTTTGAAAAGTTTTAGCGAACAAAAATACCTTTCCAAAGGTGTAGAGATGAGGTCAAACGGAGTCACCAAAATCAAGATATGGATCCTCCAAGTTAGGTGTTTTTCAGTGACTTTCATGAAGTGTTGTCATGGAAGTGTTGACATGCGACGGAATCATGGGAAAGTGGTCACAGGCAGAGATGTGTCATTTTGAGCTATAACAGATAGCAACGAATTAAATTTTAGAAAGGGGAGTGTGAGTTACAAATTTTAAGTTAGGAGCACACAATTCAACTCTCCGACAGAGAGTGCTCTTGACTTCGTCTTATGACGGAAGTTCAAGAGACTTTAACTATTCTATATGCCTAATGCAAGGAAAATGCAAATCTAACTATGCTTTCCGATAGAGAGTGCTCTTGACTTGGGTTATGGCAAGTTCAATAGACTTTGGTTTATTTTAAGAGACAATCATATTGTACAAAAGAAACCAAATGATAGCTCAACGAAATCAATAAACAATGACTAGCAATTAATAAACTACTTGCAAAACGAACTAATCTAACAATTAGTATTCTACAACAAAATGAAACTAAGATATTAGCAGAAATAAACTAAGCTAAGAGGAAGCAAACCACTCAAAGGATAATGCAAGATTTCCCCAAATGGAGAAATTTGGGTGTGGGGGATTAAAAACCCCACTAATTGAACTTTATTATTAAGTACAGATGCCTTTGGGATTTGAAACCCTTGGAAGGACTTTGAGAGAAATAACTTGGAAAAGACTTGAGACAAGCTCTTAAGAGCTATTACAAAGGATAATGGCTAATAAAGGACTTTTGGTTTGGATCATCCTTATGGTTTCTTACCTTTCTTCTTGGTTTAGATCTTTTTTGTTTCAAAGCTTCTCAAGCTCCTTTCTCTTTCAAAATGCCTACACAAACGATCCAACTCAACGCACCCCTTAGCATTGGTCAAAATCAAATATGATATCTAAACCAAGTATAAACTAGAAACTTGACAAGCAATGCAAGTCTAGTCTCAAAGATGAGATCTAAGAATCAAACTTAACAATGGAAACTAGCTAACATGCAAATAACAAAACTAACTCTGTAAGGAAATCTAATGCAAACTTAACAATGAAACTATATGCCTAATCACATTTTTTAAAAAAAATTTAATTTTTGAAATGAGATCTAATACTAGTATGAAAATGCAAACTAAGATCTAAGAAATGCAATCAAGAAGCTAACTAAAAAAAGGAAATTAACTTAACCAAGACCCTTTTTTTATTGCTTTGTGGACTTTTGAAGCAAGGAAAGAAAAACAAGCAAAAAAAAGAAAAAAAGGGGATTGGAAGAAGGAGGAAGGAGAGCGGAAAATGAAGATAGAAGGGACAACCAAACAGTGGATATGGGGCAGTGAACAGTCAACAAAAGGGGCTACATACAGTCAAGGAAAGGGCTGCAAACAATCAAGAAATGGGTGAAAAAACAAAGGGAAAAAAGGTAATAAATGAAGCTAGAAAAGAGGGCTAGGCTTGGGACAAAACTTTAGTATAGAAGAAGAAGAAGAGGAGTGTGGGAAAGATAGGCTTGTAGATCCACTACTCAACAATAGAACCAAGTAACCAAGTTTTAAGTTTTAAAAATAAGGAAGGATCTTCGAACTTGGCACTTCT
>LPNX010926086.1:298346-316219 GCA_001517045.1 Pseudotsuga menziesii | reverse complement strand
GCCCGTTTAGATGTTGTTTTTGCAACTCAAAATTTGAATCGGATGATCACTTGTTTATCAACTGTAAATTTTTTAAAAATGTGTGGGATTTGGTGCTCCACGACAGTTGCTTCTCTATCCCTACCCAATCCTATGTTAATGATTTATACATATCCTGGAATGAACGGCGTCCTCAGAAATTGGGTAACTCTGCTGTCTGGCATTTGATATGGCATTCGATTCCCAAACTCATATGGTGGAAATTGTGGATTTCCAGAAATAAATGTATATTCAATCACAAGCCTCTGAATCATCAGTAAGTGGCTTTTAAAATTAAATTGCTAATCGCTGAATCAGCTGGCAACTCGTTGGCTTCTACTCCTCTGCCTTCTATGTTTTCAACATGGTTGGGCATTAGTACTCTTGGGCTGAGAAAATCAGCTTGTTCCAAACCCATCAGTGCTTTATCCTGGCACTTTCGTGGAACTATTGATGAATTAAAAACTTTATGGATGATTTCTTTTGCAGCGGTAATTTTTTTCGATGGAGCATCCAAGGGGAATCCTAGGATCTCAAGTGCTGGGGGTCTGGTTATTTCTCTAGATAGATTAACTGAATTCAGTTTTAGTTGGGGTCTTGGTACAATGTCAAACAACCAGTTGATTGCTTCAATAATTTTGCTTTGAATAAATCTCTGCAGAGAATTTGAAATACATTGAAAGAATTCGACAAGGTTGCCTCTTTCCACATCCTTCGGGATCTTGATAATTTTGCAGATGCCTTGGCTAACAAAGCTTGACTGCTGCCTTAGGGGCTACTTAGCATCCATGAAGATTCCAACTATCTTCATCCACTTCCTTAATCATGTTTCCTTAAGCTGTAATTTGTCTTTTTGGGAGTCTTAGTCCTCCTCTGTATGAAATTGTACATTCTATGGCCCTTCCGATGTACTCCTTCTGGATTGTATAATTTGGTCAATTGGCATTTGTCAAGTCAAATCATTGTTTATTTTTTCTCATGAAAATAAATAAAAATATATCCATTTTGGTTATAAAAAAAATAATATCTGTCTTTTTTTATGTCTCAACCTTGATGGTTAGCTTAAGACTGGACTCCACTTGGAACAATTGATCTATGTATGTTCTCTTTAATTCATCCTATGAATAACAAGAAACAACATATTCTCCCGGTGACAAAAAAAAGGAGGGAAGAAAACACCAATGTATTTAAAACAAGGATAATTTCATAGCAAAGCATACATGGGTTTTCTACCAAAATAAAACTCACCTTATACCTCTATGTTGACTGACTATCCCACATCTCTTTCACATAGAGACGTTTCAATAGTTCCATTACCAATCATCCACCTTCCTTTACCTGCACTACAATGTCCCTAAATTTAAACAAACCCCTGATATAATGATGTAATAACAAACGACCTAAGATCAACTGACATAAAAAAATGCCTCACCATATCTCTAGCTAAGGAGGGAGGAGAACCATTGTATTTAAAACAATGATGGTTCCATAGCAAAGCATACATGAGTTTTCTACCAAAATAGAACTCACCATATGCCTCTATGTCTCTATGTTTACTCACTAGCCCATATGTCTCACAAAAGCATTTCAACACTTTCATTAGTAGTAATGCAACTTCCTTTACCTACACTACAATGCCTCTAAATTTAAACAAACAGACGATACAATGATGTAATGATAAATGACTTAAATTCAACCTCTTACTCATTTTCCTTCTCCTCACTCTTACTTATAAATATGGATCAGCCATAAACCCAAAATATGGGTTGTTTACAACAAATACAGAACTCACACTCTGCCTCTACCTTTGCCCCTACACACAAATATATTTTAAAAGTGTCATTAGTGCTATTTCACCTTCTTTTGTCTCAAATTTTAAAAAACACATAATTGTGCAGTAGAAAATCAATTGAATTAAACGATACATACATTTTCTTTCAGTTTCACCTGTGCCCACTACATTAGAGGGAATCTAGCTGTGAATTAAACCACACATACATTTTCTTTTACTTTCACCTGTGCCCATTACATCAAAGGGAATCTGCATCAACTAGCTGATTGGGACTGCTTAATTTCTGTACCACTGAATTCAAAAAAACAAAACCAAAAACACATGATAGATCTAACCAACACATAATCAAAATACTTATGAGAGATGTTTAAAACTTTAAAAAGCGAAAAAGAAAACCGGTAAAATAATATATTTAAGAAAAAATATCAAAGACAGATCCAAAATCACAAACCCTCAACAGGTAAAGAATGAATACATGGATTTTGCAGCAAAGGAGGATGCCTGTACTCTGACTATGAATACGAATGAAAACTTTGAGGGCTTTTCTTTCCTTGCCATGATTTCTTGATTGGACTTATAACTCAGTAGAGAAGGTTTGCCTTACCTTTCTTGCTAGGAGGGCTTCTCGGGGGACTTGCTACACTCAACAAACATTCCCCGGCAGGAACCCAACTACGTTCACTCAACAGCTCTACTGCAAACCATCTATATGAATATGCTTTTGCTAATTGTGAAATTGCTAAGGATTTTACTATTGAAGCGATGGAAACTACTATTCACTTGCCTGCGCCTGATCAATGCGAGGGCCACTTTTGAGAGGGTAGAATTGCTTCTGCATTGATTCTGAGTCTTTCATTCATCCATGTTTGCGGAGGTGGTGCCCGCTGGTTGTGATTTCTATGGCGGTGCCCATATTTTTGGGATAAGATGACGGAGCTAGCACGGAAGTAAGAAATCCACCGAGAAAGAGTCACTCGTACTGTCCCTTAGCCCACACTGAATATGAGGGATTTGGGACAGTTTTAATTTCCCACCCATTAAATTTAAAAAAGAAAAATATGTAGAAAAGGTAAAGTGAATAGAGAGCACAGAAGAAAGACCAGACACAAAATAGCATGGCCATGCTCAATGCAAAATAAAAATAATAACCAAAGCAACGAGATAAACCAAAAAACGAAAAAAAATGGCGGTGGCGGTTACCTATGTTCTTATAGGAGAGCAACGGGAGCCTATGTCAAATTTTGCCAACGATACATAATCCACTTATCAAATTACATCAATCTACTTATCAAATTAGGAGAAAAGGCACTATCAAATTTATAATGTAGTCTAGAAATTAGGAGAAAAGGCATTGCCAGAGCCGTCATCCAGAAGAGCCATTAGCCGTTATCAGATGAGAGCCGTCATCTCGAAGAGCCATTAGCCATTATCAAATTTCAGATTTTGGAGAAGCTATTTTAACCATGGATTTTGGTAAAATTAAATCTTAGTTTAAAGCTAGTTTTCAATGATTTCATCTTAGCGGTTAGCTCTAAAGATTTGATCAAATTTAAATCATTTATATCAATGTAGAATTACACAAGATTGTTAAAAACATTGTTTTATTATGCTAACATTTCTTATCACGGCAATGTTCGAAACTTTTAAGACATTTTAATCAAAATTGTGAATTCTGAGTTGAAAGGAGTTATTTCACATAAAATTAGTTTATTTTTTTATCATAATTTTTTGGTAAAAATTCAGGGAATATTTATGTTATATCAAAATTTCAAAGCTAAATATATTTATATGACAAGTGTGTAGAGCATAAAGTTTGACCAAAATCTTGTATATATGTCATTAACTATAATTGAAAATGGATTAAAAATAAAAATTTGAGTGAAATTAACTAAGGTGTTCACTAGATAAAACATAATTAAAGATGGATTAAAAATAAAATTTGAGTAAAATTAACCAAGGTGTTCACTAGATAAAACATAATTGAAGATGGATTAAAAATAAAAATTTGAGTGAAATTAACCAAGGTGTTCACTAGATAAAACATAAACTACTTTTGAGCCATTAAACTTATGAATGCTTCATGTATGACTAGAGAATGAAGACATCTTTTGTGCACATTAAAAAAAAAGGAGGTTATTACCACCATAACTTACACTCTATGTGGAGATGAAGAAACTAGAGTTAAACATCATGTAGAGAAGATTAAAAATAAAAATCCTTACCACATTTTAATGTAATATCCATACCCACATGCACCTGAGCATTACTTAAATGAGAAGATAAAGTTGAAGATATGACTTTGACACTTAAACATGGAGTTGTGAATGAGAATCACCCACGGTTTCTAAGAATCTCTTATAAAAGTACTTCAACCATGTAGGTTCTTGTTGCAGCTGCAACGTTTTCCCAAATTTCTAAAAAAAATTTGGACCCTCCTTGTTGATTTTGTTGAAGACCGTTTTGTTTCCACTCTGCTACACGTTTGGATTGTTTGAGGCTAGCTATTTTCTTGCTTTTCAGGAAATTGTTTATGTCTGCAAATGCCTTAGACTGTGGAACTTAGCAAGTTTCATGTTGTTTTATCGCTGTCAAAGTTTGGTTGAGGTTTGGAATGGAATTTTAGTCGCCGCTATTTCGGAGGACAAATAGAGATTGGACCGATGATTAGTTGTCTCTTTCGCCGATCACGCGGTTTTATTGTTTCAAATTTTTGCTTTGCGATGTTTTTTCCGGAATGTTTTGACTCTAATTGGAGGCCGTGCGCTGATTGTGTTCCGCCGTTGCGGCTCCAGAGTAGACTAACCGTCTGCCACACTGCTTTTTCTTTTGCTGATGTTTTGTTTTATTTTTCTCCGATGTTGACTAGTCTGCGGAATTTTTGGACCGTATAACTTCCACCGTTGCGGCTATGTAGCGTACTAACTGTCTGATGCTGTAGTAGATCCAACCTCCGATGTTTATACGCCCTCTTCTAATGTTTTATCTCTTCGACGTTTGGTTTTGCTCTGAAATCCTTAGAACATTAATCGCCCACCGTAGCGGTGGTTTAGTGAGTTAAACATCCGACGTTTGGTGTTCCATTTCGCCGATAAGGGTTTATCTGCCTGTTGCTTAGTTTTCCCGCCATGGGTGGCCGAGAATTCTCTGTTTTGACCAAGTTAAGGTTTCCACGTTGAAAACATAGTCCCGGGTTTTACTTTCAATACTCATTTTATTGGTATTATGGTTATGTTTTATTGAAAGTAGTCTGGATAAATGATGAGTTTTCGTTTGATCGCAGATAGACATAGGAAATTTTCTCAGATCCATTTGATGATTAATGCTACGAAGAAGATGTAGCTGGAGGACAAAGCAGCTAAAGCATACAGAAGCATAGTTGTTGCTCAAGGAAAAGAATATAATGAAGGTCTGAGATCAACCGAATCTAAAAGGAACCAACGGATTACCGATCCTAATCATTAATAACAGAGTCCCAGGCTTGGGGAGTTTGTCAGTTACCAAGCTGGCCCCTTTTCATAAAAGTGTTTATCTGAAACGTAACGTTTGAATCATGAGCATTCACAAAATGAAAAAACTATGAGATTAAAATGGTTGGGGGGCAACTCAAAGGTTTGGGCTGGTTTTTGTATAAATATAGGAAAGTTAGAGGGAAGAAATGGGGGGCTTTTTTCCCAGTGAGACTTGTAAAAAAATTGTTGTAAGAGGAACTATTTCGTTTTGCAATAATAGAATTACAATTTTTCCTGTTGGAGAAAGTGCTATGTGGAATGTTCAAATGTGGTGAAATGAACAATGTTGAAGGGAAACTATTTCATTTTCAGCTGTGTTTCATTAACTGTGAGATCGTTCTAACTTTCTGAACCTATGTTCTTGTATGAATGTTCTCTGGTTTATTTTATGATAATTTCCACTATGAGTAATGAATGTTTTAACAAACGACGAGCTATCTTGTTGTGAATATCTCTATTCATGTTTATGTGTTTTGATTCTAAGAATAGCTATCTGTGATTTATCTTAACATATGAGAAGTAATACATTACTCATTAATTGATAATCTTGCTCCCTAGGGACATCTTAGTTAGTCTGGTTTTCTGTTGTGTGTGATTTAAATGCGAGAGAGTTTAAGACGAGAGGTAAGAACTTGCGCATCACATTGTGACCACTCCTCGTATTCTTTATCAATCTGCATGTTATATAGGCACTTACATATCATACTTAAAGTTAAAAAATACAAAAATATACACGGTGGACCGGGCCGCAACCACTAAAACCCTTTATTTTTGTTACTTGACCTACAGTAGCCGGACCACAAAACCGGACAGATTCCCCATACCAAACAGTCACGGGATATTTGGGAACCCTGACTAGGGAGAATCCCTCACTATTGTTGCTTGCAATTTTTCAGGCCTCAACAGTTTCTGGTGCTAGAAGGAGGGCCACCAGTGCATGGATGGCCAGGGAAATCCATTTCCTCGAAGTTACTCCCCCAGTGATAGTTTTGAAAGCAGTTTATTTCCTAATCCGAATACTGAAGAGAATAGAGAACATTTGTTTTCTATGGAAAATGAAGTTGTTAATGATCTAAGAAGACATACACGGGCATATGTGAAGAGTATTGGAGGATTACCTACTATCCCTGATTTACCCCGAAGATAATACAAGAAGAAAGACCATACTATTTTGGAAGATTCAGTCTTGGTTGGAGATTTGGAAGAATTAGTGGAAGTAGCATTACAGGAAGTTGTTCAGCCTTTGAATCAAGTAGGCCCAAACACACCTTACTGTTCTCCTATCCATACTCCTGCTCACTCGCCTGCTCACTCTCCACCCAGACTCATGGCAGGTGTAAATGCAAATCAGCCACCTAACCCACCAAATCCACCACCCGTTTGGAAAGCCAGATCACCTCTAAACTTATCACCTCCGTTGCATGACTTACCTCAAGCTTTTGAGAATATGCTGCCCAATTTTGACCTGAATGAGAAGATTTTAGTAGATGACCATTTGCAAAGTTTCTACTTGGCCATAGAAGGACTAAAAGCTGGCCCAACATAAGGATGTAGTCTGTAGACTTTTTCCGCATACCCTTAAAGGAGCATCAACCTCATGGTATTTTGGTTTGCCTACAAACTCAATCGCAGATTGGGATACCTTTGAAAGGATATTTAGAAGCAAATATGCAATCCAAAAAACTCATGCGGCTCTCATGAAAGGACTGTGCGCTTTAAAGAAAGAAAGAAAAGAAAAGGTGCATAGTTTTACCCAAAGATTTGCAACTTATCTTAAGAATTTTTTTGAAATTGATAAGCCCTCAGATAAAGTTCTGATTGAGTATTATACTTCAGATCTAGGGCCCGATTTGGCCATGTTTTCCAAAATGAAAGCCAAACCTATGCTAGTAGAGACTTATGAAGAAGCGGAGAGAGTAGAGGATGAAAAGGAAAGCATCAAAGATTATCCTGAGCAGTCAGGGGAGAAAAATGTTGGGAAGAAAGCTCTTTTATTTGATAAGCCTAAAGAGGAACAATCACATGATTTCGAAGGAATGGCAAAGATGATGCAGAAGCTCTCTAACAGAATAATAGACTTGGAAAAGGAAAAGGAAGCCCAAAAGTTCTATAAGCCTTATTACAAGAAAAAATAGGATAACAATTAATCCCAACCCCCTCCACACAGTCCTACATCGATGAACTTAACAGACGTAGGGATGGATAACTTTTTCACTTTCCATCAACAACCCCATTCTGAAAAAAATTGTCCTCAATGGATAAATTCAATGACATTGGTAATGAATCAGCTGTTGGATTCCAAATTAACTGAGCATAATGATGAAGAGGGAAAAGATAACAATAAATTAACAGAAAAACAAGAGGATGATGCCATGGTTTTATGGGACTGTGTATCATTGTTTGATACCGAATAAGAAAAGGATCCGAGACATGAAGATATCTCAGAAACGAATGTGACAATGAGAAGACAAGGGTTGATTAAGGAAATTAGTTTTATACTCCCAAAGATTAAGAGACTTCAAAAGAATGTAAAAATATTTCCAAAAAACACCTTAGCTAATAAAATTCCGGAGTTTACCATTACCAGTCAAAATCCAAAGTAGATCAACATGCCTACTAAGCCCATTGAAGAGAAGATTAATAGTGTGAAAACAAATCTCACAGAACATAAGATGGATTATGACATCGTGGAGGATATCAAAAAGGTAAAGGCAAATATTTCATTATTTGAGATGTGTAATGTGCCGCAACAGAAAGAAAAGTTATTGAAAGCACTTGAAATACCAGAGGAGAAGCTTCCCACCGAAAATTAGCCCCAAGAAGAAGAAATTGGTGAAGCAAGTGTGGGAGGTAAGCCTAAATGCAAGACTCCACCTTTTCTCCTTACTTTTGAAATTTTCAACCACAACGTGCAAAAACTGTCTAGTAGACTCAGGGGCATCAATAAATGTTATGCCACTGTCTATTTGCAAGAAGATAAATGGACAGCCTAAACCATCTACCTAGCAAGTTATTCAGTTAGACAGAACAAATGTGAAGGTGATTGGGGAATTGGAGGACATTTTGATTCGGTTGTTTTCAAATGAAAAGGTATGTCAATTCATTGATATTGTAGTAGCAGACATACCTGAAGCTTATGGACTTGTTTTGAGTAGGGATTGGTCAACAAAGCTGAATGGATATTTTGCATCAAACTAGTCACACATGTGGTTACCTTATAAAGGAAGTCCAAACCAAATTAAAGTTTTAAGAGAGCCCCACATGAAACACAATGTCACTCAGTTAGAAGGTAAGAATGAACCAGTGAATTCTGTTTTGGGGAATTACTTCATCGAGCTAGAACAAGAAACTATCAAGCGGAAGAAGCCAACGGTACATCAGATACTCAGCATGATCTCCTTCGATTTTCACAGGCTGATGAAATTGATTGTAAAATAGTAGACTTAGCTATAGATGTAGATGTTGATTCATGTACAGTAGTAGTAGGTAATTTTTGGACACTTTTTTTTATGGATCTAAGACTTTGGAGGGATCAGGAGCCGGCTGTGTCCTAATTGATCCAAAGAAAAATAAACATTTTCTTTCATGTCGATTAGAATTTGAATGTACCAATAACACGGCTGAAAACGAAGCATTAGTTCAGGGACTAAGGAAAGCCATTGAATTAAGAGTGGAAAATATGAAAGTGTATGGGGATTCTGAAATAATTGTAGAATATATTCGAAATCAGATACATTGCATTTCACCTCATTTAAAAGCTTATCAGAATGAAGTGTGGGATTTGCTTAAAAGTTTCTATGCATTTAATATTGTATCGATTCCTAGACTAAAAAATGCAGCCACTGATTTGTTAGCTACCTTAGCTGCAATGCTTGTACCCTCTAATAACAGGTGTTCTACTGAATTACTTTTCAGGCCTTTGGTTCCGGACATGATTACCAATTTACGAGTTTTTGATGAGGATCAACAGATTTTGGAATGTTTGACAAATGATGAGATTTTCAAAGGGGCAATCATTGATGATGAAGAGCATCAAGCTGAGCTAAAATTTGATAATTTTATTTCCTAAAGGAGTCAGGACTTTAGATCATATGTTTGATCTAAACAACAAATTCAGAAGACCAGCAAATGTCAAGGCTCATAGCTCGTCTTTACAATTCGAGCTGATAAATTTAGGAACTCAAGTTGAGCCCAAATATGTGAATTTGGGAAAGTGTTGTTCTCCAGGTGAAAGAAATAAGTTAATCAGTCTGTTCAAACAATACAAAGATGTTTTTGCCTGGACATATGAATATTTGAAGGCATATGACACCAATATTATTCATCATGTTATCCCTATCAGATCTGGAGTCAAGCCTTATCAACAGCCTTTGAGGAAAATGCATCCAAAACTGGAGCCTCTAATTCAGAATGAAATAAAGAAGTTGTTGGATGCTAAAATTTTCTTCAAAGTTAGACACTCGAAATGGGTTTCAAATATGGTACCAGTAAGAAAGAAATTTGGAGAAATTAGACTATGTGTGGATTTCAAAAACTTAAATCGTGCTTCGGATAAAGATAATTATCTAGTTCCACCCATGGAACATATATTGCAAATGGTTTCAGGTTCTGAGTTATTTTCTTTATTAGATGGATTCTATGGCTACAATCAAGTGTTAGTTGCTGAAGAAGACAGACTTAAAACTACATTCAGAAAAAGATGGGGGACTTGCGGCTTACAGAAGGATGCCCTTTGGACTCATAAACGCTGGAGCTACTTTCAATAGGGCTATGGACATATATTTCTGCAGTCTGATTTGCTGCAGTGTTGTAGTATACCTCAATGACATTACAATATTTTCAAAGAAGAGAGACGAACATGCATTTCATCTAAAACAGATTTTCGAGCGTTGCCGAAAATATGGTATCTCGCTGAACCCCAAAAAGTGTGTGTTTGCTGTTACAGAAGGAAAGCTACTGGGTCACGTGGTTTCTAAGAAGGGGATCTCCATAGACCTAGAGAGGATCAAAGATATCGAATAGATTCCCTTACCCCATAATAAAAAAAGCATGCAATCATTTATGGGGACAATAAATTTCGTGCGAAGGTTTGTGCCGGATTTCGCTCAAATTGTTAAACCTTTGCAGCAAATGGTGAAACAAAGTGTACAATTCAATTGGATTGATGTAGAGAAGAATGCATTTAGTAAAATAAATACATCTGTTGCACATGCACCCTCCCTCAAAAGCCTAGATTTTGAGAAAGATTTTATTTTGTACACTTTCGCATCTGACGATTCACTAGCAGTGGTGCTTACTCAGAAGGAAGATGGGCGAGATGATTTCCCCATATCATTTATGAGCACTGGTCTGCAGGGGGCCGAATTGAATTACCCAGCTATGGATAAACAAGCTTATGCAGTCTTCAAAGCGATAAAACAATTTAGGCTGTATATACTTAAGAACCGAACAAAGGTAATAGTTCCACACCCAACTGTAAGGTCTCTTTTCGTACAAAAGGAATTAGGAGAAAGAAGAGGCAACTGGGTAACAACTTTACAAGAGTATGACCTCGAATTCAAGCCAGCCTCCATAGTTAAAGGACAAGGATTGTGCAAACTAATGACTGAAAGTAAAGACAATGAATAAAATAACTGGGAAAATGAAGCCGAGTTACATTTGATGGATGTATGTCCTCTTTTCACAGCTCCAGATTCCTGGTATCGAGACCTTGTGCATTACCTTTAGGAGGGATTGTTACCAGAACATTGGAATTCTAAGCAAAGCAGAGCACTGTGTTTTAAATCAGCTTCATATCAGATCGTTGAAGGAATATTATTCAGGAGGAATTATGATGGAGTCCTTCGTAGATGCTTAGAGAAAGAAGATGCGAGGAAGGTCATGATAGAGTTACATGATGGGCCTGCTAGAGGGCATTTTTCTGGAGATACGACAACCCATAAAATTCTCAGAGCCGGATACTATTGGCCCACACTGTTCAAGGATGCACATGCCCATGTCAGAAAGTGCGATATCTGCCAAAGGTGTGGAGGAAGACAAGCTAAAGCAGTAGGACCATTAAAGCTTGTGATGATAACAGAACCATTTGTGCAATGGGGAATTGATATCATTGGAGATACGACAACCCATAAAATTCTCAGAGCCGGATACTATTGGCCCACACTGTTCAAGGATGCACATGCCCATGTCAGAAAGTGTGATATCTGCCAAAGGTGTGGAGGAAGACAAGCTAAAGCAGTAGGACCATTAAAGCTTGTGACGATAACAGAACCATTTGTGCAATGGGGAATTGATAACAGAACCAAATTCTTCCTTGCAACGCAAGTATATCTTGACGGAAACCGATTACTTTACTCGATGGGTCGAAGCCATTCCGTTGCGTAAAGTGAATGAAGATGCGGTCATGGACTTCTTGCAGGATCATATTATGACCAGGTTTGGGGTTCCAATTTCTCTAATTTTTGATAATGCTACTTATTTTTCCTCTATTAGATTAATTGCATTTGCTCATGAAAAAGGAATTAGGTTGCATTATTTTGCAAACTTTTATCCACAAGGAAATGGTTTGGCAGAATCTACAAACAAGAATCTGATTAGAATCTTAAAAAAGACTGTGATAGAAAACCAGAGAAGTTGGCATTCAACATTACCAAATTCTCTTTGGGCTGATAGGGTCACACCCAAGAATTCCTTAGGTGTGTCACCATATACCCTTGTTTATGGAAAAGAGGCCATTCTGCCCCCCAATATTATGCTACCCTCTTCTGTAATAGCTCAGGAGTCAAGAGGCTTAGATAATGAAGTCTTGCAAATAAGAATCTATAATCTTTTGAAGGTGGAAGAGTCTAGATCCAAGGCCAAATAATTTTTTAAGCATCAACATGAAATAGTAAAGCGGTGGTTTGATAAGCATAAAGCGGGAAAAGGGGAATTTGAAGTGGGAGACCTGGTTCTTAAGTGGGATCACCCGCATGATGAAAAGGGAAATCACACTAAGTTCCAATAGTTATGGGTAGGCCCTTTCCAGATTGTAGCAAAACTTGGCCCCTCAACCCATAAATTTCAAGATTTACAGGGGTGGGAGGAAAACTTACCAGTAAATGGTTTAGTTCTTAAACCTTATTTTTCTTGATTTTTTGTTTTTATTTTTGTTTTGTACATAAATAAATTGATTTGTTTGTCCACTTTGATTTATTTCATTCCGGTTTTGTTTTTAGTTTAGATTTCTTTTTTATTTCAATATAAGAGGCAAACTTTTGGTTGCATGGAAAGCATCAGAGTTCTGGATTAATTGAGATCTTTGGGTATTAGATTGTATCTTATTGTTTAAATCTGATGGAATTTCTTCTAGTAAGTAGTTTTCCTAAATGGCTCTGAACACATTGAAGTCCGGCGTAATCCCTGAAAAATAACTCAGGATCAAAAGGTCTAGAATACTATTTCGAGGCTCCATCCATTTCACATCTAAAATGTCCTAGGGGGTGACAGCAAAAGACCCATGGAAAGGAAGCAGGGTAAACAGTATATTATATATAAATGATCCCATGCCAAGAATTGAAAGTTAAAAGGCTAATAAGAGTCATAACTCCTAAGAAAGAAATATCTATCGAAACAAAGTACTGAATCATATGAGTATAGAGTGCCAAAAGTTCTTCTCCGTCCGTGAGCTGAAATTAAATGCATCTCTCACACAAAAGGACACTATGGATAGAAGAGCCTGAATAAAAATGCAGAAATAAAGGCACGAGGAGGACTCATAAGGACAAAAAAATCCACAAACACACAAAAGTGCCAAATGGCATGGGAATGGGGAACAAATGAATATTTCTGCTTACCATGTGTTACAATCCTGTGGTGTCCAAGTTGGATGCTACCCAAAGACAGAGGTAAAATGAAACTCATCTACTTGGCCTCAAAAGAGTTATCTTGACTTTGAGATTTTGGGTTCCATTTTCCTAAAATTGGACTATCATTAATGATCAAAGGTACATATATTTTCCATTAAGGAAATCCAGACATCTAGAAGAATTCAACATGTCGGTTTTATTGCTAAACAGTCTGTTACTTAAGGAAGAGTTTGTTCAGAGATATGGGTTCACTAGTTAGCCGCCAATTGTTGTAGCTGCAATGTTTTCCCAAATTTCTAAAATTTTTTTGGACCCTCCTTGTTGATTTTGTTGAAGACCATTTTTTTTCCACTCTGCTACACGTTTGGATTGTTTGAGGCCAGCGGTTTTCTTGATTTTCAGGAAATTGTTTGTGTCTGCAAATGCCTTAGACTGTGGAACTTAGCAAGTTTCATGCTGTTTTATCACTGTCGAATTTGGTCGAGGTTTGAAATGGAATTTTAGTTGCCACTATTTCAGAGGACAAATAGAGATTGGACCGATGATTAGTTGTTTCTTTCGCCGATCACGCGGTTTTATTGTTTCAAATTTTTGCTTTGCGATGTTTTTTCTGGAATGTTTTGACTTTGATCGGAGGCCGTGGGCTGATTGTGTTCTGCCGTTGCAGCTCCAGAGTAGACAAACCGTCCGCCACACTACTTTTTCTTTTGTCGATGTTTTGTTCTATTTCTCTTCGATGTTGACTAGTCTGCGGAATTTTTGGACCGTATAACTTCCGCCGTTGCGGCTATGTAGCGTACTAACCGTCTGATGCTGTAGTAGATACAACCTCCGATGTTTAGACTCCCTCTTCTAATGTTTTATCTCGTCGACGTTTGGTTTTGCTATGGAACCCTTAGAACATTAATCGCCCACTATAGCAGTGGTTTAGTGAGCTAAACATCCGATGTTTGGTGTTCCGTTTCGTCGATAAGGGTTTATCCGCATGTTGCTTAGTTTTCCCGCCATGGGTGGCTGAGAATTCTTTGTTTTGACCAAGTTAAGGTTTCCACGTTGAAAACACAGTCTTGGGTTTTACTTTCAATACTCATTTTATTGGAATTATGGTTATGTTTTATTGAAAGTAGTCTGGATAAATGATGAGTTTTTGTTTGATCGTAGACAGACATAGGAAATTTTCGTAGATCCATTTGATGATTACTGCTATGAAGAAGATGTAACTAGAGGATAAAGGAGCTAAATCATAAAGAAGCAGAGTTGTTGCTCAAGGAAAAGAATATAATGAAGGTCTGAGATCAACCGAATCTCAAAGGAACCAACAGATTACCGAGCCTAATCATTAAGAACAGAGTCCTAGGGTTGGGGAGTTTGTCAGTTGCCAAGTTGGCCCCTTTTCATAAAATTGTTTATCTGAAACATAACGTTTGAATAATGAGCATTCACAAAATGACAAAACTATGAGATTAAAACAGTTGGGGGGCAACTCAAAGGTTTGGGCTGGTTTTTGTATAAATATAGGAAAGTTAGAGGGAAGAAATGGGGGGGGTTTTTCCCAGTGAGACTTGTAAAAAACTTGTTGTAAGAGGAACTATTTCATTTTGCAATAATAGAATTACAATTTTGCTTGTTGGAGAAAGTGTTGTGTGGAATGTTCAAATGTGGTGAAATGAACAATGTTGAAGGGGAACTATTTCGTTTTCAGCTGTGTTTCATTAACTGTGAGATCATTCTAACTTTTTGAACCTATGTTCTTATATGAATGTTCTCTGGTTTATTTTATGATAATTTCCACTATGAGTAATGAATGTTTTAACAAACGACGAGCTATCTTGTTGTGCATATCTCTATTCATGTTTATGTGTTTTGATGCTAAGAACAACTATCTATGATTTATCTTCACATATGAGCAGTAATACATTACTCATTAATTGATAATCTTGCTCCCTAGGGACAACTTAGTTAGTCTGGTTTTATGTTGTGTGTGATTTAAATGTGAGAGATTTTAAGACGAGAGGTAAGAACCTGCGCATCACATTGTGACCGCTCCTCGTATTCTTTGTCAATCTGCATGTTAGATAGGCACTTGCATATCATACTTAAAGTTAAAAAATACAAAAATATACACGGTGGATCGGGCCTCAATCGGTAAAACCCTTTATTTTTGTTACTTGAACTATGGTAGCCAAACCGCAAAACCAGACGGATTCTCCATACCAAACAGTCACGGGCTAGTTGGGAACGTTGACTGGGGAGAATCCCTTGCTGTTGTTGCCTGCAATTTTTCAGGCCTCAACAGTTCTCAATGCTTTGTTGTAATTGTATGAAGGAAAGAGCAATTTGCATATGACTAAGATGCTAAGTAATATCGAGAAGTCAAGGTTCTACCTATTCAAAATCCAAAGTAGTATACCTACCTCTTTTTCCAAGTAATTATTCCAAGGGAAACCTACAAGCACTTCACCTCATTTTAAGGATGGTATCCAAGGTAAACCCTAGATTCTTCAAGGCACAAGGACAACTCAACAATAGGGCAAGCCATTCTAGAAATATTCTCATTATGATCTCAACATGCTAGTTATGATACCAGCATAGATCCGTCTTAAACCTAGATCTACAAAGCACCAAGAGGGATCCAATTTCTTGAGGCATAAATTTTTTTATCTTAATTTTTTACACGTTAGAAAAAATACACCTCAAAATTTTTGATTTTTTGGTGTTTGGTAAATCCGGGTTTAACATGGATTTTTTATTTACTTTTCATTTGGTTTTGATATTGTATTTTTATTATATGATTTGATTATTATTTGATAAATTATGCAGACGTGTGTTTCTCTATATTCTTTTTCTTTTTTTGAGCCGACATTTTGGTGTAGTGTTACGTTATGTTTGTGACAACGTCTCCACCATACTGGGTTGTAGAGTACCTCTCTACTCTTGGTGCAACTAGAACTTAGGTGGGGAGGATAAGACTACATTTTGCAACCACTCGAGCTAGACCCAATTGATGGTGTACCTAATTGTACTCAATTCAAATGGAAAAATATCAACACATAGAAAATATTTTTGCAATTGTGTGAGGGAACAATCCATCATTATATTAATAAGTTGTTGAGTAATAAAGAGAAGTTAAGATTCCAACTGTTCAAAAACCAAAGTGGTGTAGTTACTTCTTGACAATTCAAAGGGAAAAGCATCAACTAGTAAAAGAGCTTTGATAAAGGAATGTCGCATTGTCACTTTGGCGTCCTTTGCTCGAATTAATTCTTACCAATGTTGTTGTGCATTTGATACCAATGTTGTTGTGCATTTGACTAGTTTTATGTAAACATTTTCCCAATTCAAAACCCCCTAGGTTAGGTGCACTATTCTATGTTTCCATGAGATCCACGACATGGACATAGAAAGGCATAGGTGATGGTTGGTACTTCATAGTAGGAAAGTGATTGAGATGCCCAATACACATATGTAAATAATGCACAAATTTAGGCATCATTTACTAATACCATGGAGACCATGATTTGATAAATTAGCCAAACATAATACCAAGTGTATGATTTATCTATACAAAGAGAGAATAAGCACATGTAATAATACCGAGGTATTTCTCGTAAACATATCAAATCACTCAATATCTCCAAATCTACCAGATTGGTGCCATTTAGGAACCCTGGATTTGGTTAACATTTCTTAGAGGCTGAATGCCACATTTATATTGATTAATGAACCATTGAATAAATTTGTACTTTCTAGAATGATGCATGATACATGGAATTTTACAACATCCTCCACAATAACAAGGATATTATGTTGTGCATCCTTTGGAATTCATATATAGAGTTTGAGTAATTGAGACATTTGTGAAATAATTTGACATCCTAAAGTTTCAACTACTTCTACTTTTGGCCCAAAAATGACCATGTTTTTAACACCAATTCTTGGAAAACCATTTTGAATATGAAAATGGATTTTAACATTTAGGAGACTATATTCCAAAAAAAAATAAAAATTATTTATCCCAAATCAATTATTTCAATCTAAAAATTTGCAGGCTACTAAATTAGGGTATAGTTTTCAGTTAATGGTTGAAGTCTTTAAAGGTTCGTTATTAAGATTTAATGTTTAATAAGCATCTAATTATTTGTAGTGTTTGGGATTGTAGAATGGTCAAACAACTAAGACTATGGGCTAGTTTGCAAAGATGGAGGATTAACCACAACAACAAGTTGTACATATTTCATAGCATGGCTTAATAACAAAAGTATCTATTATATAGTTTCATAGATATTAAAAACAACTTGATGTAGCTACACCAATAGTCTAGTAGCTTAATCATTACACTACAACCCATTCAGAGATTTATGGACAGAAACATCATGAGATAGTTGCACTAACAAATCAAACACACAATTCATTACACTATGACATAGTGGCCCTATCATTCAACCACCTAATTATGCACACCACGATACACATTTTTAACAATGAATTATAATTGGACATTACAATAACCATGTACAATAGGATGAAACAATTGAGAAAGTTGGTGTAGTCCAATCGACAAATCATCTTCTTATTCTTTATCTCTTCCTTCACCTCATCCTATGTTGTTGTTATAATAATACACAAAAGTTAAGTTGATAGGTGGGAATGCAATGTGATTTGGTTTCTTTGAACTAAATATTAATTGTGTGCATCTCATTGTATAGT
>LPNX010926086.1:227177-287898 GCA_001517045.1 Pseudotsuga menziesii | reverse complement strand
ACGTGACAAACATTGGTGTATTGATCTGTGATCTATTTGTGTGAAGCGGCTATTCTTGGTGTTCGGTCCTTTGGGAGTACCCTGTGTACCCTAACAAATAACAATATTTTATCATGTGAAGCCGAGCGTGATCAATCGAATGAACTTTGTTTTGCAACTGCAGACATTGAAGGTTGATGCAATATTTATCTTTCGAGACAAACTTTGAAGCCATCTCTGAATATTATTTCATCCAACTGTAAAATATTTTATAAATGCCACTAGAAATCATGGAAATCATTTCCATTGTTGACTCCTCCCTAATGAATCTACTCTTAAAAAAGATGCACGATGATATGTTTATAGAAACCCTAGTAAGATTGTGTATACTAATAGAGTATTGTTGGAATTCCGGTGTTGAAGACTCTATCAATTTTTGGGTATTGAACCTATTGCAATGTGTCCAAGGGGAGTGTGATTGTGCCCCAATGTGTAGATACACATGAGAGTCATGTGTCATGTGCTTAGTTCTTTTCCCACCTCCATTTAGTGGATCTATTCTATGGATATTGCGAATCTTAGATTAATGAAGTGAACATCTCTTCAGCTTATAGTAATGTATACAATGTTTTACACATAGAAAGTGTTGCTAGGAGTGTCAAAACAATGAAAGCAATAGACAGAATTATCCATCTGGTCTCTGTCCAAGAATATTAAAGGAGGAAAGAGGAATATTGTTTCTCTTTCTGCACCATCGTCACCACCAATAGCAGTAGGAGAAATAGTCAAATAAACTCGATAACACCTTGCCTAACTAGGACATAGAATATTTAGAAGTAAATCTATGGTAGATTATGACCATGTTCTTGTTGATGTCTAACACACTTCTAGCAATTCTACCGAATCTTGTTGTAGTGAACTCTATAGGTTGAATGAGATGAAAGAAGTAATATAGGTTATCCTAGTTGGGTTCCCCATGTTGAGAAGTAGAGCTTAAACATAATTTGTTGAATGTGATCAAAATAAAAGAATCCATGGTGTGAATGAATAATGGTGGGTGAGGAACTAAACCATAGGAAGCCAATGGAAAGTGCATTGTTGAGTAATGCAGACACCAGTAATAATGGGGATTTTAGTCCTTCAGTAATTGATGGTAATGGATACAGCAAGCTAGAGGATTTTGTGCAAGCCATTGTTGGAATTCGAAAGCCTTGATGGAAACAATAATTCTATAAACAAGTTAAGGATATAGGCACATAATTAACCTCATAGAGAATTACATAGAATTAGCATAAGGAGAGAAGAAGAATAATCATGAACACACATTAGGCAGGATCAATGAATGATAATTGATATTATTACATAGGTAATAAATCCTTATAAAGGAAAATATATTTGTTAGGAGACAACTCATGCTAGCTCATAAAGCATGCTTACTAAATATGATACACCCCCATAGGTGAATAAAGTAGTTTCCTAATTAGACCAAGAGCTCACAAATTAGCTCAGGCATGAGTGAGTGATGATGTGTAAAGGAAAATATTTCGAATAATGGAATATGGAGGAAAAATAATGGAGGATGGGTTGGAAATAAAAGATATCAATTTTCCTATTCCTATATGTGAGTAGTCACCAGTGTTTCGATAAATCGCAGCCCGTCGAACCTCGGTGGGGACGCTTCCTCAACACTCCTAGAATTTGGATTTTGAGAAACAACCATGTCTTCATTCGTTGATTTGGCCTGTAAAATAGCACAGAAAACCTATCGGTGATCGCTGCATCTTTGCACCCAAAAAAGGAAAAAACTTCACGGCGAGCTCTGATCCTAACGATGAGCTCTAACCGCGTCATCGTCGAGCCTGCGTGGGAAGTATTGGCTACAAGGAAAATGGATCCCCCTATAGATCCTGATCCAGAGGATTTCGATGAGCACTTTCGAAGGATAGTCGCTTCCTCTTTCCCCTTACTGGCCAACACTTCTGCCTCCTCACATTTTGTTAAGAGATCTGAATCTCGAGTGTCAATATTTCCTCTACAGCCTCAAAGAGGAAGGTCGTCACCTTATAAAAAAATGGGTTGATAGGTTTATTGATAGGACTATGGCCCTCTCCTAGATCTATGGAAGTATGGCTCAATAAAAACTAGAGAGCGCTCATCCAAGGGGAAGTGCAACAAATATTATGAGGAAAGGGGTACTTTGCCTTCATCTTTAAAAAAAAAGAGGACTGGGATCTTATTTTTAGAAATAGGCCATATTCCATGGGGCCGAGAGGGATGTATCTTAACAAATGGGACCTCTCCTTTGACCCTGAAAAAGACATCACTAAGGTAGTGCCAGTATGGGTGAAGCTACCCCATCTGTCGCTTCATTGCTGGAATAATGAAGAATTTCATGCAATAGGAAACACCCTAGGGAAATACATAGACAAATCAGAGCCAAAATCCCCCATGTTCTCATGCGCAAGGATTTGTGTCAAAGTTGACCTAGAGAAAGGGCTTCCAGAAGCCATCAACCCGTTAATAATTGGGTGGAATCACATGCAGACCATGGAATACAAGCAGATACCTTTCAAATGTAAGTATTTCCATGAATATGGGCATTTTTCCAAGTCTTTCCCAAAAAATATAGAAAAATCCAACCCTGAGGAGAACCCTGAAGAAGGATGGAACGTAGCAAGTAAAAGGAAGGGAGCAAGAGCAGCCCCATCACCATCTCAAACCACCTCTGCAAAGAATGCAGTCGAAAATAATTTTCAAGTGCTAGCTGATGAGGAAAAAGAAGAGGGGGAAATTGTAGTGGAGGATGAGACAAACATCTTGCAAGAGGTTGAAGCCCCAAATGTTTCTCCTCCACACGATCAGGAATAGCAGCTGGTTTTGAGCCCTCCGGCTCGAAATCATACATAAGAAAGACTTGATTCCTCTGCAAATAATGGAGGTACTTGCACCTAGTCTAAGACAAGGGCAATGTCAGAAGAAGTCTAGAAAACTCCAACGAAGAACCAGAACCGCAATCTAAAAAAGGAAGAAGATCCAATAAAACTCTCAGAGAACATGAAGTAGCAAGGGAAAGAGCAGCCGAAAAGCAGTCCAACCTAGATTTTTTGGTAAGAAACCCTCAGGTGAATTAATACCTTCTCACCCCTGAAGAAGAAAAAAAGAAAAAAGAGAGGGCGCTCCATCAACATAGGAAATAATGAAGCTGGTCTCTTGGAATTGTCGAGGACTGGGAGGAAATCAGAAAATAGAAGTGGTCAAAAGAATAAAATTAATGGAAGCCAACTCCATCCTCCTCATCCAAGAGACAAAAAAGATTGCAGAAGACAGTCTTTCATCAATGAAGAAAATCTGGCCAAAAGGAGAAGGAAAAGCAGTCAGTGCAACGGGGGCATCAGGAGGCATCCTCACATGGTGGGACAATGACAAATTCACAATGCGTTCAACACTAGAAAATAAGAGTTGGCTCTTTGTGGAACTCGAAAATAAGGATAGCAAGGAAATTATCTGGGTGGGGAACATTTATGGCCCTACAACTCAGGCGCAGAAAGAATATTCATGGAACTCCCTAGAAGACCAATATACAAGGAAAAAACATTGCCCCTATATAATTGCGGGAGACTTCAATGTCACCATATCAGCTGACGATCGCAGGGGAGGCACCAAAGTCAGAGATACATTTGGGGAGAGGTTGGAAGACATGATTTCTTACTGGGGTTTGACAGCTATCAAGCCAAAAAATGGTAAATTCACTTGGAATAACAAAAGGATAGGACCGGGACACATTGCAGCTAGGCTTGAAAGGGTATTGGTTAGCCCTCACCTTCTAAAGAATCTAGAAATTCAAGAATCAAAGCTACTTTGCTCTGCTGTCTCAGATCATAAACCAATTTTCTTCTTTCTATCCTTTGTGGGGAAGTTGGGACCTCTTCCTTTTCGATATAATCACCTCTGGATGGAATCAGAAGGTGTCTCCAACATCATACATAATGCTTGGAGCTGTTTTATACCGGGATCCCCGACCTTCATATGGGATAAAAAATTAAAGCGGGTTAAAATTGCCCTCAAGCAATGGGTGACTAAGCACTATTAGGAGCCCAAGATCAGAAAGCTAGATATAATCAAG
Organism: Pseudotsuga menziesii; assembly: GCA_001517045.1. NCBI lineage: Eukaryota > Viridiplantae > Streptophyta > Pinopsida > Pinales > Pinaceae > Pseudotsuga > Pseudotsuga menziesii. Next base: position 283,796 of record LPNX010926086.1, on the reverse strand, counting down.
TAGATGGAAATGTTGCAAGGCAACATGGAGCAAATATAAGTCACCAAGGAATTAATGATCCAGCAAATAGAGCTTGAAAAAGTTATGCAGACCACTCTCAGGAAGGAGGAGGAAATTTTAAGGTTGCAGTCAAGGAATCTATGGTTAATCAGCGGAGACCAAAATACAATTTTTTTTCAAAAATAATATAAGGAAAGGCAACGCAGGAACACCATAAGGGAGCTCAAAAAGGATGACATAACTTCTACCACATACCAAACCGAGATCATCAATGAGGTAAGGGTTTTTTTTGAAAATCTGTATAATAATAAAGAAGAAGTATCTCAAGAGGATATGGTGGAAATGGTCAAAGACATTCCCAAACTACTCAAGCTTGAGGACATAAAAGTCTTAGAAGCCCCCATTTTTGAAGAAGAGATTAAGAAGGCCATTTGGTCCCTTCATCCAAAAAAATCCCCTGGGCCTGATGGCTTTCCAATTTGTTTTTATAGAATGTGTTGGCATTTCATTAAAAAATATCTGGTTCGCCTCATTTATTGGATGCCCAAAGGAAGGATGGGAGGTGCAAAAAACTCCTCTTTCTTGGCCTTAATCCCCAAGGATCCCAATCCCACCTCTATTAAACGCTTTAGACCTATTTCTCTCTACAATGCCTCATACAAAATTTTCTCCAAAGTCCTATCTCTCAGGTTGAAAACTATTATCCCCTCCTTAATCTCTCCTAACCAGGGAGGCTTCATAGTCGGTCACCACACAAGTGATAACATACTTCTAGTCCAAGAAGTAATTCACTCCAGTCTGAAAAAGAGGGAGTCCGGAATGGCCATCAAACTTGATTTGACCAATGCCTTTGACAGGCTAAGGCATGATTTTATCTTTCTAGTTTTGGAAAAGTTTGGTTTCCCCCCCATCTTTGTCAAACAAATACAAGCCTGCATAAGCTCCCCCTGGATAGCTCCTCTAGTTAACGGAAGACCCTCTGATTTTTTCAAATCCAAAAGGGGGATAAGGCAGGGATGCCCTATATCCCCTTTTCTTTACATTTTAGTGGCAGATTCTTTGAGCAGAAGACTCATTAGACAACTTGAGGAGGGAATGATTCCAGGACTATCCTTCAAGGCAGGGATCCAGCCCATTAATCACGCGCTCTTCGCTGATGATTCCATCTTGCTGGGGAGGGATTCCATCCAGATAGCCAGGAGTTTCAAGCAGTCTCTCAATCTTTTTCTTCTTTCCTCGGGTGGCAAGGCAAATCTAGACAAATGTCAAATTTATGGGTGGCACAGGAATGTCAACACCCTCAGAGATATCTCTCAAATTCTCAACATTAAAGTCAATCTCGATTGGACACACTTCAATTACCTGGGAATACCAATTACTAAAAAATCTTTCTCTTCTTCCATGTGAAGACCAGTAATACAAAAAATAAAAAACAAGATTCTCTTTCTTGGTAGGCGCTGGCTCAACATTGCATGGAAATACACTCTCATACAGTCAATTCTGTCCTCCTACCCCATATATATTAGCTCAATGGTTCTTACCCCCAAGATGATCACAAATAACATAAGTATGGAAATAAGAAAGTTTCTCTGGCAGGGATGCAAAGTTCAATCTAAAAATTTCCACCTCGTTAAATGGGATGTGGTTAAGGCCCAAAAATTAAATGGGGGATTGGGCATTAGAGATCCAGAGCAGATGAATAAAGCACTAGGATCCAAGCTGGTATGGAGAATGGTTTCTGGAAGCAGGGATTGGTGGAAAGAGGTCATCGGGAAAAAATATATAAGAAAACCACATTCTACAGTTATTTATCATACTTGGGATGGGCAAGGCACTTCAATATGGCAGCCTGCAAATATTCTCTGAAGATAATCCAATCTAAGTTTTATTAGGTCCCTGGTAATGGAAAGAAGATCAATATTTGGGGTGATATAATCCTTGGTAACCCCCCCATATCTTCTCTCCCCTACATGGAGGACCTCTCAAATTGGGCAATCGATAATGGTTTCATTACACTTTATGATCTCTCCACCTGGGATAGGAAAGGAAAATGGACTGACTGGAAATTGTTGCAACCACCCGATCATCTGAAACAAGATACTGATCTCTTGCTTCCCCTTCTCTGTAATGTCCCGGTTTTGACCCCGTTGCACTAGATGTATATGATGTATATATAATGTAATGATCATGGTGCGGAGCTAAAGGCCAAAGCCCCACCATTGATCGGTAATGCTATGTTTTGGATTTAAATTTGTCACCGATGGTATATCGGGGCATGCAACATATATTATGTTGGCCATCATGTAAATATGCATCATAATTAATTAATGGACACAACCAGCTACGGTCGCGGCAACTAAATCGAATGGGGCATGATTTCCCAAGGATAAGGGTGGGGGGGGTGAAATATTTAACCTATGGACCAATGGGGGGAAAGCCAAATGTCTATGAGAAAACCCACCAAACTGTCAACTACCTTTCTTGTCTTTTTCCCCAATCATTTATTTCTGCTAGAATGTGGTTGAGTTAGTTATTGCATGGAATGGGAAGAGTATGGGCAAAAATTCGAATTGGGCAGAGACCCATTTTTGAAAAACGTGTTCTGACTTCCTTGGCAAGGAAAATGCCCAAAAACGTATGCCATTCTGCCATACATCCACGTTTTTTCATTTTCCTCACCATTCTCCTTCACGTTGGGGATTTTGGGAGCAGCTGGAGTTTTTCCTGTGTCTTTCATTCACGTTTTTGGTTGCTGGCTTCATTTTTCCCATGGATGGGAGGTCGTTTTTGTAGTGCTGGGGATTGGGTTGTTTTTCCTCACGATTTGGGAGCTGTTGGTGCATTTCCCATTCACGATTTTGTCTGATCCTCCTCACGCACAGCAAGCTGGGAGCCATTTGCTGCTATTGCCCACGATTTCCTGGAATTGTTGTAAATTCGTTTGAGAGTCATTTTGGCCACGATAGGGCCAAGAATGACTCAGGAATTGTTTCCCTGTTTAAGCTGTAATAGCTAAATTGGTTTCCTGAGTGCAATGGTTGGTCCTTGGGAATGTGTGAGGAGTAAGGATTTTGGCTTGGTTTCTTGATAAACCTGGTGTTAGAAACCACATAGACAGAACTAGAGGGCTGGCCTTCTTCTCCATCACCCCTGAATAGCACTGGAAGGGAATGCAGGGCCTGAGGGACTATGTAGCAGAGAAGGGACTGATTCCTTGTGTTGGGTGTGTATGGGCATTTTAGAGTTCAGGCTAGTTCTGGTGTGGGTATTCTTGGCTCTGTAATGAGCTCACCAGCTTAGCAATTTGCCTTCTCCAACTCCTGGATGGCCTGATAAACCCAACTTAGTTGGCTTGGCTGTGTTTTGGTTACCTTTGGCTATGTGTCAGCCTGCTAGTTCCCTTATTCCTTGGAGAATCATGCCCAGCTCGGGGGTGGCAGCGTTGCTGAGATATTGATGAGCACGCTGGCCTATGTTTGGGTGGAACGTTGCAGCGACGTAGCTGGTTGCGGAGCAAGGCTCTCATAAGATAAGTAATCGTGTGTATTTTACCTCTGCGATTCTATATTTACTGTTAATGAAAATGAAATGAACATGTTGAATGAATGCTTGTTGAATGCATGTATGAATGCTGTTGGTTTCCGCTGTGTATGAGGATTAAAATGCATCTGTGTATGATAAACATCCCTGTGTGCACGTTTTAGTTTAAATTCTCTTTCAGCATTCTGTTTTAGGTAATTTTTAAGCCTGTACATGTCCATGGGCTCTTAGCCCAGTCTGATAAAGCTAGTAGATCGCGTCCTCTTTGCCGGTCGGAGGCATGGGGACGTGACATTCTCCATGGCATGGCCCCCATCAGTAAAATTTCAAAGGATTACCTTGGGTGGGGCAACGATGGCATTTATACAGTCAAAGAAGGATACAATCTGCTCCAAACAAATATGGCCATCGCTTCAGCAAATCTCTGGAAGAAGGTTTGGAATCCAAATTGTATTCCAAAAGTCATCTTCTTTATATGGATGCTAATGCACAATAAACTTCCAACGGCAGACAATATCACCAAAAGAGGTATAGAAGGCCCCTCTAGATGTGCCCTCTGTAATGCAGAATTGGAAACTACCGCACACCTCTTTGTCCAATGCAAAGTAGCACTTCAAATATGGAGGGTCATCTTGCACAAGGTCAGTATCTTCTTCAAACCCCTAGACTCCCTTGATCAACTTTTAATTGACTAGAACAGACTTTTTCCAGGAAATCTCAAGAAAAATCCAATTCTAAGGAGGCTGTGGAATGTCATTCCTAAGAACATCCGTTGGCAGATCTGGTTGGCAAGGAAAAAATCAATCTTCAAGGGAGAGAAGGTTGTTATCAACCAGATAGCTGCAAAAATAATTGGGATGACTGCTAAAAAATTAGTAACTATAATTTTGGGATCTCCAGTTGCAGAGGATATCCCAGATCATGTTTTCAAGTGGTACAACATTTTGTTCCAGAGGAGCTCCCCTCACACCAAAAGCTATAGCAATAGTCAGTCATGGGAGATAAGAAAAAAATATGATGATCTCTCACAATGGATTAAAAATCAAACTTCTTCACTTTATTCTTTTATGGGGCCTCAAAAGGAAACCCAGGGAAGGCAGGAGCAGGGGGACTTATCCCGAATCCAAGAAGACAAATAATTAGCTCCTTTTCCTGGGGATTAGGGAGAAAGACTAATAATGAGGCTAAGTGGATGGCCCTCCTTCAAGGGTTGGAGATGATAGATGCAAAAATCATAACAAGGCTGATAATGTTGGGGGACTCATGTCAAGTGATCCTCAAAATTAAAACTGGTTATCCTTCAGGATCCATAAAATGCAGAAGGTTGCACAATAGGATCTTACAACTTCATCTTCCTGAGAGCACATAATTCAATCATATTTTAAGAGAAAACAATGCCAAAGCAGACACAATGGAAAACAAGGGAGCCTCTCTCTCACAAGGTTCTATAATCTTAAATGAAGAAGAGACAAGCTTCAAACATATCCCCTAATAACCAAAATGGGCTATCTAACTGTACGCTAGGACAGGGCGTGGCTTATCCTTCAGAATATACACAGAATGCCCTTCATGATCAACTATCCCATCGCAGTTCATGCAGATCCTCTTCATATCGAATTGGTCACATAACCATTATGATTTGTCTGCCACTTATTATATGTCCCGGAAGATATCAACTGGACACGTGGGCTCCTTGCTATATTTCGATGATCTATGCAATCACTGCCCCTATTTATCTCTCTGCCTGTGCACTGACCCTGAAGAAGTATTACAGAGAAGATAAGAATGTGCAAAAGCTGAAATGGAATGGAGGGCATGACTGTATTTACTAGGACATGGTCTATTAAACAACAGTGTAAATTGGACATGGTCTGCCAAAGAACGGGGTATTTCAAATAGCAGTGTAAATTGGACATGGTCTGTCAAAGAACAGGGTATTTCAAACAACAGTGCAAATTGCTGTTATCATGCAGAAATATTCATCCAAAGGGAACTGGCAATGAGCAAGGGAATATTACGTCGACTTGGAGGACTAGCAGAGGATATCGTGACAGGCATATGTTAAATTTTCATTGCTATTGGATCAAGGAAGTCAGATACAGGATAAGCCAACACAAGCTGTTCAGAGGATGGAGAAAGACGCATTCACCCAGTTGGAGAGGAGTCCAGGAAAACTAAATTAATTTGGTTTAGATCAGGTATTTCTGCATAGTCTTGAATAAGCAGTTCATTAGAGTCTATACTACCTCTGTTAAATTAAAGAATAGGAACAACCTCAGCTGCTTAAGATGGCCTTTCATCTGGCCTTGTTTTATTTCAGTTCTGTCCTTTTTTACTTGTAAGCTCTTTCGGTCAACCTTTGTTCTGAATGGATGTGCACAACCCATTTAATATATCATTTTCCAAGTTTCTATTAAAAAAAAACAAAAGATATCAGTTTCCTAGTTAACTAGATTTACCTTATCCACATAAAAGATGGATAAAAGCATAATAAGCAAGAATATATTGGAAAGCACAGTTACTGATTCTGGGAGTCAATAAAGTGGTCAAGATCAACCGATAATCCTAATTAAAGAATTCCTGGGTTATAGATGGCAAGTTTTGACTTTTTAGTGCAAGTGGATGCCAACTATCTAGGCTAGTGGGTAGGAAATTAATCAAAATTGATTAATTATTTTATCCTAAGTTGTGAGTGGGTTTATAATATTATAAAACCCCCCTTTAAGTCTGAATTTATGATGATATTTCTGAAATAATAAGAAATATAGATGCATATAGGGCCCAACAACAAGGCTATGGTCACCCTTTATAACAATTATTATGTCCAAAAAGTTGAGGAAAGAGGAAAAACCACATGGGGATAAATCCTCCCTCAAGAAAGGACACGAAAGGAAAACAAAAAATGCTAAATTGTTGGTGATGCTGTTGTTCCAAACTATATGCTGATGTATGGAGGAATCTTCTTCTTGGGAAGAAGAGAGATCTGCTCACTTGGATAAAAAACATAAACAATTGCAAGATGGAAACTGGGACCATGTAAAAAAACTGAGATCCAATGATGTGTAAGCAATATTGAAAGACATTGAGAGTTGTAATAAGATCCAAGATGATGTGATGACTTGAACTTCGAACTAGTAGAGATGAAATCAGCTCAAGATAGGTGAAATAATTGTCCAAGCAAATGTATAATGTCTCCATATTCATTTACACAGAGAGGATGTGTGCAAGTGATCATGTAGAAACAAAGAGAAGCCATAGGATCAAAGAGTGTGAATACAAGGGCTCCATGGGTTGATATAGATTCCCAAAGAATCCAAAAGAACACATATAAACACATTAGTAGACTCACATGAATATACTGGTAAAGAATCCTCTATGGTAGAAGTATGAAAGGGGGAAAGAAGGATATGTTCAATATCTTCAAGGAGGCTTTGAGAATGAGTGCCAAGAACAAAGGAGAAGTTGCAGAAGCACATGGGATCAAGTATGGTGAGTGGTATGACACAAATAGGACTTGATCTAGCTAAGAAAACATCTAGGAAGAAACTGAGTTGCACACCATCAAGAAGAGAGGTATGCACAAAGTGTGAAGGATGTGGCATATGGATCTCAGAATCCATGATAGAATACATAGATTACACTAAATGTATGAGAGAATCACCAACAATGCGGAAATGGAAGATCCATTAGTCACTTCTTCTTCATTATTAGCATTGTAAGAATAAGAATCAATATCTTCAACTTCAAGAGATACAAATTAGCATTTGTTTCTTGATGAAAGAGGAGGCATTTAAATCAATAAAAATGGTAGCAACATGAACTGTATGAGAGACTTCTTCATCATGATCAAATTTATCAGATACTATAGAGGTTGAGACATCTTGAGAGATATTAATCATTTAGTATCTAGATGCACTCTCCAAATATCTAGAAGAATCCTCATTGTTCTTTCCCAAAACTCTATCCAATGTTTTCTAGATATCCTTTGGGTATGGAGTAGAATCAATAAGGTAGCGCATGCTTGGAGAAATAGCTAGATATATAGCTTCGAACGCTCTATCACAGTTATTCAGCCAGTCACTTAGCTCTTCATATGACTCCTCACCAGTTCCAATATATATATCTCATAGATATTTTGTCTCTTTAGAGATGAAATCATCTTCAATTTACACTTTGAATAGCTTGTGAATGGAGCAAGAAGAGGAGCTGATACTCTTGAATCCATTCGAAGTTGTACATGCAAAATAAACCTGTAAATATGAAAATGAGGATGAATTAATGAGCTCTCAAAGCTCTAATGTCATGTAGAGATTTGGTATCCTGATCTCTGATACCATGTTGGAATTCTAAATCCTTTATGGCAACAATAATTATATAAACAAACTAAGGATCTAGGCACACAATTAACCTCACAGAGAATTGAGGAGAATTAACATAAGGAGAGAAGAAGAATAATCATGAACACACATTAGGAATGATCAATGAATGATAATTTATATTATTATATAGGTAATAAATCCTTATAAAGGAAAATAGAGTTGCTAGTATACAACTCATGCTAGCTCATAAAGCAGGCTTACTAAATATGATAAACCCGCATAGTTGAATAAAGCAGTTTCCTAATTAGACCTAGAGCTCACAAATTAGCTAAGGCATGAGTGAGTGATAATGTGTAAAGAAAAATCTTGCTAATCATGGAATATGGATAGAAAATTACAGAGGATGTGTTGGAAACATAAGATACATGTTTCGTAGATAACTATCTTTACCTTATCCATACAAAAACTGGATAAAAGCATAATAAGACAGAATATGCAGGAAAGCACAATTACTAATACCGGGAGTCAATAAATTGGTCAAGATCAACCCATAATCAAAATTAAATCATTCATGGTTTATAGATGGCAAGTGTTGACTTTTTAGTGCAAGTGGATGCCAACTATATAGGATAGTGTGTAGGAAATTAATCAAAATTGATTAATTATTTTACCCTAAGTTGTGAGTGGGTTAATAATATTCCAACAGTCGTGAGAATATAGGACTTTTGGAATACACTTTAGTACGCCCATAATTCTCCCAATACTTCATCGCATGTTGGGATATTATAAATCAACTCCATACTTAGGATAACAATATTTAATCATTTCTGATTAACTTCCTATCCACTAGCCTAAATAGTTGTCATCCACTTGCACCACTTGGTCAACACTTGCCATATATAACTCAGGAGTGTCTTTATCCTAGTTCTGTTTAGATCCTTCCCACTTTATAGAATTCCATAGTTAGTAACTATGCCTTCCTGCAAATTCTGTCTTTATCCTGCTTTAATCATGCCTTTCAGTGGATAAGGTAAAGCTAGTCAATTAGGAAACTGCTATCTTTTGTTTCCAACACATTCTCCATGATTTTTATGTCCAGTTTCTAGGATTAGCATGTTTTTCCATCACTCATGAAAACTCACTCTTGCTTTACTTAATTCGTGAGGTCCTTGGTAGAGTTGGAAAGTGCTTTAGCCACCTATGGGGGTTTATCATATTTAATAAGCTTGATTTATGTGCTGGCATGAGTTGTCTTCTAACAACAATATTTTCCTTTATAAGGATGTATTACTATTGTAATAATCAATTAATTCGTTTGATAAATAATACTTGGAAATATATTGTATAACTTCTCTTGTATTCAGTTTCTTTATTCTTCTCTTTATTTTCCTTGTGCATGCTTGTGAGAATTATATTGTAGTTAGATCTACATCATGTGATTCTTCTTAGCATCAAGGATCCATTTCTTCATAGCATTAGAGTTGTTATTTCTACATGGTATCAGAGCATAAGGTTGCTTAAGTTCTACAGAGTTGAGGATCTATCAATTCTCTACATCAAAGCGCATCTAGTCTCCTATTCCTCTCTAAAGAAGAGCTTGAATTGAGCTTACAAATTTTTCTCCTGGTTTTTATTTATTCAGGTTGTAGAGAGTATATTCTTGAGTGCATCAACTTCTTAAGATGGATTCCTCTTTAGCTATGATAGCTGAATCCTTTCAACTATCATAAATGGAAATCCAAAATTGGCATTCTATTACGCAGTAAGGGACTATACATAGTTACTTTAGCTTTGGAGAACAAGACCAATGCTATTGCTGAAAAAGTTAAGTGGCATAATAGTTGGATGAAGCCTATGGATTGGTTTTCCTCTCTATTTCTCATGATCTACTGTTTCATCTGGATGGGTTGACCACTCCAAACCAAGTATGGACCAAACTTGAGTCTCTCTTTGGAGTACAAGATAAGATAAGAGCAAATTAGTTGGAGAATGAGTTATTCACATTGAACCAAAGAAGTTTCAATTCTATTGAGGGTTTTTTCACCAAATTCAGGTCACATGGGATTGATAAGAAGGAAGATCAATTGATTCTCTATATTATATCAAAATTGGGTCATGAATACTCAGTTTTTGTGTCAATGTTTCATTCTAGTAGGATTACTATTTCGAATTGGAAAATGCCTTTTTTGAGTACATTCTTTGATTAACTGACAAAGGAGCAAGATAAATTGATCCAGATGAGTGCTCTTAGATCCTCCAAAGGAAAGTACCATTGTCTTATAGTTAAAATAAGTAAGAATGAAAAATCAAAAGAGAAGCAAAGTGTGAAAGAGAAGAATCCATAGTCATATAATGAAGATGAAAGTTCGAAGCCTGCCGATGAAGGTTCAATAAAGAAAGTAAAGAAGAAAGGAACCACACACAAATGTTCTTATTGCAGAAAGGTATTTCATCCTCAGAAGAAATTTTTCAAAAATAACATGGACACCATGTCTCAATTACTTGAGAAGAACATCATTGAAGTTACAGATGATCTGGAGAAGCATGTTGGATCCACAAAACACTATCATAGTGTGCAGTTCCAAGGTGATATAAACTATGCCTTGAGTTCCATAGTTAAATAATTTAATTGCATCTATGATATAGATTCATTTTCTGATATATCAGAATCATGAATCTCAGTGTCTTTCTTGAATAATCCACCTATCAGTCTCCTATATTCATCTCCCAATACTTGTGATTTTTCACTAGATCCTTGTCTTTAAGCAGCTCTTACTCACTCCATTCAAATGGTTATAATTATGATTTAGAAGCATATTTATAGGTTTATATTCATGTCATGAAATAATCCATACCATATACCATACCTTTGAATACTCCTAAAAATATATAAACCCCAAGTTCACTAGTTGATTCCTCGTTGGTTTCCTACGCAATGTTACTTATATCTAAGGGTTTCCAGTCTTGTCTATTTTTCACTGGTTGGTTATCGATGACCTTATTCATAATTGGAATTATATTACACATTTTTGGGTATATTATAAACACTTATTTTTCATATCTCAACACACCAGGTTTATCAGGTAGCCCAAGCCCCCATCCTTGCTCCCGACACAGTCCGAAGACCAACCATTGCACGCATGCAATCAATCAGCTGTTATAGCTTAAATAGGGAAAACAATTCCTGAGTCATTATTGGCCCTATCATGGCCAAAACAACTCCCAAGTGAATTAAAATAGTCCCTAAAATGTATCAGTAAACACAAATTACAACATGGGGAAAACAACAGTCCCCAAAATGTATCAGTAAACACAAATTACAACATGGGGTAAACAACAGTCCGTCTTGGGCAACGAAGCCACCAGGAAAAATTACATAGACCACACTAGGGAAGAAAATGCAGTCTCCCAACCTATGCGTGAGGGAAACTTGCACCAGACCCCAAAATACAGAGGGAAAACACACTAGATTCCACCCTGTGGAAGAACATGAATGATAACTGATAAGCGGCTCCCCTCCTGGCTGTGTGAGATAAAACAGAATAGATTCCTGTACATGAAAATGAACAGACTCCTGTCCCCAAAATGTAAAGAAGACCCAACAAAACACAACGTAAGAGAGACCAGAGCGAACCCACAAATCAGTTTGTGAGGAAAGTGTACACCCACACCATCTGCAAAATTCATAGAGGAAAACTATGTGAGTAAAACCAGAAAAATCCTGTGCGTGAGAATGAGCAAGACTCACGCTCCTCCATGAGAATGAACAGCCCAGGGTAAGAATGGCGTCCGGAGTGTGTGGAATGAGAGGCGTAGTCATTCCTCTACCCATCGTGAGGTTCAAGCCGCTGGTGGAGTGTGCGTGTGGGCAAGGACTGACAGTCCCGCCACACCCGCTTCCAGCCATAACAGCCTCAACTACCAGCAGTAATTTTAATGAAAGTGGTTGGGATAAAAACAAGGTAAGAAGAGACATGGATTTTCACCCCATTTGCCAAGGTTTGACAAATTCCCCCACATCCTTATCCTTGTGAAAATCATGCCCCTTTCGATTTAGTTTCCACGGCCGTAGATGGTTGTGTTTATTTTAATTATAGATGCATATTTACATGATGATAAACTCAAAACGTATGCCGCATGCCCCGATATACCATCGGTGACAAGTTTAAATCCAAAACATAGCATAACCGATCAATGGTGGAGCCTTGGCCTTTAGCTCCACACCATGATCACATACAATATATACATCATATACATCTAATGCAACGGGGTCAAAACTGAGGTGTTACGCCTGGGAAACCCTCATCGGGAAGAAAACCCAAGAAAACTTCCTCTATATAGATGTATCAAAAGTACAAAGAAGAGACCCCAAACATGTGCTCCTTCTTACAACGCACACACACAGACACACACACAAAGACACACACACACACACACACACACACACAAACACACACATATCCCATGTGTTATACACAAGTGAGTGTATGTTTAAATGGGGAGCACAACTCCTCTATTTATGCTCTTTCTGTCACTTGGATTTTAACCTAACAAATCGGGCCCACTAAACTCACTGGGACGACTTCACCTAGGAAGACTCAAAACAATATTATATTATATTCATTAGGGTACTATTGAACCAACTTATAATGGAGGTTATACCTCATGACTCTATGATGACCAAATACAATAGTAACACCCCGATGTAGGAATAAGAAATCTCCCTTGGGGTACATTAGTAAAATACATTTAGAATATTCTTCGAAGCTACAATATTTCAACACTCCCCCTTAACGAGAAGGGTATTCTATTGACAACAACATCATCAACTATAGGAGTAATGAGAGAGATCATATGCAACATCATCAAGGTGATACATCTATATGTCATAGGAAGTTTTCAACAATCATTAGTAACTGGAATTGTTACTGGAACATCTTCAGTACTGGAACATCATCTTCTACAACATTGGGACTTCATCTTCTGCAGTATTCGATCACTTGATCCTTTGCAACAACACTTTGATATTCATCTTATTGTGGTACTCGATCATTCAATCCTTTGCAACAACATTTTTATCTTCATCTTCTTGTTGTACTTGATCATTTTGATCCTTTGCGGCACTTGATCCTTTGCAGCACTCGATCATTCGATCCTTTGCAGTAATCGATCACTAGATCCTTTGTAGCACTCAATCACTCGATCCTGTCACGTCCCCATCCCTCCGACCGGTGAAGAGGACGCGGCGAAACACCAATACAAACAAATGGGCAAACAACCCCATGAACATGAACACACATCAATGCTGATATTAAATTGCTTAAACATCATGCATAAAAGGATGCATAAAACATCATACAAGATGCATAATTCCTCAATCATTCAGTGGAAGCAAACATATACATAAAATAGCATTCATCATGTTCATCATAATTCATGAAATGGTAGATTAAATTGTAGAGATGAAATAGTCAGCATTGCTTATCTTTCAATAAAGAAATTGCCCCGCAACCAGCTACGTCGCTGCAACGTTCCACCCAATCATAGGCCAACGTGCTCATCAATCTCTCAGCAACACTGCCACCCCTGAGCTAGGCATGATTCCTCAAGGAATAAGGGTCAACGCAGGATTACACATAGCCATGGTTCACAATCAGCCAAACCAACACCATTGGGTTTATCAGGCCTTCAACAAATCGGACAAGCTAGCACAGTCCGAAGACTAACCACTGCATACCCGTAGCAAAACAATCCCTTCACAGCTCTGTGAAGAAGGCAAAGAAAACCGGGGAGGATCCCAAACAAAATATGGCACACAGCTCAAGCCCACAAGGCAATTCAGAGTTGTTCTTAGCCCTAGCGTGGCCAAACCAACTCCATAGCAACCCAAAACCAGGGTGAAACCAGCAACAAGCCTGAATCACGGGTTAAACCAACATCAAGCATAACTCACGGCTTAGGAAAACAACAATCCCAAAATGTATCAGCATACATTACCAGCAATGTGGGGAAAACAACAGCCCGGTTTACACAGTCGAAGTCGCTGGAGAAAGACTTGCACAGACCACGCTGGGAAGAAATTACAGTCTCCCGACCTATGCATGAGCAACAATGATGCCGACCCCATAAATCAGCATGTGAGGAAAGGATACAGCCGCACCATCCACAAATCCGCAGAAGAAAACTACATGGGTAAAACCAGGAAATTCCTGCGCGCAAGAATGAGCAAGAATCCCACTCCTGCGTGAGGATGAATAGCTTAAAAAGAGGACGCGAATTGGAAGTGCGTGAGGAATACTGCACTCCCTGCGTGAAGGGAAACTTCCACAGACCACAACCGTGAAAGTGAAGACCAGGCTAACTGCCTGCACGTCCTTGCGTGAGAGTGAACAGTTCCACTCATGCACGCGGAGGAACAACAAATGGGAGGGATGAACAGACCCGACCTCTGCGCTCAGATGGACAGACCATAGTCCTACATGAGGAAGAAAAATGATGGAGAGAAAAAAATGCCCTCGTGGGAGAGTGGAGTGAACATTCTCTTCTGCCCCACGCAAGTGAAGAGGAGAGATCCGCTGGTGGAGTGGGCACGTGGGCAAGGACTGACAGTCCTGCCACATCCACCACCACTCAGTAATAAATGCCCCAACTAACAAAACAAGACATTAAAGAAGTTGGATGAGACAAGGGAAGATGACAAAACAAAACAAGGTGGCAACACATGGGTTTCTCCCCCATAGACCAAGGTTTGACATCCCCCACCCCTTATCCTTTGGAATCATGACCTTTTCATTCAACGTTGCACTGCCGTAGCTGGTTGTGGTTTTTTTTATTGATGTGCGTGTTTACATGATTCCATACTTATAATGTGCCAAATAGCAGGAAATACCATCGACAACTATCCCCATTGCCGAAACATACACAACCAAATCGATGGTGGGGATTTTGCCTTTAGCTCCTCACCATGATTAATTACAATATATACATCATGCAAACGGGGTCAAAACCGGGGTGTTACATTCCCCTACCCCTTGGAATAACACCATCCTCGGTGTTCCAATACATAGGAATACATATACAATACATATACAATTGCACATCAAAATTTCAAAACTTTGCAGATCTGTCCCACGTTCAATCATCTACTTTGAACGTTCAAGACCAAGCCCCTCGGCTTCCATGGACTTATCCCACTGGTTCTCAGCTCTCAGCTTATCCTGAAGTTTAGGAACTTTGCGGCTATTGCCTTCATCATGTTCCCTCATCGGACAGTCCCGGCGTAAATGATGTCCTCCGCACCCCCAACGTTTCACTGGCTGCTTCATCTTTACCTGCTCAATTTCCTTTGAGTCTTCCTGCCTGGACCGTTTTCCAATGGGTTGCTTGGACGAATGTCCCATCGCTGATCCACCTTCCTTTCCTCTGCCGATTGCTCCCAGAAGGCTTTTCACCTCCCTTTGCAAATGAATAGAGTCTTGCAAAATCTGGTGGTTCATTTCATTCTACCTTTTCTGTATCTTGAGCATCTCCCCAATTCTCTTGGGTCTTGGAAATCATTTGAAGGAGACTTCCAGCTAAGTCCAACAACTTTTGATCTGCTGCCATGATCAATGTGCACCACCAGGTCTCACTTTCTCACCTGTGAAATGCACCATTGAAATCATGTCAGACCAAGCATAATATAGACATCAAAATCAGTCAGTTAATTACCCAATTGGCATGACAGTCCAAGTCTCATCAAGGAGACTTTCATATTTTTCATGCCTTCCCCAACAGGCACATGAGCTCATTCATGTCCATTCCTGGGCAGGGAATTAACTATTCCAGCATTCACAATTTACCTTCAGCAAAAACACACATTCCATTTTCAGTCATATATGCATTCAACAATCTTTTGTTTTCACAATGCATAAATATATATGTATATATAATCAAAAGGCAAGAGAGAGCAGCAAGAGTTTTTTTTTCCTCTTTGTTTTGTTCCTTTCTGGAACCCACACCACTGCGGTGGCTTTTCATGCTCTCAGCCTCTTTCACTTTACTGTGAATGCCGGACCAATCCTTCTTGGTCATGACACTTAGTGTCTTTGATCTATTCTAGACCTCTAAACCATGGAGTCTCTCCACATGGTTTGTCTCAACTGCTAGGAACCTTACGGTCTCACTAGCACCTTTTCATTGCTGCTCATTCCGAGCTTTCTAGGACAATCACATGTCCACATGCACCCCTAGGATGCTCTCATAGTCCTCGCTTCCCGCGATACCTATCCAAACATTGAATAGATTCACATGTTTAGTTTATTCTTATCAGCTTTATCTCTAGAACAAGAGCTTAAAACATCATAACCAAATCATATACATATGTATATTCATAAGCAAAATAATCCAATACTTATCTGTATTGTGCGTTTCCTCATTGGTCCACAGGATCCTGCTTCGCTTTGCAAGCCTTGGGATCGCCTATGGACTTGGATGTTAGGTCAACACGTAGGCTACTCCACAACATCCTTTAATTAATGTCACGCCAGTACACAATCATGTCAACTGGGCTTGGAACTTTACCATGACCATTTCCAGGTCTAGGATCTACTATGGATCCCCAGGTGTATAACAACCCAACATACACTTATACCAACAATAACCCTTACTCCGCAACCCCTCACAACAACCATTTACCTTTAGGGTGCAACACCCAATTTCATCTATTTAGCCTGTCAACACAAGCAATACAAGCAATACAAGCAAACTTCATCAGCGTTATTGCTCTAAAACTGTAATCATATTTCACATCATTCACTATCAAGTATTGAGACACTAGGAGTGCATCCACTCCCTAGGGTGTAATCAATATTGAAAACCCTTTCATGACTCAACATCGGAAAAGTGTGCACTCTCTTCCGGTGTGTGCCATGTAGGCCCTATTCATACTCAAGCAATCGGTCACCATGGAAATAAAATCAAAACATGTTCTGCATATGGAATTCAACAATTAAACATGCATATTCTTAGCAAGGGTTACATAACACTTATCCATTTGCCGACGAAATATTCCTTTTATGTATATCAGGCACAATCAAGCCATCAAGGAGTTGGGAAAGGCTAAATGCTAAGCTGGTGAGCTCATTGCAGAGCTAGGAACACCTACACTAGAACTAGCCTAACTTCTAAGACACCCACACACACCCAACACAAGGAATCAGTCCCTTCTCTGCTACACAATCCCTCAGGCCCTGCATTCCCTTCCAGTGCTATCCCAGAGTTGTGGAGAAGAAGGTCAGCCCTCTAGCTCTGTCTGTGTGGTTTCCAATCACCAGGTTTAAGCAAACCAAGCCCCCATCCCTGCTTCCTTTTTACGTTTCATATCCACACATGTCTTACCGACATAATTTATACCATCTCACTCATGTTACTACCAAACATACAGTGCAGATGAGACATTTCCAAAATGTCCAATGGCGTTTCACCCGAAACCCATTTCCAAGATAAGGGAAAACCTTCCCATAAAGTTTGGATTTTGCAGGACATAACACATGATCTTCCTGCAATGTGTACTCCATGCGTCCTCCTGACACAATCTTACACAAGCCAATAGTGATTAGTAGTCGTTAGCAATTTCTTAAATACGAAATTCACAATTCAAATTTAACAACCCATTATGCATATCAACTATTTTCACAGCCATGAGACTCTTCTCATAAGGTTTGGCTCTTTCACATGGTAGATTGTGGCATTGGTCAGGATCTTACCTCTCACTGCCATGCTCGAAATAATCTACCTGAAACCTGGGCTTCAATCAACCAAACACAAGCTTATGCAAGCCAATAGTGACTAGTAGTTGTCAGCAATTTCTTAAATCCGAAATTCACAATTCGAATTTTAACAACCTATTATGTATACCATATGGTAGATTCTGGCATTGGTCAGGGTCTTACCTCTCACTGCCATGCTCGAAATAATCTACCTGAAACATGAGCTTCAATCAACCAAACACTTGGTAAGTCTGGATGCATATAACCTTTTCATTGCTACAACCATCACTGAAGCATTTTCAGAATTTATAAAATTCAAATACTTCCAGCTGTTAGTCACATCAATATTACCAAAACTCATTTACTTCATGCAATCATTATCATACTAACATTGCAAGGTATAGTCATATCATTCATGCAATTAAATGAAATGTTTAGATACTCCTTACTTCACAAGCGTATCATTCATACCACCTTGCTCTTCAATAGAGCATTTCTGGCATCCAATTGATCATGACTATCCTGCATTCATAACAACCTTTGAAATGGCTCCTGAATTGTCATCAATTCATCATTTCAGTCATTAGTTATTCATAATATCACATGCATTCAACATACCATGCATGGCCTAACCATGTCCACTTCATATAGGATGCATTACTATAATCAATATCATCAACATGTATAGGCATGACACCTTTCTATATTCCAACATCCACATGGTATGAGGTCTCTTACCTTTACTACTCCTTGGAATTTGTCAAAAATCAAACTCTTACCTACATGGGTTCTACTTACACCCTTGGCATGACCAATTTGGTTGGTCCTTTGTAGGAGATTGCAGAATTTGTTCACCAAATTTTGTTATGGACTTGTTGCCTCATCTCTTTCTTCATAGGGTTGCTGGTCACATTCATCAGCATCAACAACATATTCAGCTCGGTCCATGTCGTCGTTGATTTTTCCACTAATGCCAACATCAAAGCAATGATTATCATTAGTGGTCCATTATAAAGGTATAATCTTTAATATCCTATGTATACGATACATATCCTCATGCATTTCAAGCATAAAACTCAGGAAATGTAGTTACAATCAACAAGATAGAGTTTTAAGGAAATTTCCCTTTTCAAGTCTTTCATCCTTGCATGGAATTCCTTTTCCACACAGCAGCGGGTTAGCCTTCATAGTCCTTGCTACCCCTAGGCATGCAACTGTCCAGATTTGTCCATTTGATAGCAGCGGCCATCATTAGCACTTTGATGCTTCATGCTCAGATTCTGGTGACTTATCCTTGTTCCCTACTAGATAAGCTTTCCAACACCTATCCACATGCTTCATCCCGACCTCAGGTGTGAAAACCACACCACTTCTAAAAATGAAGACTTTCACCAAATCTCGGCATTTTTACACACCACTGCATTTTGGACAGGACTTCAGCCAACTTTAGCCCTGTAAACTCACTGAAAAACAACTGAAAATCCCATTGGAAGACAGTCGAAATCTGCTGGAAAATCCCATTTGAAAAACTCAAATTTTTCCTTTGCAAAATCGGCTCACGTTCCAACTAATCTTCCGACGTATCGGCTGTCAAAATAGCTACTCCCTTCGCCGTTTCGGATCCCCAAACAGCTAACATCTTCCGTCATTCGTCGGAAATCGAAACAACTAAGCTCTATTGTATCGGCAATCGGATCCTCTAAAGTTTTCCGACGTGTCGGCGGTTCGATCTTCTAAAGTTTTTCGATCTTCTTCTATACTTAGAAAAATTTAAATTTTTCTTCTTCTTCTTGTCGCCACATCGGACGCTCAAACAAGTATCCTTTTCCGACGTTTCGACGATCTTTGGAAGATCTCTGCCAAAACCGCGGCTCCAAATTCAACTATTTTCCTCCGAAACTTCCTTCTTTTCTTCCGCTACATCGACAGCTTCATCTTCTATTTTCTTCCGATTTCTGCTGCCGCATCGGCTACCCAAACAGTTAACCTTTTCCGACGGTTCCCATACTTAGTCGATTTTTCAAAACTTTCAATCTTTCTACCTTCTTTCGTCGACGACATCGGATGTCCTTTTGGCTAACTGAGCCGATGTATTGGCACCCTCAACATCTTTCTTCCGCTGTTCATCGGGAGGATAATCCACTAAACAGCCACAACAACGGACGCTCAATCCACTAACTTCATCCGATGACCTTATACTTAAACAAAATTTCAAATTTCCTTCTCATCGGTGATCGGATCTACTAACCTTCGGAAGGCTAGTCTATTGGACAGCCACAACGGCATATTTTCAATCCACTAATCATCGCCGATGGCCGATGGCTCCAAGACTTAGAAATTTTTTCGAAAATTTTCACCTTTTCAAAAATTTTCACCTTAGCCTTCTGCTTCGCTGCTTGATCTTCTTTTCACCGGTGAACTAGTTCCTTACAGAGCCGCAACGACGGAACACAATCCTCGATCTTCTTCTGATTGGTGAACTGATTTTCACCAGCATCGATAGTCTTTTCCTCATCTGCGGCTAGTGCTTTTGGCTTCCGCAACGGCGGGCGCACGAACAACTTTCTTCTTCCGATGGCTGACGTTCTCCGGACTTAGAGAAATTTTCAAAAAAAATACCCCCTTTAGTCTTCCTTTTGCCGCTTGATCGGCTCCATTCACTTCTTTTGTCGGCGAAGTAGTTCATCAACAGCCACAACAGCAGCCCACCAACTCCATTCTTCTTCCGATCGGTGGCCCAACCTGATCGGCGTTGGCAGTCTTTCTCATCGGAAGGTTAGTGCCTTTCACTTCCGCAATGGTGGCACAGGAAACACTATCTTTGTCTTCCAATTTCAGGCCTTAGAAAGATTTTAAACTTTCTTTACGACGTCGGTTGTCGGAGGCCTTTCTCGTCGGACGCCTAGTCATTTCTCCACCTGCAACGGTAGGCGCCCGAACAGCTAAATTCTTCCGACGAACTTCAAACACTTAGGCGATTTTCCTTCCAACTGCTCCCGTCGGCACGCCTTCACCTAATCTCTTCCGCTACGTCGGAAGTCAATTCTGCTAAATCTTCTACTACATCGAAAGCCTGTTCCACTAAGTGTTCCGACTGAATAGACTGTTCAACACTTAGAAATTTTTGAACTTGAATTTTTCCAGTCATTCAATTCTGATCTCTGCTGGGCAAAAGGCAATTATGCTTCTGTCACTGCACCTTGGTGGTCCATTCAGGCCCATGCTACAACATGAGCTCTGATACCACTCTGTCACGTCCCCATCCCTCCGACCGGCGAAGAGGACGCGACGAAACACCAATACAAACAAACGGGCAAACAACCCCATGAACATGAACAAACATCAATGCTGCTATTAAATTGCTTAAACATCATGCATAACAGGATGTATAAAACATCATACAAGATGCATAATTCCTCAATCATTCAGCGGAAGCAAACATATACATAAACCAACATTCATCATGTTCATCATAATTCATGAAATGGTATATTAAATTGCAAAGATGAAATAGTTAGCATTGCTTATCTTTCAATGAAGAACTTGCCCCACAACCAGTTCCACCCAACCATAGGCCAACGTGCTCATCAATCTCTCAGCAACACTGCCACCCCCGAGCTAGGCATGATTCCTCAAGGAATAAGGGTCAACGTAGGCTTACACATAGCCATGGTTCACAATCAGCCAAACCAACACCGTTGGGTTTATCAGGCCTTCAACAAATCAACCAAGCCAACACAGTCCGAAGACCAACCACTGCATACCTGCAGCAAAACAATCCCTTCACAGCTCTGTGAAGAAGGAAAAGACAACCGGGGACGATCCCAAACAAAATATGGCACACAGCTCAAGCCCACAAGGCAATTCAGAGTTTTTCTTGGCCCTAGCGTGGCCAAAACAACTCTACAGCAACCCAAGACCAGGGTGAAACCAGCAACAAGCCTGAATCACGGGTTAAACCAACAGCAAGCAGAACTCATGGCTTGGGAAAAAAACAATCCCAAAACGTATCAGCATACATTACCAACAACGTGGGGAAAACAACAGCCCGATTTACACAGTCGAAGTCGCTGGAGAAAGACTTGCACAGACCACGTTGGGAAGAAATTACAGTCTCCCGACCTGTGCGTGAGAAAAAATGATGACGACCCCACAAATCAGCCTGTGAGGAAAGGATACAGCTGCACCATCCGCAAATCCGCAGAAGAAAACCACGTGGGTAAAACCAGGAAATTCATGCACACGAGAATGAACAAGAATCCCACTCCTGCGTGAGGATGAATAGCTTACAGAGAGGACGCAAATTGGAAGTGCGTGAGGAAGACTGCACTCCCTACGT
This sequence comes from Pseudotsuga menziesii, assembly GCA_001517045.1. Taxonomy (NCBI): domain Eukaryota; kingdom Viridiplantae; phylum Streptophyta; class Pinopsida; order Pinales; family Pinaceae; genus Pseudotsuga; species Pseudotsuga menziesii. Next base: position 261,849 of record LPNX010926086.1, on the reverse strand, counting down.
GAAGGGAAACTTCCACAGACCACAACCATGAAATTGAAGACCAGCCCAACTGCCTGCGCGTCCCTATGTGAGAGTGAACAGTTCCACTCATGCGCGCGGAGGAACAACAAACGGGAGGGATGAACAGACCCGACCTCTAAGCGCGGATGGATAGACCATAGTCCTGTGTGAGGAAGAAAAATAATGGAGAGAAAAAAATGACCTCGTGGGAGAGTGGAGTGAACGTTCTATTCTGCCCCACGCAAGTGAAGAGGAGAGATCTGCTGGTGGAGTGGGCATGTAGGCAAGGACTGACAGTCCTGCTGCACCCACCACCACTCAGCAATAACTGCCCCAACTAACAAAACAAGACATTAAAGAAGTTGGATGAGACAAGGGAAGATGACAAAACAAAACAAGGTGGCAACACATGGGTTTCTCCCCCATAGACCAAGGTTTGACATCCCCCACCCCTTATCCTTTGGAATCATGCCATTTTCATTCAATGTTGTACTGCTGTAGCTGGTTGTGGTTTATTTTAATTGATGTGCATGTTTACATGATGCCATACTTATAATGTGCCAAATAGTAGGACATACCATCGGCAACTATCCCCATTGCCGAAACATACACAACCAAATCGATGGTGGGGCTTTTTCCTTTGGCTCCTCACCATGATTAATTACAATATATACATCATGCAAATGGGGTCAAAACCGGGGTGTTACAGATCCTTTGTAGAACTAGATCTTCTTAATCCTTTGAAGCATCACTTCGATCTTCTTGATCCTTTACAACAACAATTTGATCTTCTCGATCCTTTGCAGCAGCACTTCGATCTTCTCGATCCTTTACAACAACACTTCAAACTTCTCGATCCTTTGTAGCAACACTTCGATCTTCTCGATCCTTTGTTGTAACACTACCTATAGTACACATGATATCTTTGTGGGATGATCAATCCCTATCAATTTAGGACATAAGTCCAAGGATGATGCAATCCTCATCATCCTACCCCACCTTAACGAGGAGGGTCCATAACATCAACCAACTAGATCGTCCACAAATGAATGCAGGACCACATCATTTACAACTAAATGTAGATCTCGTCTGCAAATGAATGTAGGACCTATCACCCACAAGAAATCATTGTAGACCATCCTCAACCTGTTAGAGATAGGACCACTCCCAAGCGATTTTTATTTTATACAACATCTAAAAGTGAATGTAGGCATACTCTCCATGCGAGAGTATCATCTACAATTGAATGCAGATCTCGTCTCCAATTGAATGCGGGACCTGTCGTCTGCAAGGACTCATCATAGCCCATTCTCAGCTTGTTAAATATAGGACCACTCCCAAGCGATTGTTATGTTCTACGACATCTACAAGTGAATGTAGGAACACTCTCCATGTAGCACAACCAAAGTAAAAACCCAAAATTCTAAATTCTAACTCATAATTATTTATTTATTTCACGTAAATGTTGTTATTGTATTTCCAAAGGTTTATGGAATGGATTATTTACCATGACGCAATGCCTTAATGGTTTGAGATCTCTTATTCTTTATGTAGAAATTGTTTTTATTGTAGTAATGGCTCCGCTTCAAAAGATGGAGGTTTAACACCTCATGAGACCGATAGATCCTTCAATTTAAACCTATTACTTACTTAGCATAATGCTAACCAATCATTTTTCTTCGCCCACAGGTTTCTTATTCTGGTGTCAAGTATTAAACAAGACTACATGCTACCTAGCTTTCTAATGCTACTACTAGACAAGGTGTATAAGGATAAACCCATGTTGAAAAATCCAACTATAGAGTTTGAAGGGAAATCAACAAATTTAATTATAAAGGATTGTATTTCAAATCTGCAAGTGTGGTACATATGGATGATTGCAATGTTGACTTTACCATATGATTTTCCCACTCAAACTCTCTTTCAGATCCTCATTCTCATCATTATAAACACTACTCTATTGTTTCAGCTCGACTTTGTTCGTGCCGCCGCCATGGTTGAATGTTATGGGTGCCTTGGTGACCTTTTGGTTACACAAAACTCTCCATTGCTCCAAGAAGTGGTATATCTTATGGATTTTTCTCTAGTCTGTAATGTTAGGGTTCGGGAAACCAGATAACTATTTTTCATGTTTTCCTTCATCGAAACTTAGCTTAGAATATGCAGGTAAGAAGATTGGATTTTCGTTTTAAGCTGCTATTAAATTATTTTATATTTTATATAATAATAATTAACCCATGAAAATCACTGCATATGTGGCTGCTCTGTTAACTGCTCCTCACTTTCTTCGGTAAGTTATAGGTTTAGAATGGAGGCTCTATCCTTATTCCAAGGTTATCTTGAATGGTAAGTTTGAAATGGTTAACTATTCAAATCTTTACTGGTTTATTTGTGGCTCTATTAGTTGGCCGTAATTATCAAGGGTTTTCTACTGGATTCACTTCTCAAACCATTCAACTCTTGCTTCAATGGTAACTTTGTATATTTAAGAAAAAAGATAGGGTCTGTCGTCTGGCAACAACCTCATTTTACTGGTTTATCACCAGTTATACATTATGCGTTTAAGTGATTTAGTTAGTATTGTATTTGTTTTACTTTAGTCCTGGCGGATAGGGTTTGTTTGCTTGGATAATGTTTCGGTTAAATTAAATATTAAGATTATAAGGTTTTGGTTCCCATCCCGTAGAAATTTTCACTCTTAAGAAAGGAGTTCTCCTCGACTTGATTTCGAACTCTGATTTGAATCTTTTGGGGTTTGTGGAAGTATTTATATACACATAGTTTTGTGTGACGCATCACAGATTTACTCTCCTTGTTTATTATGTTAGTATTGTTATAATTGCATGTTGGGTTTTCTATTTCTTTAAATGGCTGCTAGCATTTACAATTCTTGTGGAATAATTATGGAAAACTATTTAAATATATTTGTTTGTTTGTTTAACCGTCGTTTATTCTGGTTGCATTGTTAATACTTTTGGAATAATTATCTTCCAATCTTAGTTCGGTTAACTTTCTGGAAATAGATCAAGGTGCGCCTAAAACTGTTCTTGGAGAGTGGAAAAGATTTAAATCTTTTGCTTCTATCTTAAAAATAAAATATAGTTTATTTGTTAAACCCTAACTGGGTTCTATATTTGCTGTAAAATAGTATGATAGCCAAACTTTGTTTGCTTTGTTTAAGTTTTTAGCCATGAGTACTCAACATAAACAAATCCTAGGTTATTTTCCTAATATTTGAATACATGCAAAAACAAGAATAAACTGTATCATAATCATTGAAAAAAACATGCACACATCATAGATCTTTTCAACATACATATAGGAAACAACATTAGCAGTAAAATTTTCATATAATAAGTATTGTATTGAAAATAAGTCTGGTTTGAGAATGAAACAAATCTAGAAATTGTAGCATTAACAGTTACAAACCACCCTACCACTGAAACTAGTTAGCAATTTTACTTCCTTAGAATCACCCCCTTGCCATGACTCTTAGGTTAAAAAAATTATTCCTCTGCAGCTTCAAGTTGCCACCAGTATTAGGAGAAATAAAGTATCTTAGAACCTAGCATTCTCTTATGCTTCACTGGCAGTTCTGATACAGAGCCTAACATCTACACAATGTTCACTGACACCTCGGTGCTTAACTTAAAATTTTGCTATAGAGCCTTCACCCATGTTGATGTCTAGAATATCCCTCTTTCTCCTCTTTACTAGTAATTTTATAGCATAATAACTAATTTCCATTGCATACTGACCACTTGTATTCATAGAGAGTGTTGTAGGTTTCGTAACTGTTTTACTCCAAGTTTCTGTCAATTTATTGTGCAACCGTTAAAACTTCCAATTTCCAATTATATATTTAGATATAAAATCTAATGTACTTATTCCTTTAAAGGTACACAACAATAAAGAGGGTCAATCCTTCCCTCCTAAATAACTTTGCATCATCCTCGGTGCTTAATTAGTATCATTAAAGTTTTGAAATAAAGTAGGAAAGTTCTGTCTCATAATTTTTTCCTTTTCTCAAGTAGCTTCCTCCTCAGTATAATGTTTCCATTGCACTTTCACTTGTACAATAATCTGCTTCTGTAGCTGACTTTCTCTCCATTGCACTTTCACTTGTACAATAATCTGCTTCTGTAGCTGACTTTCTCTTCTATCAAGAATGCACACTAGTTTTGTGTGGAAGTCTCCCTCTGGTTCCACCTACAAATTGTCCCAATTAATTACATGAGATTGATCAACAATGTATTTTTTTAACAAATAAACATGGAAAACATCATGAATTCTTAAATAAGGAGGTAAGGCCAATTGATAAACTACATGCCCTCTTCTAGCTAGAATTTTAGAAGGTCCCACATATTTGGGTGCCAACTTAGCATAAAGTCCCGATCGTAGGTTGCTCTTCTTTGGTTTGACTCTTAGGAATACATGTTCTCCTACTTTATACTCTTTAGCAATTCCTTTCTTGTCTGCATAACTTTTCTGTCTGTCTTGAGCCGTTTTTTTATTTTTGTTTTATTTGATGTACCCTTTTCTCCATTTGTGCTAACATGTCTAGCCCCAAAGCCAATCTGTCATCCGGATTACCCCAACTTAAACGTACTTTACACCTCCTACCATACAACACCTCAAAGGGACTCATTTTAAGATATGCTTGATAGTTATTATTATATGCAAATTCTACCAGGTGAATATAATCCTCCCACTTACTTGGTTGATTCATTACATACATTCTCAACATGTCTTCCAGAACCTAATTCACTTGCTCGGTCTATTCATTAGTTTGAGGGTGATAAGTCGTGCTAAATTTCAGTTTCGTATCCATACCTTTAAATAAGGAAATCCAAAATATGGAAGTAAATTTAGCATCACGATCTGTGATCTTTATCTTAGGTATGCCATGTAATCTGAAAATTTCCTTCATAAAGATATCAACTATATTCACAACTTCGTAAGTTGATTTTACAGGTTGAAATGGGATGCTTTACTTAATTTATCCACTACCACCATAATGGAGTGATTATGTTTCTTTGTCCTTTGTAATCCTGTAATAAAGTCCATAGTTATAGTTTCCCACTTCCACTTGGGTATAGGTATAGGCTGCAATAAACCTGCTGGATGTTGATGAAATGCCTTAACCTCTTGACAAGTAAAACATTGCGCCACATATTCAGCTGCTTCCCTTTTCATATTTTGCCAATAAAAGTATTTCCTTAATGCTATTATAAATTTCTGAATCCAGGGTGTCCTGCATATGGATTATCATGCAATTCCTTAAAGATAATCTGCTTTACTCTATATTGATTAGGCACATAAATTCTGTTTTTGAAACGTAAAAACCCTTATGCATCAATCTGATATAGATTCTTATATATTCCTAGATTTTTATGATAACATTTTTCCATCCAACTCCCATATTGTTCATCATTGATTGATGCTTCTTTTAATAGAGTTTTAAATTCAGATTCATAATTACTAATCAACATTGAATGTAATTGATGTTGTTGTCTACTTAATGCATCTGCTACAATGTTCTCCTTTCCTCTTATCTGTTTAATTTCAAAATCATATTCACTAAAAAACGCAAGCCACCTGGCTTTTCGATCAAACAAGTATTTTATCTCAATATTATATGTTAATAACATAAATTTCTTTCCTATTAAATAATGCTGCCATATTTTAAGGGCATGAATAACAGCTGCCAACTCCAAATCATGTACTATATAAATTTTCTCATGTTCCTTTAGTTTCAGTGATTCATAACAAATCACATGACCTTCTTGAGTTAACACCCCTCCTAGCCCTTCTTTACTTGCATTTGTACATACCACAAAATACTTACTTGGATCAACAACTTTTAACACTGGGTCTGTGGCCAATAGTTGTTTTAGTTTCTCAAAGCTATCCTGACATTGTTGATTCCAAATAAATCTAACACTTTTATTTTGTAAAGTGGTTATAGGATAAGCTATTTTGGAAAAGTTTTCTATAAATCTGTGGTAGTATCCTGTTAACCCCATAGAATACATGATGTCATGTACATCTTTTGGTACAGGCCACTCCAATATAGCCTTGAGTTTTGCTGGATCGACTGCTATTCCCTATTTTGAAATGACATGTCCCAAGTACTGTACCTCTTTTTTTATAAAAGTCACACTTATTTAATTTGGCGTATAGCTGATGTTCCCTTAAAGTTTCCAAAACCCTCCTTAAGTTCCCTTCATGCTCCATCTCCTTTTTAGAATATACCAGAATATCATCAATGTATACTAACACAAATTTATCCAAAACTTTACTCAACACATTGTTCATCATATTCATAAATGTTGTCGTAGCATTTGTTAAACCAAATGGCATTACTACAAATTCATAATATCCATATCTGGTTCGGAATGTAGTCTTATAAATGCCTTCATCTTTAACCCGAACCTGGTGGTACCCTAATCGGAGATCAAATTTTGAAAATATCTTAGCTCTGTCGATATGATCAAACAGATCATCTATTCTTAGTAATGGGTATTTATTTTTAACTGTCATTTTATTCAATTGTCGACAATCTATACACATTCTAAAAGTTCCATCTTTCTTTTTAACAATCAACACAGGTGCTCCCCATGGCGAAACACTAGGTCGAATATATCCTTTGTCTAATAATCCCTGTATCTGCAGTCTTAACTCCGTTAATTCTGGAGCAGTCATATGATAGGGAGCTCATGACACCGGTGCTGAACCCAACATTAAATCTATGGTAAAATATAAATCTCATTTAGGTGGCAACCCAGGTATTTCCTTGGGAAATATATCATATAATTCCTTCAAAATAGGAAACTGTTCCATTCTTGTTTTAGGCTTTTCCACCTCAATTTCATTAAATTTGATGGCTTACAACTAACAACCTTTCCTAAAACATTTTTAATTGAACTGTAGAAATTTGTATTTTTACTATAGGTTTGTAAATTCCTTTTACTATGTTCCTTTTCCCTTCCTCATCCATGCAATCAAAATTTTTATGTAAATAGTCAATAATGGCTTCATGAGTTTCTAACCAGTCCATACCTATCAAAATATCATAGGATCCTAACGGTAGTATGTTCAATTTTACTGTAGTATTCAAGCCATTGAAACTTATTTTTCAATCCTTAACTATTTCAATAACTTTCCTTTTCATTCCTGTCACTAATTGTACTAACCATGCTTTCTTTCGCTTTTCTTTACAAAGTTTACACTTTCCAAGTTCTCTATTAGATTTTTATCAATTAGACAATATGATAGTAGGATCTTATTTGAGAGAATAACATGCACATCAATCAATCACAAGATACAATAGACACAAAGATTTTCCTCGGGTAAACCATAAAGGAGAAAACCCCGCAACTTCCTCAGAGATAGAATGAGCACCAATGGTAGCAACAAAAACCCAAAGACAAAAGATGATCTCCAAGAGTTGTTCTCTTTCTCGCTTGAGCGAGCTTCTTCTCTCTCACCTATGCACTATAGTTGGGTGAGTGTGTGTATCAAATAGAGAGGCTCACTCTCTACTTATACTAATTCCCTACTTGACAATTACTTACCAGGGCTGACTTCTCTAAGGAAGTCTAATAAAGTGCCCTGAAACTGTGGGGACTTTGCCCCCTGATAAACTAGGAGGGTTAACCTATATGACTTTACATGACTTGTTTATATTACTGATTCTCCCAATAGGAAAATCGGGTACCAATCAAATACAATATATGAAATACGTAAGTGAATACATTCGGAAGTTATAAATACATCAACACTCCCTATTAATTAGGAAGGTATTCTCTTGACACAATTCATCAGTACAAGTCTTCTTCTCTAGAGCATCATAAAAGCTAGATCATCATCAAAGCTAGATCATCACTGGATCATCACCACCATTGCTTCCTTTATCTCGATCAAATGGTGTTATCTCTCAATTCTACTTGTCACAGAAAGCTCTATAGAGCCAACCTTTTTTCATGCTAGTTGTAGGCCTAGCCTCCAGGTAGGTCTTCATCTTCTTCAACACTTATATCCAACCATGGGAGGCCCATCTTGCCACCATGTCGAAAAGGCCCACCCAGTACTTACATCTGACCATGGGAGGAACACATCTAGCATCCATGTTAGAATGGCCCACCCAACACTCACATTTGACCATGGGAGGCCCAACTTGCCACCATGTCAGAAAGACCAAACACTCACATCTGACCATGGGAGGCCCAACCTGCCACCATGTTAGAAAGGCTTGTCCAACACTTATATCTAGCCATGGGAGGCCCAACCTGCCACCATGTTAGAAAGACCCAGCACTCACTTTCGACCATGGGAGGACCAGCCTACCACCATGTCAAAAAGGATCATCACTCACATCCAACCATGGGAGGCCCAGCCTGTCACCATGTCGAAAAGGCTCAAAACTTATATCTGACCATGGGAAGCCCAGCCTACCACCATGTCAAAAAGGTTCAACACTTATATTTGACCATGGGAGTCCCAGCCTGCCACCATGTTAGAAATGCTCAGCACTCACATTCGACCATGGGAGGCCCAGCCTGCCACCATTTCAGAAAGGATTTGCACTTACATCTAACCATGGGAGGCCCAGCCTTCCACCATGTCAGAATGGCTCTGCACTTACATCTGACCATGGGAGGCCCAACCTGCCACCATGTTAGAATGGCTCTGCACTTACATCTGACCATGGGAGGCCCAGCCTACCACCATGTTAGAATGGCTCATAGACTCATCACTTACCCTTGGAAGGAACCTTGATCTGGAGAACACCAAGCTTCTCCCTGAAGTAATCAAACTTCACTCTGGCCAATGGCTTGGTCAACACATCAGCTATCTGCCCGTCCTTCGCAACATACTGGAGCTTCACTGCTCCTCTTTGCACCATATCCCTGATATAGTGATATTTGATCTCGATATGCTTCGACTTGTCATGGAACACCGGGTTCTCTGATAACTTCACACAACTCTGGTTGTCACAATATATACAAGTAGCATCCAACTAGAGATCAAATAAATCAGATAGTAGCTTCCTCGACCACACTGCCTCACAACTAGCCAAACAAGATGCGACATACTCTGCTTCGGTTGTACTCAGTGCCATGCAGGATTTCTTCCTGCTAAACCAAGAGATCACACCTAATCCCATACTAAAGTAGCACCCCGAAGTGCTCTTCCGATCAATGGCACTACCTGCCTAATCTGAATCAACATAACCTTCCAGATTAATTTTCTAATTCGCTTCATACTTGAGCCCATAATCAACTGTAACCTTCGAGTACCTCAGAATATGATTTTCAGCAATCAGGTAAACATGTCTAGGATCCGTCCAGAACTGGCTCAATGTGTTCACAACAAAGTAAATATCTGGTCTTGTATTCGTCAGGTACATCAAGGACCCCATGATCCGATGATACATTGTAGCATCAACCGACTCTAATGAAGCATCACTCAATAACTTCAGGTTCGATTCCATAGGTGTGGTCATGGCCTTATAGTCCATCACCTTGAACCTCTTCAGGATCTCTACTACATACTTCCCTTGTCCCGGGGAGATTCCATCTGCATTCTGCCACACCTCCATGCCTAGAAAGTAGTGCATTATACCCAAGTCCCTCATCTTGAACTCAACAACAAGCTTCCTCTTCATATCGGCAATCGACCCATCCTCACCTGTTACAAACAGGTCATCTACATACAGTAGGAGTATCACTGGGTTCCCTTCTTCAACCTCGTAGTAAAGGTTGGAATCTGCTTTACTCTTGGTAAAGCCAAAACTAGTCAGGAAGCTATCAATTCTATCGTACCATGTCCTGGATTCCTATTTCAAACTGTACAGGGATTTCTTCAATTTACACACATGAGTTTCCACTTCTTAATCCACTGCTTCAAGTTGTTCTTTGATATGGGAAACCCTTGTAAAGTATGACTGTATGGAATCCGCATTCTGGATCTTCACATTCTTCAGTTGGTTTCTCAAAGTCATCTTTTGGTTTATTTTCTTTGCCATGACCAATTTATTTTTGTGTAAGGCCTTAGCTTCATCCCCCTCTAGAACTGGAAGAGTCCAACTCATTTTCTTCCAGGACCAGGGAGATCCTATACTTCCAAGCTCGAAAGTTATCATCTCCCTCAAGCTTTTCATCAAGCTTGGTGTGATGAGACATCTTAACTGAGAACCTCAAATGGAAATAAAAAATATTTAGATCTTACCAATTTGAGAAGCTGAAAATTGGATATGGAGCTGATCTTCTGCAGTGCTGGTTTTCTAGTTCCAAGGAAAATTAGAGTTTGAATTTCCCGGAGTTCTACTCAACCAAAAACCTCGATTTTTGTCTCTAAACTTTGATTTTGAGGAGGAGATAAATCCTTTCCTGGGCTCACTAAAAAATTCCTCTTCAGTGAAAAGCCCTAATTTTCCGATGTAGTGGTAGGTCAAAAACTGAAAGTTTTCAGAATCAGATTCTGCTTCAACAGAAAGATGCTCCCTTCAAAGGAGAGTTAGCCTAGCTTCCTTTTGTTGATGGATTGTGGAGAGAGACCCAAAAGGTAAGAATCCCTAGCTTTTGGAGCTGCACAATGTCTTCTTCTCAGGTTAGCTCTGATACCATGTTATATTTTTATCAATTAGACAATATGATATTAGGATGTTATCTGAGAGAACAACATGCACAACAATACATCACAAGATACAATAGACACAAATATTTTCCTCGGGGAAACCACAAAGGATAAAAACTCACATCTTCCTCAGAGATAGAATGAGCACCAATGGCAGTAGCAAAATCCCAAAGACAAAAGATGATCTCCAACAACTATTCTCTTTCTCACTTGAGCGAGCTTCTTATCTCTCACCTATGCACTATAGTTGGGTGAGTGAGTGTATTAAATAGAGAGGATCACTCTCTATTTATACTAATTCCCGACTTGTCAATTACTTACCAAGGCCGACTTCTCTAGGGAAGTCTAATAACCCTAGTGCCGCGAAACTGTGGGGACTTTGCCCCCCGATCAACTAGGAGGGTTAACCTCTATGACTTTACATGACTTGTTTATATTATTGATTCTCTCTATAGGAACATCGGGGACCAATCAAATATAATGTATGAAATACATAAGTGAATACATTCCGAAGTTACAAATACATCAACATACTCTTGGTGTAATACAACTTAAACTAGCTCCTGAATCAATAAGTATAGAAATATACATATTTGAGATTTTACATTCTACTTCCAACATGGTAGATTGATGGTTCACCTACCTATTTTCCAATGCAACATTAATTCTGGGTATGTTCCTGGCTATATCATTGACCACAGAAGCTTCCTACAATATATTTATAGGAGCCATCTTTCTGTTGGGATTGTGAGGACAATTTCTATATAGATGAGGCCCATTAAAACCCCAAGATTTAACTTCTTTAGTAGTGTTGTTCCACCCACCATTGGAATTACTAGTACCCTTTACTCCTCTACTGACATTTGCACTCTGTTTACTATAATTGTTATTAGTATGGATTCTTGCTCCTTTCCTGAAAGGTGATTATTTAAATCCCTTTTATGTTGTTCCATTTTCTCGTTCCTCTTATTTTGCAAATTTTTAGTTAGTTCTGATATTTGTTTGAACAAATGATATCACAAATTGGCCTTTTGGATCTACTCATCCATGGTCTTAGGTATCTCAAACTCAATCTTCTCCTTATAAGCTGGGGGTAAGCAACTGATAAACCTATAAACCTTAACTTTTTCCTCCTTTAAATAAGGTACATAGCATTGTAAATTCACAAACTTGGCTACAAAATCATCCATGGTCAATGTTCCTAATCACATATCGTTGAATTCTTGTCTTTCTCGTCATAGTACCGTTCTGGCATGTATTTCTTTTTAAATAACTTTTTAAAAATTTTCCAACTCAATTCTTTGTAGTATATAGTATTTACACTCTTAGCCTACTGCCACCATAGAGCAACTTTTCCACTCATCTGGAAGATTTCTAAGCATGCTCTCAAGTTATTGTCATATCTATATCCCTGGAAATACAGTTTAATATTAAGCAACCAAGCTTCAACTACCTCTTCTGATTCTCCATCAAATGTTGGGGGTCTTAGCTTTTTAAATTCTCCTTGCATCTCTACAGGATGTTCTTTTTGTTTTCCAACTTTTATCTCCTTATCTCTTCTTAATTCTGATATGTTTATCGGAATGTTTTCTATAGTTTCTTCACTACTGTCACCCTGTGCTGTAATTTTCCTTTTCTTCTCGGTACTACAAGAGTTTTGACCATTATTATTTGGTGGTTTTGTTAAACTTTTAAGAATGAGTTCATTTATCTCTTCTTGATTTGATTTAGCGTTCATAAGTTTAAGGTTATTTGCTTTAAGACTTTCCATATCCACTTTCAAACTCCTCATTATCTCCAACATCTCTGACTGCATGTCTGCATTATGCTTAGTTCCAAGTTCCACAAAAATACTTGCATTTTCTAGAGCTGGCATGTCTTCTGGTATGTATTCCTTTCCCGCATTTCGCTCAAGTTCTACCATGGGTTATCTACGTGTAACAATAGGTATTATTTTGGTATTTAAAGACAAATATTCTTAATGTTTAAGCATGCAGTGTCACAATAGGTCATAGTTTTGGTAACCTTGCTCTGATACCATTTTGTAACACAACCAAAGTAAAAACCCAAAATTCTAAATTCTAACTCATAATTTTATTTTTTACGTAACTATTATTATTTTATTTCCAAAGGTTTGTGAAATGGATTATTTTCCATGATGTAATGGCTTTGTAACGTCCCCAACCCTTCGACCGACGAAGAGGATGCTACCAAACCATCAAGCATCCAGGAAACTAGCCCCCATGAAGATGAACATGCATATAATGCTAAAATAAAATGATTAAAATAGAAATCATGCTAAGATGCATAATTATTCAACATACAATGGAAGAAAACATACATTCAGGCATTCACATGTCCATCATGATTCATTAACATCAATATAACTGCAGAGATGAGATAGTCAAGAATACTTATCTTGTAAGAACTCGTCTTGCAACCAGCTACTCTGCTACAATGTTCCACCCAATCACAGGCCAGCGTGCTCATCAATCTCTCAGCAACACTGCCACCCCTGAGCTGGGCATGATTCCCCAAGGGATAAGGAACTAAGCAGGCTCACACATAGCCAAAGGTACAAAATCAACCAAGTCAACACAGTTAGGTTTATCAGGCCATCAAGGAGCTAGGAAAGGATGAATGCTAAGCTAGGGTCTCATTAAAGAGCTAAGGACACCTACACTAGAGCTAGCCTAACTTCTAGGACACCCACACACACCCAACACTAGGAATCAATCCCTTCTCTGCTTCACAGTCCCTCAGGCCTTGACTTCCCTTTCCAGTGCTCTTCAAGGGTTGTGGAGAATAAATCCAACCATCTAACTCTATCTATGTGGCTCCCAAACACCAGGTTTCTCAAGCATACCCAGCCTTCAATCCCACTCGACACATTCCGAAGACCAACAACTGCATACCCGTAGTAAAACCAAGCAGTTCACAGCTCTGTGAAGAAAACCAAAGGAAACAGGGTGACATCCCAAAGATGGTGAACGCAGCTCAAGCCAAACAAGGTGATTCAGAGTTGTTCTTGGCCCTAGCATGGTCAAAACAACTCAGCGGCAACCCAAAAGATAATTGCACACACAGCAACCCAAAACCAAGGAAAACGACAACCCCGTCTTCACCCCTGCAGCAACGGGAAAATACATAGTCCGCAATGGAGAGGAGATCCGATTCTCAGCCTGAATAGGGGAAACTCATACGCAAAACCACAAATCGGCATGGGGAAAATCATACACAGTATAAATCATGCCTCTCAGGCTGCTCTTCAAGCTCGTCATGTGAGAACACAATCCTGACCTGCGCGTGAGGTAAACAGTACTCCCTGCGTGAAGGGGAAACTTACACAGACCACAATCAGAAAAAAGGTGGAGACCCGACCCACTGCCTGCGTGAGGAGGTGAAGAGAGAAAAACGTCTGCGTGAGGATGAAACCCAAAAACGATGGAGAGTATGGTGTAGTGGTGTTTCCCTTGCCCACGTGAATATGGAGAGACGGCTGGTGGAGTGGGCATGTGGAAAATACTGATAGTCCTGCCACCCACCACTTCCCAACAATAACTGTTCCCAACTAAAAAACAACAGAAGTTTAAATGGGTGGTTGACACATGGATTTCCCCCCCAGGCTCAAGGTTTAACAATCCCCCCCTTATCCTTAGGAAAACCATGCCCTTTTCATTAATGTTGCACCGTACATGATGCCAAAACTATAATGTGTCAGATAGCACAATATACCATCGGCAACGATCCCCGTTGCCAAAACATAACACAACCAAATCGATGGTGGGGATTTTGTCGTAGCTCCACACCACAATTAATTACAATATATACATCATGTATCTTTTAATGCAAATGGGGTCAAAACCAGGACATTACAGGATTAATGGTTTGAGATCACTTATTCTTTATGCAAAAATTGTTTTCATCATAGTAATGGCTCTGGTTCAAAAGCTGGAGGTTTAACACCTTAGGAGACGGATAGATCCTTCAATTTAAACCTATTACTTGCTTAGCATAATGCTAACCAATCATTTTTCTTTTCCTATAGGTTTCTTATTTCAGTGTCAAGCATTAAACAAGACTATGGGCTACCTAGCTTTCTAATCCTACTACTAGACAAGGTGTACAAGGATAAACCCCTATTGGAAAATTCAACTATAGAGTTTGAAGGGAAAGAAACAAATTTAATTATAAAGGAATGTATTTCAAATTCGCAAGTGTGGTACAACTGGATGATTTGGATGTTGAGTTTACCATATGATTTTTCCCACTCAAACTCTCTGTCGGAGCTTTGTTCCCATCATTTTAAACACTACTCTACTGTTTCAGCTCGACTCTATTTGTGCCGACGCCATGGTTGAATGTTATGGGTGCCTTGGTGACTTTTTTGTTACACAAAACTCTCCATTGCTCCAAGAAGTGGTATATCTTCTGGATTTTTCTTTGGCCTGCAATGTTAGGGTTCGTGAAACTAGAGAACTATTTTCACTTTTTCCTTCATCGAAACTCAGCTTAGAATCTACAGGTAAGGAGGTTGGATTTTTGTTTTAAGCTGCCATTAAATTCTTTTATATTTTATATAATACTAATTAACCTATTAAAACCGCTGCAGATGTGGCCGCTTTGTTAACGGATCCTCGCTTTATTTGATAAGTTCTAGGTCTAGAATGGAGGCTCTATCCTTGTTCTAAGGTTATCTAGAATGGCAAGTTTGAAATGCTTGACTATTCAAATCTTACTGGTTTAGCCGTGGCTCTAATGGTTGGCCATAAATATCAAGGGTTTTCTATTGGCTTGACTTCTCAAACCATTCAACTCTCGCTTCAATGGTAACTTTGTATATAGGGTTTGTCATTTGAAAAGACTCTTGTTTTGCTGGTTTATCTCTGGTTATACATTCTGTGTTTAAGTGATTTAATTAGTATTTTATTTGTTTTACTTCAGTCCTAGCGGATAGGTTTTTTTTGCTTGGATAATGTTTCAGTTAAATTAAATATTAAGATTATAAGGTTTTGGTTCCCTTCCTGTAGTAAGTTTCACTCTTAAGAAAGGAGTTCTCCTCGGCTTGATTTCAAACTCTGATTTGAATCTTTTGGGGTTTCTGGAAGTATTTATATACACACAGTTTTGTGTAACACATCACAAAGTTATTCTCCTTGTTTATTTTGTTAGTATTGTTATAATCACATGTTGGGTTTTCTATTTCTTTAAATGGCTGCTAGCATTTATGGTTATTGTGGAATAATTATGGGAAAATCTATAAATATATTTTGTTGTTTGTTTATCTGCATTTATTTTGGTTGCATTGTTAATACTTTTGGAATAATGATCTTCCAATATTATTTTGGTTAACCTAGAAAAGTTTATAGTACGGTTTTCTCTGAAAATAGATAAATGTGCACCTAAAACTGTTCTTGGAGAGTGGAAAAGATTCAAATCTTTTGCTTCTAGCTTAAAAATAAAACATAGTTTATTTGTTAAACCCTAACCGGGTTCGATATTTGACTATAAGATAGTATGATAGTCAAACTTTGTTTTCTTTGTTTGATTTTTTAGCTGTGAGTACTCAACATAAACAAATCCTAGGTTATTTTCCTAATATTTGAATAAATGCAAAAACAATAATAAATTGTATTGTAATCACTGATAAAAACATGCACACATCATAACTCTTTTCAAAATATAGATAGGAAACAACATTAGCAATAAAATCTTTCATATAATAAGTACTGTATTGAAAATAAGTCTGCTTTAAGAATGAAACATATATGGAAATCATAGCATTAATAGTTACACATTTCCCTGCCTCAAAACTAGTTAGCAATTTTACTTTCTTAGTTTCACCCCCTTTCCTAGACTCTTAGGTTAAAACAATTATTCCTCTACAACTTCAAGTTACCACCAGTATTAGGGAAAATAAATTATCTCAGAACCTAGCATTCTCTTATGCTTCATTGGTAGTTCTTTTATAGAGCCTAATGTCTGCACAATGTTCACTGGCATCTTTGTGCTTAGCTTAAAATTTTACCACAGAGCCTTCACCCACGGTGATCTCTGGCTACTCCCTCTTTCTCCTCTTTCCTAGGACTTTTATAGCATAATAACTAATTTCCATTGCATAATGGTCGCTTATCTCCATAGAGAGTGTTGTAGGTTTCATAACTGTTTTACTCCAAGTTTTTGTCAATTTATTGTGCAACCATTAAAACTTCCAATTTCCAATTATATATTTATATATAAAATCTAATGTAGTCATTCCTTGAAAGGTAAACAACAATAAAAACATCAAAAATAATTAGAGGGTATTACACTCCATGCGAGAGTATTGTCTGTAGGACCTTCCTAAGCTAGTAAGGGATAGGACCACTCTCATTTAGAGAGTGTTATTATTTGCAATACCATCCTCAAAAGAGGAAACTGTCGTGCACAAGTGAATGTTGGACCTCATCAGCATGTACAAGCGCACTTGGCCTCTTTGGTACTGGAACATCACTGCCATCCCATCAACAATGAAAACCTCATCATCACTCCCCCTTTCCAGGGATTTTTGTATTATCAACCTGCTCCCCCGTTCCGAGGAGGGTTCATATGATTGACTTGCTCCCACTTTTCGAGGAGGGTCCATATCATCATCCTTCCTCCTTGCGAGGAAAGTCTGTAACATCATCATCACTGTTTCTCCCTACGAGGAAAGTCTTCAACATAATCATCATTGTTCCTCCCTACGAGGAAAGTCTTCAACATCATCATCACTGTTACTCCTTACGACGAAGGATCTATGTCATCATCACTGTTCCTCCTTGAGAGGAAAGTATTTTTGAACTACACCAAGCTTGTCATAGAAGTGTTCAAACTTTACTTGAGATAGAGGTTTGGTCAATACATCAACAACTTGCTCATTGGTACTCACATACCCGAGTTTTATATCTCTTTTCTGTACCATATCCCTTATGTAAAAATTTCAGATTTCTATGTGCTTTGATTTATCATGGAACACATGATTCTATGTCATATTTATACAACTTTGGTTGTCACGTAGAATCATTGTCGTATCCAATTCCATATCAAATAGATCTGTCATCAACTTCTGAAGCCATATGGATTCACAACAAGCGGAGCAAGCTACTATATACTCTGCTTCAGGCATACTGAGAGAAATATTGGATTGTTTCTTACTAAACCATGAGATCATAGCAGATCCTAGATAGTAACATCCACCCAAGGTGCTCTTTCAGTCTACAACACTTCCTGCCCAATATGAATCCGTATATCCGTACAATTTGTAGTCATGATCTCTATCGTAGTTTAGTCCAAAGTCTATCATACCATTTAGGTACCTCATCACATGCTTTGTAGCTATAAGGTTAACCCATATAGGTTTAATTAGATACTTAGAGAGAGTAGTAAGAGTTTTTCCCCTCTTTATTTTGTTCCATACTGGAACCCACACCATCACTGTGGCTTTTCATGCTCTAAGCCTCTTTCACTTCACCGTGAATGCTAGACCAATCCTTCTTGGTCATGACACTTAGTGTCTTCGGTCTATTCTAGACCTCTAAACCATGGAGTCTCCCCACATGGTTTGTCTCAACTGCTAGGAACCTCATGGTCCCACTAGCACCTTTTTCATTGCTGCTCATTTCGGGCTTTCCAGGACGGTCACATGTCCACATGCACCCCTATGATGCTCTCATAGTCCTCGCTTCCAGCGATACCTATATCCAAACATTGAATAAATTCACACGTTTAGTTTATTCTCATCGGCTTTATCTCTAGAACAAGATATTAAAACATCATAACCAAATCATATACACATGTATATTCATAAGCAAAATAATCCAATACTTATCTGTATTGTGCATTTCCTCATTCGTCCACAGGATCCTGCTTCGCTTTGCAAGCCTTGGGATCACCTATGGACTTAGATGTTAGGTTAGCACGTCGGTTGCTCCACAACATCAAATAATTAATGTCCAGCCAGTACATTCTCATGTCAACTGGGTTTGGAACTTAACCGTGACCATTTCTAGGTCTAGGATCTACTATGGATCCTCAGGCATATCACAGCCCATCATACACTTATACCAGCACACACTTATATCAACAATAACCCTTACTCCACAACCCCTCACAACAACCATTTACCTTTACCTTTAGGGTGCAACACCCAACTGCATCTATTTAGCCTGAAAACACAAGCAATATAAGCAAACTCATCAGCGTTATTGCTCTAAAAACCGTAATCATGTTTCATATCATTTACTATCAAGTATTGAGACACCAGGAGTGCGTCCAATCCCTAGAGCATAATCAATATTGAAAACCCTTTCCTGACTCAACATCGAAAAAGTGTGCACTCTCTTCCGGTTTGTGCCATGTAGGCCCTATTCATACTCAAGCAATTGGTCATAATGGATATTAAATCAAAACATGTTCTGCATATGGAATTTAATAAAACATGCATATTCTTAGCAAGGGTTACATAAAACTTATCCATTGGCCGTCGCAGTATGCCTTTGTTAAGGAGGAATGGAGGCTCCTTCCCTGAGTTAACAGTCCCTCAGTTAGCCATCCCAAATCCTTTTTAAATTTCACATTCACACATGTCTTACCGACATAATTTATACCATCTCACTCATATTACTACCAAACATGTAGTGCAGATGAGACATTTCCAAAATGTCCAATGGCGTTTCACCCGAAACCCATTTCCAAGGGAAAACCTTCCCATGAAGTTTGGCTCTTGCAGGTCATCACATATGATCTTCCTACAGTGTGTATCCCTGACACATTCATCAAATAGCCAAACAGTCAATCATTATCCGACAATACAATCAAAATTGTTTGTTCCATGACCAAGCAATGCATTAGGAATTTGTAATTCTATCTACTACAGAAATTGACTTGCTCAATTGTGGGTCTCTTGTAAGCAGCACTACTATGCCCATTATAATTTTATGCTTACTATCATAACATGAATACCCACTTACCATGCATCCCTCCTGACATGATCTCATACAAGCCAACAATGATTAGTAGTCATCAACAATTCTTAAATCCGAAATTCACAATTCAAACAACCAACTATTTTCACAACCATGAGACTCTTCTCATAAAGTTTGGCTCTTTTACATGGTATATTCTGGCATTGGTCAGGGTCTTACCTCTCACTGCCAGGCTCGAAATAATCTACCTGAACCATGAGCTTCAATCAACCAAACACAATCTTATGCAAGCCAATAACGGCTAGTAGTTGTCAGCAATTTCTTAAATCCGAAATTCACAATTCGAATTTTAACAACCTATTATGCATACCATGTGGTAGCCTTATGGCAGTGGTTAGGGTCTTACCTCTCACTGCCATGCTCGAAATAATCAACCTGAAACCTGAGCTTCAATCAACCAGACTCTTGGTAAGTCTGGATGCATATAACCTTTTCATTGCTACAACCATCACTGAAGCATTTTCAGAATAAAAAAAAAATTCAAATACTTCCAGCTGTTATCAATATTACCAAAACTCATTTTCTTCATGCAATCATTATCATACTAACATTGCAAGGTATAGTCATATCATTCATGCAATTAAATGCAATGTTTAGATACTCCTTACTTCACAAGCGTATCATTTGTACCACCTTGCTCTTTGATAGAGCATTTCTGGCAGCCAATTACTCATGACTATGCTGCATTCATAGCAACCTTTGAAATGGTTCCTAAATTGTCATTAATTCATCATTTTAGTCATTAGTTAGTCATAATAACACATGCCCTATCTCAATGTATTCCCGCAATGCATCACAACATTTGCACCTTTACTTATGCAATCAGTCACTCACACCCTTCATATGCATACATTCAATGCATAACTACAAGATTTATAAAATATTTTAATGCATGTCCATTCAATGCTAGGAATACTATGCATTCAACATACCATGCATGGCCTAACCATGTCTGCTTCATATAGGGTGCATTACTATAATCAAGATCATCAGTACTGACTTTTCTTGGGCTACTAAGATCAATCAATATATACAGGCATGACACCTTTCTATATTCCAATATCCACATGGTATGAGGTCT
This sequence comes from Pseudotsuga menziesii, assembly GCA_001517045.1. Taxonomy (NCBI): domain Eukaryota; kingdom Viridiplantae; phylum Streptophyta; class Pinopsida; order Pinales; family Pinaceae; genus Pseudotsuga; species Pseudotsuga menziesii. The sequence goes on along the minus strand of LPNX010926086.1, from coordinate 241,122 downwards.
CTTACCTTTACCACTCCTTGGAATTTGTCAAAAATCAAACTCTTACCCGCATGGGTCCTACTTACACCCTTGTCATGACCAATTTGGTTGGTCCTTTGCAGGAGATTGCAGAGTTTGCTCACCAACTTTTATTATGGACTTATTGCCTTATCCCTTTCTTCATAGGGTTGTTGGTCACAAGTGTCAGCATCAACAACATATTCATCCGGGTCCATATCATCATTGGTTTTCCCACTAATGCCAACACCAAAGCAATGATTATCATTAGTGGTTCATACAGAACATATCCTCATACATTTCAACTATAAACATTAGGAAATGTAACATAGTTAGCAAGACAGGGTTTTAAGAAAAACTTCCCTTTGCAATTCTTTCATCATGTCATGGAACTCCTTTTCCACCCAACAGCTGGTTTGACTTCATAGTCCTTGCTACCTCTGGGCATGCAATTGTCCAGATTCGTCCATTTGATAGCAGTGGCCATCATTAGCACTTTGCTGCTCCATACTCATATTCTGGTGATTCTCCTTTGTTCCCTGCTGGATAAGCTTTCCAACGCCTATCCACATGCTTCATTCCGACCTCAGGTCTGAAAATCACACTACTTCTAAAATGCCGATTTTCATTAAATCTCTGCATTTTTACACACAACTATATTTTGGTCTAGGAGCCAACTTCAGCCATCTGTAGGAGAAAGTCTAGAGATTCTAGAAAACTTTCGTATCGGGCGAAGTCAAAGCATACAACGAGGAACACTTAGTAACTTGCGGATCTCATTTCTGATGCACCATTCATCTTTTATGAATTCTGGGTTTGATTAATTCACCCAAAACACAAAATTTTCTTTTCATAAGAATGACTATCTCAGGGGACGACGGGGGTCAAGGGGGCCACTGCAGGGCGGGTTGAGGGCAGCGCCCTCATTTTTTTTTTGTAAATCATTGGTTTTCGCGCAATCTGGCGCATAATATCGTTGCCACTTTCTCATTTTTAGCCCTGAAAATTTACTGAAAAATAGCTCAAAATCTGCTGGAAAATCCCACTTGAAAAACTCAAAATTTCCCTTGCACAGAATCGGGTCTCATTTCCACTAATCATTCCATAGAATCGGCGGTCAAAACAACTATTTCCTCTGCAGAATCGGCTCTCGGAACCACTAATCGTTCCGCTGAATCGGCTATCGGAAGCTCTTGTGCTTTGGGTGGTTTAGTCATTCAGGCAGCTGCAACGGCGGAACACGATCTGTGATCTTCTTCCGATCGGCAGCAGAACCAGATCGGCATCGACAGAATTTTTACATCGGAAGCCTAGTGCATTTGGCTTCTGCAATGGCGGCACGCCAAACACTAACTTCTTTCGATTGGTGAACTGATTCTGACTGGCATCGAAATTCTTTTCTCATCAGAAGTTTAGTGTCTTTGGCTTCCGCAACGGCGGCGCACAAACCACTTTCTCTTCCGATTGGTGGCTGTTTACTTAGAAAAATTTCAACTCCCGGTGTCAGCGGTTTTTCCACATCGGAAGACTTAGTGCTTTTCACTTATGCAACAGCGGCACACGAACCACTTTCTTCTTCCGATTTCGGCGGCCCAATTTGCTAAGTCATAACATGATTGGCATCGGTAGTCTTTCTCGTCGGAAGGTGAGTGGTTTTGGCTTCTGCAACGACAGCACGCAGAACCACTATCTTCTTCCGGCGACCGTTCTTTACTTAGAAAAATTTTAAAATTTTCGGCGTCGACGGTCTTACTCGTCGGAAGACTTAGCGCCTTTCACTTCCGCAACGGCGGAACATGAAACGCTATCTTCTTCTGATGGCCGATGTTTTCCTTCCTTAGAAAAATTTTAAACTTCGGCGTCGGAGGTCGCTTCTCATCGGAAGACTAGTGCCTTTGTCCTCCGCAATGACGAATGAACGAATAACTTTCTTCTCTCGATGGTCGACAATATTCTTATACTTAGAGAATTTTTTTTCAAAAATTCAAAGAAATTTCCCCTTTTGAGTCTCCCCTTTTGCCGCTTGATCTTCTCTTCATCGGCGAACTAGTTCTTTCCGCAGCCGCAACCGCGGAATGCGATCCTTGATCTTCCTCCGATCGGCGAACTGATTTGATCGGCATCGGCAGGCTTTTCACATTGGCGGTCTAGCGCCTTTGGCTTCCGCAACGGCAGAACGCAAAACCTTATCTTCTTCCGGCGGTAGACTTTCTCATCGGAGGACTTAGTGCTTTTGGATGCCGCAACGGTGGGTGCACGAGCACTTTCTTCCTCCGACAGTCAACGATTTTGAGCCTTAAACCTTCTTGACGGGGTCGGCGATTGGAGGACTTTTCCTTCAGGTGTGTATTCGTTTAGACTTCCGCAATGACGGACACTTGAACAACTATTTCCTTCTGACGGACACTTGGACAATTTTCCACGATTTTCTTTCAAATTGCTCCCGTCGGCACACCTTCGCCTAACTCTTTTGCTACGGTGGAAGTCCATTCCACTAAGTGTTCCGACTGCCCAACACTTAACCAAATTTCTTTTTGAAACTTCCCGCTGGTCGGCAATCGGATCACTACCGTGTCGACGATTTATCCCTTTCGACAGCCACAACGGTGGACTGTCAAACGCTAGATCCTTCTGCCACATTGGAAGTCTGTTCCTCTTTAATGCTCCGATGATCCGACTGTTCAAGCACTTAGATAAAATTTTTTTTTTTTTTGGAAGTTCGCTGCCATCAAACTATGATCTCTGCTGGGAAAAATGAAGTCCTACCTCTGTCACTGCATCATTCATGGCTCGTAGAGGCCCACTGTTGCAACCTTGGCTCTGATACTACTCTGTCACGTCCCCATCCCTCCGACCGGTGAAGAAGATGCGACTAACACCAAGCATACATGCAGACAGCCCCATGAACATGTACAAATAATCAATGCTGAAAACAGGAAACTTAACATGATCCATAACAAGATGCATAGATGCATAATTCTTGAACCATACAGAGTTACTCAATAATTAGCGGAAGCAATACACATACATTCCAACATTTACATGTTCATCATAATTCGTAAAACAATAGATATAAATTGCAGAGATGAAGTAACTAGCAGCACTTATCTTATGATGAATAATTCACCCCGCAACCAGCTACGTTGCTGCAACGTTCCACCCAACCATAGGCCAATGTGCTCATCAATCTCTCAGCAACGCTGCCAGCCCCGAGCTGGGCATGATTCCTCCAGGATAAGGGTCATTGCAGGCTTAAACATAGCCAAGGGACACAATCATCCAAATCAACATTGTTGGGTTTACCAGGCCTTCAACAATCGGCCAAGCCAGCACCGTCCGAAGACCAACCACTGCCTACCGCAGCAACACAATCCCTTCACAGCCTGTGAAGAAGGCAAAGACAACCGAGGATAATCCCAAACAAACGATGAGCATAGCTCAAGCCCACAAGGCAACACAGAGTTGTTCTTGGCCCTAGCGTGGCCAAAACAACTCAGCAGCAACCCAAACCAGGGTGCATCAACAACATAACCCCACAATGAATGATGGAAACAAACCCTAGTCCACAATGGATAATAAACAACACTCCCATCATAGCCATGGGAACTCAATCGTAGACCATAGCAGAAAATGGTTCACTACGAATACATAGTGGCCCAAAACACAATTGGACACCACAGCCAACCACAACGCGGGGAAGACAACAGCCCCAAAACATAATCAGTGAGAACGGCTCACAACATGGGAAAACGACCCCAAACAGGCTGTGCGTGAGAGCAACAACAACCCGAATCGCGGGTTACAAAAATAGCAAGCCCAAATCACAGGTTAACCAACAGCAAGGCAGAAATCGTGGATTAAAGCCACGGTCATTCGCATACCAGTAGAAATCGGGCCCCCTTGAGGCCGTTTCACCTGCTCGCTGCATGCAAAACCAAGAAGAGCCGCGACTGGTGCTTGAGGAAGACAAACTAACCTCCTCCTATGCATCCCTTGTGAGCGTGAACAACTCCCTTATGCGTGCGGATGAACAGACTTCGGCTCTGCGTGAGGAAGAACCGACCAAATCCTGCATGGGGATTAACAGGCAACCGGGAGGATGAACAGACCATAATCGTGAAGGTTGGAAAACGTGGGAGGGAAGAGTGAATGCAGTCATGGGTGGAGTGGGCACGTGAGCAAGGGACTGACAGTCTTGCCACCCCACTCCCAAAACCATAACTGCCTCAACCACTAGCAGCCATAACTGCCTCAACTACTCAACAAAACATTAAAGAGGTTGACAAGGGAAGATGGCAAAACAAATCAAGGTGGAAACACATGTGTTTTTCTCCCATAGACCAAGGTTTGACAACCCCCACCCCTTATCCTTTGGAATCATGCCCTTTTCATTTCAACATTGCACTGCCATAGCTGGTTGTGGGTTTATTTTATTTGATGTGTGTATTTACATTATGCCAACCATAATGTGCTGGATAGCACGATATACCATCGGCAACTATCCCTATTGCCGAAACATACACAACCGAATCGATGGTGGGGCTTTTGCCTTTAGCTCCTCACCATGATTAATTACATTATATACATCATGCAAATGGGGTAAAAAACCGGGATGTTACATTGGGAGTCTACAAGGATGTTACATGTGAGATCCATTGGAGGCGTAAATAATCCTCTTGGATTTGACTAAATCCTTCTTCTGCTTTGTCTTCATCTCCCTCTCGATATGCAATTTCTTCTTTGACATAGTTCTCCAGGTCATGCTTCTTCAGGTATTAGAAGCACTATATAATTCCATGCTCAGAGGTTCTTGACTTCTTCAATCTTGTTCTCAATCTTGGTACTGTTTTTCATCATGATAAAAATGAGAATCTCAAACGCAAATAGAGAGGATAGAACTTTCCAATGAGATTGCTTCAACTTCATGCCAACTTGAAATATTTTTTGTAACGATGATTCTAGTGGACCTAGGTTTTGATAGAGAAACCCTATTTTTTCAACTTAGGTATCTTTCATATTTGATTGAATGGAAAGATGCGCCTCCTCAAGGTGAGATGAGAAACATATTAGTTTCCCCAAAACTGATGTATATTTATGTACATTTGTATTTCTTCATTTAAAAAAATAAATAAATTTGGCATGCATAATTTTTTTTTCCTTTGAAAAAAGCATAATTTTATTTCATCCGAAGAGAGACAAAATTACATTGTGTAGATATACATTTCTGCATATATGAGTAAAGAAAATCCACACAGTATGAGCTGATAAAATCAGACCCATAACATACACAATAAAAAAGACAATAAACTGTTAGCAGTCCAAGGTCACCATAGCCTTGTCAAAAAAATAAAAACCATCCACATGAACACTCTCGAGTGTTCCGATGCCAAAATATCTCCAAAACATATAGTCCTGTCCAAAAAACAGACCACTAAATCGTCTTTGCACTCAAAAAAACAGTTCGCTACAAAAAATAGAAGATCGCCGCAACAGAGATTACCGGCCAATCCCACAAGAAATTTGTCAAGTATAAACTGATGCATAACAGAGAAAAATGCCTGAAAATGTAGAGTTTTTGAGCCAGTGAAAATTATATTGGACCCGCCACCTCAATAAAAGGCTGGTGAAAATATTCATATACATAATTTTCTACTCGTTCCTTAATCTTCCACAAGCCCGTAAGGCATGCATAATTATAAAGCTACATCATTTATTTTTTAATATTTTATTTATACATCATTTATTTTTTAAATTTTTTAATATTTTATTCATAATTGATGTACATTTGTAATTTGGTCATTATCTTTAAAAGAAAATTGGGATGCATAATTATAAACCCACATCATTTATTTTCAATATTTAGCCACATCATTTATTTTTAATTATTTATTCATAATTGATATACATTTGTAATTTGGCCATTATCTTTTGATATAAAACTGCAAAATACTTGATGCCCTAGTTTTCCCTCGGCAATTGTGTTAGGTCAAAAATTGAAAATCCACATAATAAGGAGCTTCTTCCATATAAATATGCGCCCTCATAGGGAAACTTTGATAGTCCTCATTTTTCAACTAATCGGTGGAGGGAAGTGCCTGAAATAGGAAGCCCTAGTTTTCTTCAATTTCTTCTACATAATTGTCTAATCTTGTTTTTGTTGTATCTCGAAAATTCCTACTCCTCTGGGTCTGAAATTTCATCCTAAGGTAGCTTGTTCTGTCTTCTTTCCAACCCCACAGGTTATATTAGAATTGGTTTCACCAAGTGGGACTTAAGCTACGTTTTCCCAAGGTGACTTATTTAAGGACTGTTCAACATAGAGAACAAGTACGAATTGCCACGTGTCACCATTTCACCTTCAGGGTATGAAACTTTTACCATAGAAACTAAATTCTGTGACCTATTTGTAACATCTTGGGATATTTCATTTGGACCTTCCTAGCCCAAGATATAACAATTATCCTTAAGTCACATGTTTAAGGATGAATTCTGGGAGGGTTTGGAACCCTGAGTTGGAGGAATCATATATCCTATATTATAGTGAATATGAGGCTGAAAATTTCACAAGATTTCATATTCATCGTACATCAAGATTTTATATTCATCCTATAAAAGTTTCGACTCCTAATCCTTCTCCAATATATAGTTATAGCGAAAGTCCCAACATGACTAGTTTTTGTCTTCTAGGGTTTTCAAGCATGAAACCCTAATCTTCAGTAGCTGTAGTTGTAGTAGTGTTTTAACTGCACAAAGAATTCTTTCAGGGTAGCTGTGATACCATGTTAAGTTTTTAATGGTTATATAATATATAATAACATTTAGCATCATAACTTCATAATCATATGCAAAAGTATCATTGAAAGATAGATAAGCACAACCACACAAAAGAACACAGAGATTTACCTTAGGAAACCCTCATGGGGAAGATAACCCAACAAAACTTCCTCTATATAGATGTATAAAAAGTACAAATACAAGACCCCAAACAGGTGCTCCTTCTCCCATTTGTTATACACAAGTGAGTGTATTCTTAAATGAGGACCACAAATCCTCTATTTATACTCTTTCTGTCACTTAACTTTTAACCTAACAAGTTGGCCCCACTAAACTAAGTGGGCTGACTTCACCTAGGAAGACTCAAAATAATATTATAATATATTTATTAGGGTAATATTGAACCTACTTACAGTGGAGGTTATACCTCATGGCTCTATGATAACCAAATACAATAGTAACATCCCAACGGAGGAATAAGATATCTCCCTTGGGGTACATCAGTAAAATAAATTTAGAATATTCTTCGAAGTTACAATATTTCAATAGCGCATGATCATGGAGTTCACAATTTCTTCATCAAATTCATTCACTAAAAGCAGTTCATAAAGCTCATTCAAGTGAATATAAAGACACATTGAAGACATGTTGTTCACATTTTGTGCCTTGTATTTCTTGGGGGAGGATTTTCCCCATATGATTTTACCTCTTTCCTCACTTTTCTTGACATAAATAATTGTAAGGGGTGTCCATATCCTTGTTCTTGGGCCCTATATGCACCTATATGCATCTTATTTATTCAAACATATCATCATAAATTTAGTCTTAAAGGGGATTATTGGGATATTATAAACCCACTCCATAATTAGGATAACAATATTTAATCCTTTCTGATTAATTTACTATCCACTAGCCTAGATAGTTGGCATCCAATTGGACCACTTGGTTAACACTTGCCATATATACCCCAGGAGCACATTTATACTAATTTTGGTTAGATCCTTCCCACTTTATTGACTGCCATAATTAATAACTGCTCCTTCCTGTATATTATGTATTTATCCTCCTTTATTTGTGTCATTAAGTGGATAAGGTAAAGCTATTCAATTAGTAAAGTGCTATCTTTTGTTTCCAACCCATCCTCCATGATTTTCTCTCCAGATTCTAGGATTACCATGTTTTTCCATAAATCATGACAACTCACTCATAGCTTAGCTAATTCGTGAGGTCCTTGAAAAAGTTGGAAAGTGCTTTAGCCCCCTATGGGGGTTTATCATATTTAGTAATCCTAGTTTATGATCTAGCCTAGGTTGTCTTATATCAACTATATTTTCATTTATAAGGATGTATTACTATTGTAATAATCAATCAATTCATCTGATCAATAATACTTGGAAAGATATTGGATCATTTCTCTTGTTTTCAGTCTCTTTATTTTTCTTTGTATTTTCCTTGTCCATGCTTGTGAGAATTATCTTGTAGCTAGATCCATCCTGTGCTTCTTCTTAGCATCAAGGCTCTATTTCTTCATAGCATTAGAGTTGTTATTTCTACATCGCCATCATGATAGGGAACTAATCCACCCTCCCAAGAAGAGATACAAGAATTGGCACATTTTCCAACCATAGACTACTTAGTTCCAATAACATTTTTTGCATTTGAGGTATTTCTATCATCAAGAAATACATTGAATTGCATCCTAGACCACTCGGTTTAAGGGTAGTTGTGTGTGTGATGGTGCATACATTTTGCTTGATAGAATTACGTGTCTAGTGTTGACACTTGAATATATAACTTTTTAACTAATGCAGACATGTGGAAGAAAATTCATTAACATGGAACTGTAAAAAATCATGAAGCATCCAAACCTAAAGATCAATTTGGATCCAAAATCAACATTATGAGCTATATTTGTTCATAACCTTTATTTTTTGTAACTTGCAATAGCTATTTTGTAAGATTACATACAATATCTTGAAATGAAGTTTAATTATATGTATTTGGATGCATTCTCGATAGAACTCGACACCATTCATTTATTGCTCCTGTTGTTAAAGGGTGGAGTTGCAAGAAGCCCTATGAACTCTATGTCATTCAATAAAAAATGATACATCTTCTTGTTGTTGGGATATTGTAAACCCACTCGATACGTAGGATAACAATATTTATTCATTTTTTATTAATTTCCTATCCATTATCCTAGATAATTGGCATCCACTTGCACCACTTTGTCAACACTTTCCATATATACCCCGAAGCGCCTTTACCTTGATTCTGGTTAGATCCTTCCAACTTTATTGAATTCTAGAATTAGTAGCTACACCTTCCTGCAAATTCTGTTAGGGTAAACAGGGTACTACCAAAGGACCGAACACCAAGAGCAACCACTTTACACAAATGAATCATAGATCAATACACCAATGTTTGTCATGTGGTTAAAAACCTCGAGAGGGAAACAGTCCACGACCCCAGCCAAATAGCTACTTGGAGCAATTTATTATGCAAAAGAAAGAAAGTTACATGAGCTTCTCATAATCGATCAACTAGCCAAGGACCCTCTATGCTCTTTAAATAGAGATCATAGACCAATCGAGTGTTAAGCCATGGATCAATGGTAGGTATGATCTAAGAGAAGTTGAACCATCGGATCACTCTATGTCTAGAACATATCGTGACCGTCGGATTAGAATATTTACAAATGCATACTAATGCATACTAAAGAAACACACTTTTACCTAACGGATATATTACACAAGTTGATCTTAACTAACTCCTAAGTGTCTAAATATCCTAACATCCCCCCTTAAGAACACCTTGGGATAGGATTGAAGCATTTACAAAAGTGACACTATTAGGAGAAGAAAGGAGGCATTAGAGCCTATCCCCCCTTAAGGACACATTCCTGAACTCCTAACATAGACCAAAGTTTAGAAAACTTCGCTTCTGTAAGAGACTTGGTGAAGATGTCTGCAACTTGATCATCTGTAGGGCAATAGAGCATTTCAAGAACACGATTATGAACAAGATTTCTGATGAAGTGCATGTGTAGCTCAATGTGTTTGCTACATTGATGTAGAACTGGATCTTTGGCAAGCTTGATGGCACTTTGATTGTCACACCAAAGTGGAGTAGGCTGCTGCTGCTCGAATCCAAACTCTAAAAGGATATGTCGAAGCCATAGAGCTTCCTAACTGGCATTAACTGCGGCTTGATATTCTGCTTCTACTGAAGAAAGAGCAATAGCTTGTTGTTTCTTACAATCCCAAGTGATAGGTCCAGATCCCAGACTAAAAACATAACCTACAGTAGACTTTCGATCATCAGGATCGTCGGCCCAATCTGAATTAGTGAAACCAACCAACAAAGGTTTCCCCTGTGTACTGTAATGAATCCCCAACTAAATTGTACCTCAAATATATAGAAGTATTCTTTTTGCTGCTTTCCAGTGACTTTCATGAGGAGTTTGCATATAACGGGAAACATGACCAACAACAAATGAAAGGTCAGGATGGGAATGAGTCAAGTATAAAAGACTACCAACAATCTGACGATACAAGGTGGCATCTACTTCAGGGGAAGTACAAGTGGCAGAAAGTTTGACTCCAAACTGGAAGGGAGAAGGGGTTGGTTTACAATCTTCCATGTGGAAGCGACGAAGAAGGTCACAAGCATACTTATACTGGGAAAGAAAGATTCCTTCTTTGTTTTGCAAGACTTGGAGACCAAGAAAATAATGCAAATGTCCTAAGTCTGACATTTCAAAATTTTTCTTAAGACTGGATTTCACATGGGTTATAAGTTTAGGGTCACTACCAGTAAGGATAAGATCATCAACATAAAGAACACGTATGATGAGATGGTTTCCTACTTTCTTGGTATAGACATTGGGGTCAGAATGGCACTTAGAAAAACCAATGTCAAGGAGAAAGCTATCCATTTTGGCATACCAAGCTTTAGGAGCTTGCTTAAGGCCATATAAGGATTTCTTAAGGAGACAAACAAGGCTAGAGTTATTATGAACATATCCAGGAGGTTGTTCCATGTAAATTTTCTCCTGTAAATCATGATGTAAGAAGGCAGACTTGACATCCATTTGATGGAATTCCCAGTTATGTAAGGCTGCAAGGGAAAGAACAAGGTGGATGGAGTTCATTTTTTATACAGGGACAAAGGTTTCATTGTAGTCAATCCCTTCAACTTGGGAAAAACCTTTGGCAACTAACCTTGCCTTAAGTCTTTCAACACTTCCATCTGATGCATACTTAGTTCTGTAGATCCATTTACATCTGACAAGTTTTCTTCCTTTTGGAAGAGGAACAAGATCCCAAGTATCATTCGCCATTAAGGAACGATATTCTTCATCCATAGCTGCATCCCAATCTAGATTTCCTGAAGCTTCTGCAAAAGTTTTTGGATCATGATTCTCGAAAACTTGAGCCAAAATAGAAGAGGCTCGTTGAAACTGAGAACGTGTTCGACGTTGATCTCTAGGATCACTGGCAAGATCACCAGCTGCTTCACATGTTGAACGGACCCATCGAGGAAGTATTGGTGCTGGTGCAATTGGAGAAACATGAGCAGGCAAAGGTGTATTTTCATCCTCACTATCATCATTAGAAATTGGAGTTGGAAACCTGTCAAGGAAGTTGGAAGAAGAAGAAGAAGGCACAATCGCCGAATCAGGCTTGCAGGCCAAAGATGGAACACCCGCCAAGTTAGGCTCACAGGCGAAGAGATTTTCATCAAATTTAACATCTCTTTTAATGATTATATCATGTGAATGGGGCTTAAGAATTCTATAACCTTTTACATCTTCAAAATATCCAACAAATATGCACTTTTCACTTTTAGGCTGCAATGCTTTCCGTTTTTCATCCGGAATGTGAGCCTATGCTTCACAACCAAACACACGAAAGTGACTTACATCTGGTTTAATTTTACTCCATGCTTCTTCCGGTGTTATACCTTGTTAAACTTTAGTGGGTGTGTGATTAACTATGTAATTTGCACAATTTATGGCCTCAGCCCAATATTGAAGACTTAGTCCCTTAGATTGGATCATACAATTAACCATTTCTTTTAAAGTGCGGTTCTTTCATTTAGCTACACCATTTTGTTGTGGTGTATATGGAACAGTGTGATGTTTTTGGATTCCTTGTTTAGTGCAAAAAGTAGTGAACTTGTTGTTAACATATTCTCCTCCATTGTCAGATCTTAACTTAATAATTTGATGACCAGATTGTTTTTCAACAAGGGCCTTGTAGGCCAAGAACATGTTAAATACTTCACTCTTAAGTTTTAGAAAGTAAACCCAAGTGCGTCTGGAGTAGTCATCAATGAAAGTTAAGAAATATTTGAAACCAGAAAAAGGAAGCAGATGGAAGAGGACCACACAAGTCACTATGCACAAGCTCCAAGGGAACTAAGACGTGCCAAGAGGCACGTTTGTCAAAACTATCGCGATGATGTTTTCCAAGTACACAACTAGAACAAATACCATCCTTGCAAGATACCATCGGAAGACCAGTCACCATATTGTCTTTACATAGTTGTTGCAATGAGCGATAATTTAAGTGACCAAATCGCTCATGTGAAAGTTTGCTCAAGTTATCACTATGAGCAACAAAAACTAAAGGAAAAGGTGATGACCTAAAGTTGTTAAATTTGTACAACTTGGTAATATCATCAACAATTCCAGTAGCAAGGATATTTTGAGTATTTTTAAAATCCTTGATTACAACTTGGTGAGGTGTAAACGTCACAATTTTACCTTCACATGAATGCTTAATTTGATAGACTGATAACAAATTGCAGGGAATTTTTGGAACACATAGTACATCACTGAAATGACCATTTTCTACTGGAACTGTTCCATATCCTACAACACTTAGAGATCTATCATCACCAACAAATATTTGTTTGGTGTTACATTCATGCATAGTAGAAAACATGGCTTTATCCTTAGCCATATGATAAGATGCTCCAGAATCAATGAGCCATTCAATTGAAGTAGAAGAAGAAGATGCAGTACAAGAGTAACCAGAAGCACAAAGTGCATGTCCATGAGAGTTAGATTCTGAAGACGAATCTAGGTTGATGTGGTGCTTCTTCATTGCTACTTCCAAGGCTGCCATCTTCTTAAAACACTTAGATTCATCATGATTATCTTTCCCACAAAAAATGCAATGACGCCTAGTCTTCTTTCCTTTTGGCTTGGATCCTTTGTCATTTTTTAAAGAAGGAGCTGATTGAGAAGGTTTGGGACCCTTGTTGTTTGGCTTATTATTGTGAAAATTATGTTTCTTGGGAGGCTTGGACTTTTCTTTCTGTTGGGACAATAAGGCTTTCCCAGATGTATTTGCGTTGTTAATTATTCCAAGATGAATGAGCTTATCTTGCTCTCTAATTAAGGAATCACAAAAGGATTCAATACTAGGCTCTTGATAGCTAGCTGCAGTCAAGGATTCTTTCATGGAGTAGAATGTAGATACAAAAATAGAATATGCAGGTCCAAGTTTGGAAATAATATGATAAATACATTGTTTGTCTTCTTTCTTAATCTTGCATTCTGCACATAAGAGCCTAAGAGTTTTATACTTAGATAAATAGTCTTGAATGCATGAAAAATCATTTGGATTCAAGGAAATCAACTCATTCTCGAGTTGATGACCCCGAATTTCATTGTGTTTACCAAACACATATTCCAATTTTTCCCAAGCTTTATCAGGTTCATCAATTTCAGATATGTGGAATCGCAAATCAATAGAGATTGGCATCCCAATCAATCCACGAGCTTCATCACATATATTTTCCCATTCAATTTTCTTATCATCATCAGTGGGTTTTGTTTCTTTCCCTGAGGTTATCCTGAAAAGTCCCCTACTTTGTAGAACATCTTCCATACGAGATTTCCATGAGAAATAGTTAGAACTTGTAAGTATAATATCACAAGGGGTATCCATACTGTAAACTAATGGCTGAAAGAACATAAACTAACTATTTGGATGCAAAGAGCTCGAAAAAATATGTGGTTTTAAAAAAAAGGACACTGAAAACTGATTCTGGATGATGAAGTTATGTTTGATCAAAGAAAATGTTGAAGATGTCCCCAATAGTGACGTGGAAGATATTAACTTGACCAACTAAAAAAAAGAAGCCCCCTCTTCCCAAGATC